>JAABOM020000012.1:6820976-6832523 GCA_011800125.2 Solanum clarkiae
TATAATTAATTTTACAATCCCTATAATTTTAGGAAACATAATCCCTATAGGATTCTAATAAGTTAAGGATTCTAACATATGCTAAGGGAACATGTCCACGCAGGCCCAAAAATATGCTGAGCTGGTCCACCAAAGAAAACCCACCCAAATCTTGAATTGAAAGATTGTAGACCTATAAGTCTAATTGGTAGCTTTTATAGGATCATTCTGGAGTTGCTGACAGAGACCCAAAAAGGTGATTCACAAGCTGGTAGACAATGCACAAATGGCTATCAGATGTAGGCAAATGATGGATGCAGCTCTCATCGCCGAGAATGCTGAAATTCTAAACAGAGAGGAATTGTTCTGGAGTCCTATGTAAGCTTGACATTGAGAAAGCTTATGATCATGTTAATTGGAAGTTTTTAATCAACATGCTTAAGAATATCAATTTGGTAAGGTATGGCTCAATTGGATGCTTCTTTGCATAAGCACAGTTGGATATTTTTTCCTAGTCAATGGACCACCAGAGGGCTTCTTTGAGGCCTACAACAAGGAGACCCTATTTCACTTTTCATGTTTATAATGGTGATGCATTGCTCCAGTTGTATGTAGTATATGGAATGGCTGGATAAAAGGTTTTCAAGTTCATAACATCCATAATACTCTAGAGATTTCTCACTTGTTGTATGCAGATAATACTTTGGTAATATCCAGTGTTGAGGCTGTAATAACTTAATCATTTGAGGGTTATTCTAGGCCATCTCTGAGCTACCTATTAAGGAAGTTAGTTATATGTCGTTAATGAAGTCACTAATTGCTGCATTCTGACTGCTACCTTAGGCTGCCAAGTTGGTTGCTTACCAGCTATTTATCTTGGATTGTCACTGGAGGCCAAGCACAAAGCTGATAACATCTGGGAAGGAGCGATGGATAAAGGTGAAAAACCGTAAGTCAGGAGGAAGAATACTATCTCCTCTGGACTTCATCGAAAAAATAATATCTCCTCTAGAAGGAAGATTGGTTCTAATTAATAGACTGCTTGGATTCATTACCCACATCATATGAGATGTCTCTATTTCCATCCCGTACCAAAATTGAGAAAAGAATTGACAAACTTGGGATGAACTTCTTATGGAAGGGTCATAAGAAGGAAAGGAAGTTGTGTATTTTGGTGAACTGGAAGCCTGTGATTGAAGACAAAAAGATGGTGAATTGGGGATTTAAAACCCCAGACAACAAAAACAAAGACTCTTGTCAAAGAAGTTGTTATGGAGATTTAATACTGAGGCAGAAACACTGGGTTGATCAGACAACAAAAACAAACACTCTTGTCGAAGAAGTTGTTATGGAGATTTAATACTGAGGGAGAAACACTATGGGTTGATGTTAACAGGAAGAGGTTTGACACTGAGGGCAATGGTGTACCAGAGAAGTCAGAACATCCTAGGTTGTGTCAGTATGAAAGGACATGAGATCTATGTAGCCTCTCTCTTAAGTGACCAAGGGAGAAAGTTTTTTTAAGAACAATTGGATGGGACACGGACCTCTGAAAGTGCTGTTTCCAGATTTATTCACGTTGGCTTAAACGCTGCCTCTCATTGACTGAGAATAGAGCAGATGGGGTTTGAAGTATCAACTTCAGCACAAATTTCAATGATTGAGAGGTGAAAAAGGTTATTGATTTTTTTTCAGTCTTTTAAACACATCAGCAGCTAACTAATACAGAAGACAACATGGATCCCTTGCAACAAGGCTTGTTTACAGTGAGATCATGCTACAGAATTTTGACGAAAGAGGAGAATTAAGTACTTGACTGTGGAAACAGATCTGGAGATCAGAAACTTCATTCAAGGTAGCTCACCTAACATGGATGGTGCGTAAAGAAGCTTGACTCATGAGAATATACAAAAAGAGGTTTCGACTTTTGACCTATGTAGCAAGTGTTTTTATGTGGGAAACATTCCAAGAGCGTCTATGATCTGGTTTTGCAGAGCCAAGTTACTATGAAATGGAGGCAGCTTTTCTTATGTATGATTGGATTGCTATGGGTCATGCCAAGATCAACAAATGATTTGTTGAGGTGCTGGCACACAAAATCCTAAGAAAGAGGAAGCTACTGTGGTGGAATACTATACCTGCATGTAGCAGAAGCGTCTGCACAAAGAAATAGAAAACGTTTTGAAGATTCTGCAAGCTCCACCGACAAATTAAAATCGGATTGTATATTTTTGCTTTGATTACAGTGTAGGATGAACATGTAGATGAGGCTGACACAGTTCTACAAACATTAGAATCCCTAAAAGTTTAGACACGGCACACTTATGTTGTTGTTCTTTTGCAACATTGTACAATGGTGGTGTTCTGATTAATAAAATCATTTTACCTTCTAAAAGGATATTCCTATTAGCTACCCTCATTTCCAGCTCTTGACCTGCAGTTTTTACATACACATCACTAGCAATGTTCCTGACACAGAGCCTCTAGTCAGACAAATATTCCCCCAAACATGGAAAGAGAAAATGGCCATTTAATATGGCAATCTGCTGCCAATATTAGGCCAAAGGTTTTTGCTCTTCATGCTACTAATGGAAACAAGGTTTTGACACTTAATTGACAACTATTGTTTATGATCAATAACCTGATACCTTTTTAAAATAGCAAATTCCAAATGCAGAAAAAAAAACCAGTAAGTGAAAATAAATACCTTTACAGGGTTGAGCTTTGGGAGGCCTTCAGGGAACCGCTTTTCAAGCTCCTGTACTGCAAGAAAAATATTCTGTCTCGCTTCCAAGGGCCGAAGATCAGAAGGAACAGCTATTCTAAGCTTGCTGAGAGAAGAAATTAAGGGTAACTGAACAGGAACCTACAAATTTTAATGTTGTGTGCCAGAAACTGCTATTTAGACTCAAAAATACAACTAATGCTCATAAACTAATCCACTAGTGTGCACTGAAATGAGTATTGGAAAACTACAAAACAGCAGTATAAGGTACTCACCACATGCATTTCACCCTTTTCCCCGGGACGAGGAGGACATGGTTTTGGTCGAGAACCATTTTCACTGGAACCCAGAGAGCAATGAAGTAAGGTATCCACAATATAGCCAGAAGCACATGAAGCAGAGAAAGTAGCTGGCAAAGAACCCAATGCTGCTGGAGTCTTCTTCACAACATTCACAACAACACCCCAACCCCAATCTTTTCCACCTTCTCGTACCTTAACCTGTCATTAACAATGTTCAGTGTATATGCAAACAAATAACATGAACCCTCTAATGGAGTTGTCGGAAAAAGGTATTAGATGAGTGAATTGAGTCCACACAAGCAGTAAAATGAAAAAATATACCATAGAAGCAACTTTAGCCTGGACACTTACCACGCATGTGATACACTATCTGTACTTTGTTAGGAATGAAGGCAAACTAGCAGCAATGACATTTTCAGGGGAACACCTCTATCTATTTATGCAGTTCCTTTTCTCAGTGCGAGTGTATGACTCAGACATAATAAAATATAAAGCATCTCGAAATTCAACTTCGATCCATCATTTGAAAGCTTTAAACTTTTAACCTTACCTACACATAAGATGTTCTAACTTCTCATTACCCTCCTAATGTCCCAGATCACGTTCTAACAGGTAAAAAAGGAGCTGCAATTAAAACAATACCAAACAACAGGTAAATGTTGGGGCAAAAAATCAAGAGAACTTCCTATTACTTGATTGATCAATAGCATACATGAAGGGCTACCTATAGGAGTTTTGGGCTAAGTAAATAATTCGTCATTCGCTATGCCTAACAAGGAACGTATTCTATAATTAAATACAGATTATTACAGAATATCCTCAAGGTATCACATAAAATATTCCTTTTTATACAAGGCAAGATTTTATCGGATATAATATTCTGGGACACGTCTTTAATGTAGTAACAAAAGGCATTGCAAAGTTCTTTCAGCTCGTTTCCAATTGGAGAAGAGTCAATCCATGCAGAAGGTTCAAGCTACAAATAGAAAGTAGCATATTTACAAACTTCAATTCAAATTTTAACAGGATATGGCAGTAGAGGAAATGCCATGTAGACTAACAAAGAGAGTGGAGGCACAGCAATGTCAAAAATATATTTCGAGACTCAACAAAGGTCAACCCATGAATGAATTACCTGAAAAAGAGGAGGGAAGTCAAGCAATCATAGATCGAGTGAGAAAAGGGCTAAATAACATGTTCTGGTTTGAATCAGAACTCATAAAATAATAGAATAGATGCCTACCATCACTTACCAGCCTACCAGGAAGAAGAAAATACAGAACCCTTTCAGGCCTTGTTATTTCAGCCATCAATTTTTTCTCAACTTGGGCTATCTCAAGCTTAAGATTATGATATCCTGCAACCTCAGCCTACAAATTGAACAGACGAAAATTTAGGAGCTAGTGTATAAATAAATATGTCATTGAACAAAATGAAAGACAAACAATATACCTCCCCTGACGCATCAAGCAATGCAGCTTCTTCTTCCAACTTGGAAACTTTCTTCCCAATGTCAGGTAAAGCCTAACAAAGAGAAGATATCATTGTCAATCATTGAATATAGAAAAGTGACATAGAAAAAGGTATTTTTCCTCAGGGTGAACCTTCTCATACTGAAACTGGTGAAATGAGTTTTTGATAACATGCTCAGCGGTAAATTGACCTTCAGTGCGGCTCAATAGATTCAAAATTGAGTAGTAACTAAGCCTAAAAGAGCTGACCAACGGATCTGGTTTGCCCGATACCATGTCCTTGAGGTCATCCATCTCCATCTGAAACCATCACTCTGTATGTAAGTTATCAGTACAGAGCTAAAACCATCAGATAAGACTGCTAGGCATAGTTAGTTGAGTATTTCATATGCAGAGATGTACCCAGCAATAAGCAACAAAAATTAACTGCAGCTGCAGTAAGTGAAAAGAAGAAATGAATTGACTCCTGCCTTAGATATCCAGTTCTGCTTTGCTTTACTAGAAGCAAGCAACATACAGTATCACAGTGTAGAGCAAATCAACAGCGGGGTTTGACTTACAGAAGAAATTTAATGACTGGGAGCTTGAAAGGTTGACTAAATTGCTGCAGGAGTTACATATTTTCCAGCTTCAGACCTTGGTATAAAATACTCTATTCTAGGTTGGGAAAAGGATAGAATGTTTTTAGAAATGTCAGCTTGTAGATTTGGAAGGGAAAATGATTTGAAATTCTTCTCTTTTTTCCCTTATAGTCAAAGAAAACCCTAAGAGCCAGTGGCGCACAGTTTGAAACCCGGTAGGTGATTGGCCCACCTTTCTCAACAACAACATACCTAGTGAAAGCCCACAAGTGGGGTATGGGGAGGGTAGAATGTACGCAGACCTTACCACTACCTCATGGAAGTAGAGAGGTTGTTTCCTGGGAACCCTCATCTCAAAACCCATAAGCAGAAAAAAAACTAGATGTAACAAAAAGGAAAGGAAAGGAAAGGAAACAGAAAGAGCGACTAATAATGAAAAGCACATGACAATATGTAAATACGCTACAGCTAACACATATACGACAGAGAATGACAACACATGACAAAAAAACACGACTACTCTTGCTACCATACTATACCCAAGGCCAGACTTCCACCTAACCCTACCAACCAAATCAGCCTGCTACTTCAATTCGCGACCTTCACTCCTTTCTATCTAAAGTCATGTCCTCGATGAGATCAAGTTTCGCCATATCTTGTCTAATCACCTCCCCTAATACTTCTTCGATCTACCTCCACCCCTCCGTGTAACTCCCAAAACCAACCTCTCGCACCTCCTAACAGGAGTACTGGTACTCCTTCTCTATACATGTCTAAATCATCGCAGTCTCGCTTCAGGAGCCACCTCAAGCTTCTCCCGAATGGTTTCATTCTTAATCTTATCACTCCTGGTGTGAACATCTATCTCAACATCCTCATCTCTGGATATGCATCTTCTGAACATGTGCCTTTTTTATTGGCCAACACTCCACCCCATACAGCAAAGATAGTCTAACCACCTTTCTGTAAAACTTAACTTTGAGTTTAGGTGGTATCTTCTTGTCACACAATACTCCAGAGGCCAGCCTCCATTTAGTCCATGCTGCCCCAATATGATGTGTGACATCACCGTTGATATAGCCACTACTCTGGATGATGGACCCTAGATACTTAAAGTGTTCCCTCTTGGGGATGGATTGAGTGCAAGCCTCACATCTATGTCTGCTTCATCCCTAAACACAGAATTTGCACTCCAAGTATTCTGTTTTAGTCCTTCTCAGTTTCAAGATGTGTCTCCAAGCCTCCAACCTATCATTAACTTTAGTCCGAGTCTCGTCAATCAATACTATGTCATCTGCAAATAGCATACACCTCCTGGATAGATTGCGTCAGCTCATCAATCACCAAGGCAAACAGGAAAGGGCTCAACACAGATCCTTGATAGAGTCTCATTTCAACAGGAAAATACTCTGAGTCTCCTCCCACCGTTCTTATCGAGTTGTGGCTCCATCGTACATGTCATTTATCACCCTAATATATGCCATCGGGACACCTTTCACCTCTAGCCACCTCCATAGGACATCTCTTGGAACTTTCTCACATGCCTTCTCGAGATCAATGAACACCATATGAAGGTCCTTCTTTCTTTCCCTATATTTCTCGACTAATCTCCAAACAAGATGAATTGCTTCAGCAGTCGACCGCCCTGACATAAATCCAAACTGATTCTCCGAAATAGACACTACTCTTCTCACCCTCATCTCCACCACTCTCTCCCAGACCTTCATAGTGTGACTTAACAACTTGATACCTCTGTAATTGCTACAGTTTTGACTATCCCATTTGTTCTTGTACAATGGAACCATCGTACTCCTCTTAAATTCCAAGCTTTTTGTTTGTAGTAGGATCCGAAACAACGATGAGTGCTAGGCATCATGCCTTTTGCTCTTACCACTAGATCAAAGCCCCTTTTTTAGAAGGTAAACCACTAGAGCAAAGCCCTGGAGGCAAATAATTTAGAAGAGTCTCTCTTTTTCTGTTCTTTTTATTTTTAATTTTGATAACCATAAGATATAAATATTTAATTACCATATAGGAGTTCTATTAAAGAACAATCACTAGCGTGAAAACACTAGTGGGAAATATGGAAGGAGTTCCACATAACCATGGTTTACACCAATATTCAACATTAATCAACACGATACAAGATAAGGTCTAATAGTGTAAACTATTTATTGACAATATTTTCGTAATTGATGAAACAAGTAATGTTGTCAACCAAAAGCTTAAACTATGAAGAAGCACTATAAAGAGCAAGGATTTAATGATAAGTAAACTGAATTATATGCACTGCAACTTTTGTCAACATAATAAAAGTGAAGTTGAGATGAAATTAGACAGGATTGTAGTGTCTAAATGTAAGCAATCCAGATGTTTAGGCTCGTTTTTATGGGAGAATGGAACGATAGATAAAGATGTTACACAGAGAATCAAAATTGTATGATTGAAATGGATAAGTGTTACAGGGATGTTATAAAATAGAAGGATGCCTCAGTGTTATCAAAGGCGAAAATGTAAAAAAGTTCTAAGGTTTGTTGGGGCTTTAAGTGCAAATAAAACGTGGCTTTAATGAAAAAAGGTGCAACGAGAGAAAAAATACAAAATATATATGTTGAGTCCAAGACTAATAATTATAAACATGAATGACAAATATATGATAAAAGAAATTGAAAAAGAATATGATAAAGTTAATTATCAATTATTTAGATCACTTCTTCAGAAGAGCCTCATTGGCAGGGGAAAATTTGCCTTAGAATCTTGATGATGACATTGAAGCGCACATAAAGCGAGGCAAAGCGCTCAACACATTTGAGCATCATTTTAAGGCTTAAGCGTGCTTAAAGCGTGCCTTTGACTACTCTGATGCCTACCAAAGTGAGAGATAAATTCACAAGAAAAAAATATGATCAACAACGTTATATGAGAGTTATTGTTCGGTTGCTAAAGTGCAACACATGCACAAGATGACAAGACTAGTAGCATAGGATGTGAACACTAAGATGAGCGGTCATACAAGATTTTTTATTTTTTTTTTGAAAATGGTATTGTTTCTATTATCCATAAAATAGTACATAGGTTGTACTGAAAACCATATTTATATGAGAAACTCTAAAAACACTGACCTCTCTCTATAATGAGTCCAAGACATCAATGATAGAGCCAGTATCATTAGAGTACATCTGATTACACCAAAAACATAGAGTCAAAATGCAATTCAGTTTGACTTGTTGCATACTACTGTCCATATTCTCAAAAACTCTTAAGGTTCCTCTCTTTCTAGATCGGGGACAATTCTCCAATTGCTTTTGTTTTTTGCTTGTGTCCCGGCTTCTTCCCAACTGTGTAGAGCCTCTGAAATTCTACTAGGCATGGACCAGGACATGTTTTTGAGTCTCAAGAACAAATTCCACAACTAGCCAATGATTTCGCAATGGATGAACAAATGATTGACAGTTTTTATAGTTTTCCCATAGAAAAAACATCTAGAGCAGAGTGGGATTCCCCTCTTCATTAAATTCTCCTGTGTCAATGATGCTTCCTTAGGCAGTAACCACACAAAGCAAGCTATTTTGTAGGGGATCTTGGCTTTTCATATAGGTTTCTAGGGCCATTTGATTAACTGCAAATTTTGATGGTTCAGCTTCCAGTATGCTGCACCTACTTTAAAATTTCCTTTACAGTTCCCAACCACTGCAATTTGTCATGTCATGTTTCCAGACCACTGAACTGGTCAATCCTTCTAAAAAGTTCTGTTACTCTTGGAATTTTTCTCAGTCATTGAGGTGTCTTCTAAATACAAAATTTCACCTTTAAGGAGTCCATAAGTCAGCTATAGTACTTTGCTGCCGAAGAACTAAAATGTGAATGTCAGGGAAGAGTGTCTCCAAATTTCCTTCTAGATGCCAATCATCCTTCTAGAATTTAATTTTTATGCCATCTACCACTTTGATCTTTGGTGTTTGGTTTGAATTCATTCCAGTACTCCTATGGATTTCCATAAGCTAACACCATACAGGGTGATAACCTCCTTTGTCATCCAACTATCACTTTCTTCATATTTTGCCTTTATGACTGAGCCCCACATATTTTGATTATTATTTGATTATTTCCAAAGCCACTTCATCCTTAAAGCTTTGCTCTGGTTCTTTAATGTCTTGACCCACAAACCCCTAGCTCTCTTTTCAGTGATCACAGTTTTCCATTTGACTAAGTGATACCCCTTCCTTCTCTCGTTCCCTTGCCACAAAAATTTTCTCCTGATGCTATCCAACCTATTGATTTCCTGTTGGGATAGGAAATAATGACATAATATATGTTGAAAGTGCAACAAGCATAGAATTAATCAAATTCACTCTTCCAAACAGTGAAAGGTACTGAGACTTCCACCTTGCTAGCCTCTTCTCACACTTTTCAATCACCCCATTCCAGATTTTCAAGGACTTGGATTTTGCCCCAAAGGCATACCCAAGTATGTGGTAGGGAGGACACCAACTTCGCCACCGAGTATTGATTTCAAAATTTGCATGTTTGGTACTTCATTTACCGGATACAAGAAGCTTTTCCTCCAATTGACATGCATCACAGACATACCTTCAACGAGAATTAGTCTCAGTATTTTAAGGTGGTCTTCCTTAGCATCACAAAAGATCAGGGTGTCATCTACATACTGCAAATGAGTGAACTCTAGACTTTCCCTTCCAGCTTTGGCAACTTCAAAACCTCTCAACCACCCTTGACTGCTAGCGTTCTTGATCACATGGTTGAGTCCCTCCATGACTAGTATGAAAAGTAAGGGTGATAGGGGATCACCCTACCTAAGACCTCTTTGCGCCCTAAAGTATCCTATTGGAGAGCCATTTACCAATACTGAGAAGTTCACAGAAGATATGCAAAACTTCACCCATTATTCTTTGTTTGTAACCAAAACCCATCTTCTCTAGCATACAAATAAGAAAATCCCAATTGACATGATCATATGCTTTCTCCATGTCTAATTTGCATAGAATTCTTGGGTTTAGTAATACTAAACTGGAATCTACAGCTTCATTAGCTATGAGGACTGCATCAATGATTTGTCTCCCTTTAATAAAAGCTAATTGTTGTGAATCAACAAGCTTGGACATCACTTTTTTCAACCTTTTAGTAAGAACTTTTGAGAGGATCTTATACATACTACCTATCAAACTAATAGGTCTAAAGTTCCCCAATTCCTTTGCACCTTTTTTCTTTGGAATCAAGCTTATGAAGGTAGAATTCAAACTTCTTTCAAACCTCCCTTGTTGATGGAAACTCTTGAAAGTCACCATTCTGTCAACTTTCACCACCTCCCAAAATTTGATGTAAAACCCCATAGTAAAGCCACTCGGTCCTAGTGTTTTATCAATTGCACGCTGCTTTAAACACCTCAAGACTTCTTCCTCATCAAAGCTTCTTTCAGGATCCTCCATTTCCTCCCCTGTCAACCTTGGGCAGTTCAAAAAATTGTTGGCAGGTCTCCACTGCACCTCCTCTATATAGAGTTCCTGATAAAACTCCACTATTTCCCTTGGATTATTTCTTGTTCTTGGCCCCATGTTTCCCTGGACTAGCAATTGGTCTATGTTGTTGCACCTCTTGTGTGCATTAACCATCTTATGGAAGAACTTGGTGTTCTTATCCCCTTCCTTTAACCAAATTGATCTTGATCTTTGCCTCCAGTAGATCTCCTCATTTTTTATCAAACCCTCAAAGTTCAGAAGTAAACTTGCCTTTTCTGCTGCCTCATCCTCTGTTAGACCTCTATCAATAGTAATGTTTTCCATAGCAGATAGCTTTTCAAGTACAATTTTTCTCTGTTGGCCAAAATTTCCTTGCTCACTTCTGCTCCACTCCTTCAATTTGTGTTTCAAGGGTTTTAATTTGGATGCAAGGACGTAGTCAGGTCTCCCAGCATAATCAAAAGAGATCTGCCATATTCTAACTCCGTCAATGAAGCCTTCAGTCCCTAACCACCGGTCCTCAAACTTAAAATAGCTCTTGTTCTTCTTCCAGGAACCACCTTGGAGTTCGATTGAAGAGTGATCTGACAATGTTCTCTGTATATGTACTGTTTCAGGTTGCTAAAAGCATCATCCCATTCTTGAGATACCAGAAACCTATCAATTCTTGAAGCCATCAGGTGGTTATCTCCTTTGAACCAAAATGAACTTTGCATTTTCCAGTTGAAGATCAACAAGATTCAGGTCCTTAGTCAAATCAGAGAACTCCCTCATCCCTATTGTTCTCCTGTTATGGTTCCTCTTTTCTAAAACATATCTAGCCACATTGAAATCACCACAAACTGCCCGTGAACCTTCTATTAAACCTCTGATCAAGCCAATTTCTTCGCAAACTAGCCTTCTTTCCGCAGCAATTTGGAGCATATACTCCTGTAATAACAACAACATTACCCCAATGCCTCAAAGGCTCCCGCCCATTGCGGGGTAAGGGGAGGTCGGATGTACGCAGCC
>JAABOM020000012.1:6850885-6931330 GCA_011800125.2 Solanum clarkiae
CTCATTGCGGGGTGAGGGGGGGTCGGATGTACGCAGCCTAACCCCTATGTTTAAAAACATAAAGCGACTGTTTCCAGGGAAAACATAGTGCTTCAATGAAAAGACTATTCAAATATGACTCGATACCATCAACGTCTATATATACTCTAAAGGAATCAAGGATAACGAAACAGTGGTTCAGTGAAAATACTATTCATTTATTCCTCAGTATCATTAGAATATATATACTCTGTGACATCAAGGAGGAACGAGAAGTACTTCAACAAAAAAGACTACTCAATTACTACTTAATACCATTAAAGTATATAGATACCATCAGAATTTAGAGTTCATGAATAAGATTGTGACCTTCATTATTTTTTTATTAATTGTTTCTTATTTATTTCTTAAAAAGAGAAATTCAATCCTATATAATATTGATAGAGTATCAATTCCCCGACGGAGTATCGCAAAAGATTAAGCAGGACCTATACGATATTGAAATGATATCAATATACTAGTGGAGTATCACACATGATTAATTTATAGTAGTGATAGTGACCTCATGCTTGAAATAAGAAAGAAGAAAGTGTGGCAAACAAATAAATAATTTGGGCCGCTGGTCTATTAAACCTAATTAAGATAGGGCTGAGTTTATTTTTGATAAATAATTTCACAATTAAATTCACTTAGCTAGTCTTTTAAAATACAACCATTATATATTTTTTAGAAAAATTGAAAGAAAAATACAATTTAAGACATTTATAATATTATTATAATCAAAAGTGAAAAAAATTCTAACTTCAAAATTGAATTACCATTTTACCTCTTTACTATCAACATCTATTTAAATAATAACATTTAAATGACATAACTGTTGAATTAGATGTCCAAAAGTTGGTAGTTTAATTCTTCACACTTAATTACCCCAAATTAATTGTATTTTAAATTAAGCTAAAGACTAATATCTTATTAATTATTTTGTAATAATTGGAATATTATTCCTCCTACTCCCACTTAATTACCTTTTAGTTTTCGTTCATAACTGTAACACCCCCTAAATTATTTTATATTTTATGGTCTCAAAATCCCAAGAAAAATATGAGAAATGTGTCACTGTTAGTGACTAACAAGGGGTTTTTACGGTCTAGATAATTCTACGGTCGATAAATAATTCTACGGCTTGTAGATGATCCTCATGGTTGCCCTTGACACTTGGTAAATTTTGAGTTCCAGGATTGAGTCCACGAGGTGGGTATATGGTCCGTAAATAATTGTACGAACGGTAGAAAAGAGGTTCGTAGAACCCCAGCCTCAAAATCCTAGAAATGTTTTTAAGAGTTGGATTGATGTACGAGAGGGGTCCACGATCCATCGTGTGATCTACAATCCATAGAAAAGCCTTCGTGGTTTCAAGTTCAAAATTTTAGTTTATGAACTTTGAACCACAAATTGGCAAGAGGGGCCCGTAAATGGGTCTACGATCCATAGAAGGTGATCGGAGACCCAAGACCCTAAACCCTAGAATTAGAACCTCAAACTACAAAAGTGTCATTTACGACCCGTAGACTGAACTACGACTCGTAAACGAAATTTTGTGGTGCAATTCAGCAGTTTAATGAAGGACAATTCCGCTTTTTATCATCCTTTCAAATTGAAACCCCATCATTTTAGGTAACTTTGACCCCTTAGCAATACCCCACGGCCCTTTTGTCACCATTTACACTTAGATTAATTGAGAGCAAGGATTTGAGGGGAGAAAAGTCTAGGGTTTCAAGAGCGTTCCTTGGGTTCTTTGGTTTTTGAGTTTTGATTGTTCTTTGATTTTCACGCATGTAAAGCTAACTAAAGCATGAATTAAGTTCTTTCATGTGCTCTATTTATTTTGATTTGAAGAACTGAGAGTCATTTAGCCCGGCCATTATGATTGTTTTTTTAGTATTTCCCTAAATCCCCTAATATCCCTACACGATATTGAATGATTGACCATTTTATGAGTTAAATTAGTTATAATAAATGATTTGGTCTTTCACTATATGAACCCTAACTAAATGTTACCTATATCGAATGCCCCTGTATCATGAATGAAACGACCCCAAAAAGTATCCGAAAATGTGTCTCGAAAGTGCCCCGGATTATAATTTTCATATATCTCAAAATTTGTACGTGATATCAAAAATCTGACTTTATATTCTTGATCAGGGGGAAAATTGAGCGGAAAATGGGTCTAACCCGGATTTTAGAATAACCGAATCGTAATTTCAATTTCCCAAAATTTGCTTATCCATAATGAGTCTGCGCCCTTGGCGCGACGCTGCCAAGATGTAGACTAGTGTTATTTTTGCCCAGATATTTTTAGTTCGATCCAAGACTTTTGAGTCTTGAGCCTAAGTCTTCTTATGCGTGAAAATACCTATATTTAGCCATATTTCAGCTTCATATCATACTAGACATTCCCCAGTACTCTCTTAAACACTTAGATAAATATTTCACCCCAAATGTCAAGTCCCAAAACTCATTCGGATCTTAAGGATTTCACTCAAGCTTCAAGTCTCTATTTTCGATCTTCATTAAGTAATTCTCCAAAGTCAAGATATGTGGGTTTCAACCATTAGGTCCTTTCACCCATGGTGCCCAAGCTCCCTTTTTTACCTAAATCTCATGTTTTTAAGTTGATTTACTTATGGGTCTTACTTGCTATGAATTTGACTATGAACTATATCGGGGTTTTGTAAAAGTGTGATTGTTTAAGTATATTTTGTGCTATGAATCTATGATCCATTGTGGGATTGGATGAATGGTCTTGTTGTATCTTGCATGAGGGTGTTACCAAGTGTTGGTGGGTGATTTTACATTAGATTTTCTTGCATGATTTCACTCTTGAATTGCATGGTTTTACACTAGCATTACATACCCACCAAGTGTTTGATAAGATGTCCGGTTATGGATTCTTGAGTTGTTGAAGGTCTAAAGCATGACTTATGATTTGAATGACTTACGATGATGAAATAAATATATATATTTGTCATTTTCCTCTATAATGTTGTGAGTTGGCCAAGCCTCGCTCGGGGGGTTATAGGCCCGGGTAACCACATTGAGGGGTTAATACCTCGATTGCCTCGCTCGGGAGATAGTAGGCCCATGCTACCATGATTGGGGGGTATGTATCTCAATAACAACATTAAGGGGTTTGTACCTCAATTGCCTCGCTCAGGAGGTAGCTGGCCCATGCTATCATGTTGGGGAGTATGTACCTCAATAACCACGTTGACGGGTTTGTACCTCAATCGCCTTTCCAAAGGGGTGGTAGGTCTTCGATATTCTATATTGATGGTTACTTCTTACGTACGTATTATGTTCTATGTAAGCATGATTTACTCTAAGCATCATCCATGCATGCCATATTGCTATACGCTTATTCATTGCCTATGTTTATGCATTTCGATTATGTTGCTTATCTCTTATTACATTGTATCCTATATACTTAGTACATTCAAATATAATAACACATATTCTATGCCTACATGATGTTACCATGTAGGAACCGGAGCCTCACTTGTTCATCCTTCTCCTCCACGTGGCTCGTACGATCTTTCTCAAGCTAATTGGTGAGTCCTAAACTCCAAGGAAGATGTCTTTTGCTCTTATGTTATGCTAAAACTCTTTTTCCTTTATTTGTATGATTTGACTATGAGGGTGAATTCGGTTGCTTGTCTTGGGCCCCACTAAGTTCTATGGGTAGAGGTGTTGTTGGGCAAGTTATGTAATGATGCTATGAGATTGACTCTCTCTTGACTCTTTAATGTTTTATGATATGGAAGAGTTCCCTTAGTCCCTTATCGTTGCTTTATACTCTTGTTGTTGTTTTATTGCTTCTGCGATCAAGGATGTGTAATGATATGTTAAGAGGCTTGATTGGGGTCCTTTCGGGTTCTCCATTCACGTGTCACGTTAGGCCCTAGGCTTGGATTGTGACAAACTTGGTATCAAAGCACTAGGTTATTAATGGTCCTCGGTGTCTAATACACCGCTTCGATTAGAGTCTTGTTTATGATTGTGTTGTGCACCACAACTATGAGTAAGAGGCTATAAGATGTTTTAGGAAATGTTTTCCTTTTTCTTGATCTATGTCATGCTATAGAATATAGGTAAGGTTTCCCCCTAACGAATACTCTTTCTATGCTAGATCATACCTAACACAAGAGGAAGAAGAACCTGTACACCCGAAGAACAACCAGCTCATAGAGAGCTCCAGGATGCTCTCACTTTGCTAGCTCAAGTTGTGGCTAATCAAGTCCATTAAGGGGCCTAAGCCCCTTATGCTCCTACTTTGGCATCTTGGGTGAGAGACTTTATGAGGATGAACCCACCGGAGTTCTATGGGTCGAAAGTGGATGAGGACCGTCAAGAATTTCTGGATGAGGTAAACAAAGTATTGTCTATCATGGGTGTGAGGTCGGAAGAGAAGGTGGAGTTGGCGGCTTACCAACTCAAGGGGGTGTCCCAAATATGGTATACTCAATGGAAAAAGGAGAAGGAGAACAACAATATGGTTCTATGGGAGGAGTTTAAGGTGGCTTTCCACAACCGATTCTTTCCTCTTGAGCTTAGAGAGGCCAAAATGATAGAGTTCATAAATTTGAAACAAGGATCTATGAGTGTGAGGGAGTATGCCCTCAAGTTCAACCAACTCTCAAAATATGCTCTACACTTGGTTACCAACCCAAGGTCTAGAATGAACAAGTTCGTGATGGGTGTATCCGACTTGGTGAGTGAGGAGTGCCGGTCTGCTGTGTTGATTAGTGACATGGGCTTGTCCTTCTTGATGATTTATGCCGAACAAATGGAGGAAGAAAAATTAAGGAAGAGAAGGGGTTATGAGGCCAAGAGGACCCGTTTTCATGGTAAGTTCCAAAGTCGCAAATGTGGCCATTTTCAGCAAGACCAAGGGTATTTTCATGCTTCTAATAGGAGGTTTGCCAATGACATCCCTAGGGCCCAAGGTGATGGTGGTATGGTCCTGATGATATATGTTCAAGATGTGGTAGGAGTCAAAGTGGCCCATGCTTGAGGAATACTAATGCTTGTTATGGTTGTGGGGAGGTAGGGTATAAGTGATGGATTGCCCTCGAAATCGCAACGAGGGTAAGGATGTTCGTCCTCAAGGTAGAGTGCTAATGCAGTTCCTTTTGGTAGTGGAGGCCAACAAGATGGTTCCCCAAGGCACAATCAGTTTTATGCTCTTCATTGGAGGCAAGAGATTGATGATGTTCCCGATGTCATCACCGGTATGTTAAAAGTCTTTGATTTTGATGTGTATGCATTGATAGACCCGGGTGCCACTCTTTTTTTATTACTCCTCTTATTGCCAAAGAGTTTAATTGAGCCTGAATTGTTGTGTGAGTCTTATGAGGTGTCTACTCCTATTGGTGCATCTATTGTTGCAAGAAAAGTCTATAGAAATTATCTCGTTTTCATCTTGCATAAAATATTGTCTTATGATCTTGTTGAGTTGGATATGGTTGATTTTGATTTTATTCTTGGGATGGATTAGTTGTATGCATATTATGCCTCTATTTATTGTATAACCCCTAGGGTCAAATTCCAATTCCCAAATGAAACCGTCCTTGAGTGGGAGAGTCGTGATATGGTGGTCAACGGTAGGTTTATCTCATGCATTAAAGCCCAAAAGTTGATCTCTAAGGGGCGTCTTTATCATCTTGTGAGGGTTAGGGATATGTAGTCCAAAGTCTTTCCTATAGAGTTGGTTCCAACTGTAAATGAGTTCCTTGATGTCTTTCCTAGCGACCTTTTTGGTGTTCCTCCCGAAAGAGAAATAGACTTTGGTATAGACCTCCTTCCTGATACTCAACCCATTTCTCTTTCTCCTTATTGTATTGCCCCAACGAAGTTAAAGGAGTTGGAGGAGCAATTGAGGGATTTGTTGGAGAAGCGTTTTATTAGGCCTAGCCAATCACCTTGGGGTGCACCGATGTTATTTGTGAAGAAGAAGGATGGTTTCTTTAGAATGTGTATTGACTACCGACAACTTAGTAGGGTAACCACAAAGAATAAGTATCCTCTCCCGAGAATTGATGATTTGTTTTACCAACTTCAAGGGCTAGTCACTTCTCTAAGATTGATCTTCGATCCAGGTATCATCAAGTGAAGGTGAGGGAGTCTGACATTCCTAAGACGACCTTCTGGACTAGGTATGGGCATTATGAATTTGTGGTTATATTTTTTGGGTTGACCAATATACCGACTATCTTCGTGGATCTTATGAATAAGGTCTTTAAACCCTACCTTGATTTATTTGTGGTGGTTTTCATTAATGATATTTTGATCTATTCTCATTGTGAGGAGGAGCATGTGGCTCATTTGAGGGTAGTGCTACAAAGGTTGAGGGAAGAGAAGTTATATGCTAAATATGAGAAGTGTGAATTTTGGTTGAAACAGGTTGCCTTTCTAGGTCATGTGGTGTCGGGAGATAGTATTAAGGTGGACCCTAAAAAGACGGATGTGATTAGAAATTGGCCTAGACCATTGACCCCATCGGACATTAGAAACTTCTTGGCCTTAATGGGTTACTACCAGAGGTTTGTAAATGGGTTCTCTTCCATTGCTTCTTCCATGACTAAGTTGACCCAAAATAAGGCAAAGTTTGTGTGGACCGATGGGTGTGAAAACAATTTCTAAACCTTGAGGACAAGCTTGTGTCTGCTTCTATATTATCTCTATCGGAAGGGTTAGAAGGGTTTGTTGTGTATTATGATGCCTCCCAGATTGGTTTGAGTTGTGTCTTGATGCAAAATGGTAAGGTGATAGCCTATAGGCTATGCTTCTAGAAACTCAAAGTACATGAAAAGAATTATCGTACTCATGATCTAGAATTGGCTACCGTGGTGTTTACTTTGAAAATTTGGCATCATTATTTGTATGAGGTGCATATTGATGTGTTCACCAATTATAAGAGTCTCCAAAATGTGTTCACTCAAAAAGATCTCAATTTGAGACAACGAAGGTAGTTAGAACTTCTTAAGGATTATGATATGAGTGTGCATTATCATCCCGATAAGGATAATATTGTGGAAGATGCTTTGAGTAGGGTGTCTATGGGTACTTAGCTCATGTTGATGATGGAGGCAAGGAGGTGGCTAGGGAGGTTCATCAGTTGGCTAGATTGGGGGTTAGGTTGGAAGAGGTCAATAATGGTGGTATTGCGGTTGTTGATGGTTCAAAATCTTCCTTGGTTGATGAGGTAAAAGTTAAGCAAGATCTTGACCCCTTCTTGTTAGAATTGAAGGCCTTCGTGAAAGAGGGCAAGGTGGAGGTTTTCTCCCAAGAGGGAGATGGTGCCCTTAGGTACCAAGGTAGGTTGTGTGTGCCTAGTGTTGATGGCTTGAGAGAGAAGATTCTTGATGAGGCTCATAATTCTTCCTATTCTATTAACCCCGGTTCTACCAAGATGTATCGAGATTTGAGGGATGTGTTTTGGTGGGGAAGTATGAAGAAAGACATTGCCAAATTTGTATTCAGTTGTCATAGTTGCCAACAAGGCAAAGCTGATCACCAAAGGCCGGGTGGCCTAACCCAAGACATAGAGATTCCTACTTGGAAGTGGGAGGAAATTAACATGGATTTTGTGGTTGGGTTGCCTAATACTAGGAAGAGTTTTGATTCTATTTGGGTTGTGGTTGATAGGATGACAAAGTTGGCTCATTTCCTACTGGTTAAGACTACTTATGGGGACAAAGACTATCCTAAAAATGTACATTCATGAGTTGGTGAGATTGCATGGGGTGCCCTTGTCTATCATATCAGATCGTGGTACTCAATTCACTTCATACTTTTGGAGATCCTTCCAAAGGGGTCTTTGGACCAAGGTAAAGCTTAGTACGACCTTTCACCCTAAAAAGGATGGCCAAGCCGAAAGAACTATCCAAACTCTTGAGGATATGCTTAGGGCTTGTATTTTGGAGTTTAAGGGTAGTTGGTATGGTCAACTTCCATTGATTGAGTTTTCTTATAACAATAGCTATCTTTCTAGCATTGGTATGACTCTTTTTTAGGCTCTCTATGATAGACGTTATAGATCAACGGTTGGGTGGTTTGAAGTGGGAGAAATGGCTTTGTTGGGTCCAGATCTGGTTATGGAGGTCATGGAGAAGGTAAGGTTAATTAGAGAAAGGTTGAAACAACCCAAAGTCATCAAAAGTCCTATGCCAATGTGAGGAGAAGAGAGCTTGAATTTAAAGTTGGTGATTGGATCTATTTGAAGGTGTCACCCATGAAGGGTATATATGGTTCATTTTGGTAAGAAGGGTAAATTCCAAGAGTTGTGGGTCCTTATAGGATGTTGAGAAGGCTTGGTAAGGTGGTCTATGAGTTGGAGTTGCCTAGTGAAATTGATTTGGTTCATTCGGTTTTCCATGTGTCTATGTTGAGGAAATGTGTAGGTGATCCGAATGTTATTGTCCCATTGAATGTTCTGGGTTTTGTTGAAGACAACTTTACTTATGAAGAGGTTCTAGTAGAGATCTTGGATATACAAGTGACGAGGTTGATTAACAAGGATGTTGCTTCTATTAAGGTCTTTTGGAGGAATCAACAAGTTGAAAGTGCTACATGGGAGGCCGAAGCGGACATGCAAAAATGACATCCTTATCTCTTCCATTCTACTCAAGCCTAAAGTACTAATTCTAAGTCTCCTATGTGATTTCATGTCTCATGTATCAGCCCTAATATCATTTTCATGCATTCATGTTTATATTGACAATGTTCATGGTGATTTTAACACTTATGTTGAGATTTTTGAAAGTGGTGTTTAAGTGTATTGATGCATTCTTATTTGAGCTGATTTCTTCATGATTACTCTTCTTATGTACGCTTCTTTAACATTCGGGGACGAATGTTCCCAAGGGGGAGATATTGGAACGACCCAAAAAGTGCCCGAAAATGTGTCTCAAAAATGTTTGGAATCATAATTTCTATATATCTCAAAATCCGTGCGTGATATAAAAAATCTGACTTCATATTCTTGATCAGGGGCAAAATTGAGTGGAAAATTGGTCTAATCCCAATTTTAGAGAAAACAAATTACAATGTCAATTTTTCAAAAATTTCTTATCCAGAATGAGTCCGCGCCCCTGGCGCGACGCAGCCAGGGCGCAGACTAGTGTTATTGTTAGCCAGTTATTTTTTGTTTGGTCCAATACTTTTGGGTCTTGGGAATAAGTCTTCCTATGTATGAAAATACCTTTACTTAGTCATATTTCACCTTTATATCATACAAGACATTCCCCAATACTCTCTCAAACACTTGGACAAATATTTCACCTCAAATTTCAAGTCACGAAACTCATTCGGATCTTAAGGATTTCACTCAAGCTTCAAGTCTCCATTTCCGATCTTCATCAAGTAATTCTCCAAAAAAGTCAAGATATGTGGGTTTCAACCGTTGGGTCCTTTCACCCATAGTGCCCAAGCTCCCTTGTTACCTAATCTCACGTTTTTAAGTTGATTTACTTATGTGTCTTACTTGGTATAGATTTGACTATGAACTATGTTGAAGTTTTGTAAAAGTGTGACTGTTTAAGCATGTTTTAAGCTATGAATCTATGATCTATTGTGAGATTTGATGAAGGGTCTTGATGTATTTTGCATGAGGGTGTTACCAAGTATTGGTGAGTGGTTTTATATTGGATTTTCTTGCATGATTTCACTCTTGAATTGCATGATTTTACACTAGCATCACACACCCGCCATGGCTTGATAAAATATCTGGTTATGGATTCTTGAGTTGTTGAAGGTCTAAAGCGTAACTTATGATTTGAATGACTTATGATGATGAAAGAAATATATATATTTGCCATTTTTCTCTATAGTGTTGTGAGTTGACCGAGCCTCGCTCGGGGTGTTGTAGGCCCGGGTAACCACATTGAGGGGTTGGTACCTCGATTGTCTCTCTCGGGAGGTAGTAGACCCATGCTAGCAATGATTGGGGGTATGTACCTCAATAACAACACTGAGGGGTTTGTACCTCGATTGCCTCGCTCAGGAGGTAATAGGCCCGTGCTACCATGTTGGGGAGTATGTACCTCAATAACCACATTGAGGGGTTTGTAACTTAATCGCCTTTCCAAAGGGGTGGTAGGCCTTGGATATTCTATATTGATGGTCACTTGTTACACATGTATTATGTCCTATGTAAGCATGATTTACTCTAAGCATCATCCATGCATGCCATGTTGCTATATGCTTATTCATTGCCTATGTTTAAGTATTTCGATTATATTACTTATCTCTTGTTGCATTGCATGCTACATACTTAGTACATTCAAACGTCCTAATGTACACTCTATACCTACATGACGTTACCATGTAAGAACCAGAGCCCCATTGATCATCCTCCTCTACGTGGCTAGTTCGATCTCTCTCAAGCTAGTTGGTGAGTCCTCAACTCTGAGGACGATGTCTGTTGCTCTTATGTTATGCTAAGACTCTATTTCCTTTATTTGTATGATTTGACTATGAGGATGAGCCAGGTTGCTTGTCTTGGCCTCTACTAAGTTCTATGTATAGAGGTGTTTTTGGACTAGTTATGTAATGATACTATGAGATTGACTCTCTCTTAACTATTTAATGTTTTATGATAGGGAAGAGTTCCCTTCGTCCCTTATCTTTGCTTTATACTCTTGTTGTTGTTTAATGACTTTCGCAACTAAGGATGCATAATGATATATTAAGAGGCTTGATTGGGGTCTATTCGGGTTTTCTATTCACCATGTCACATCTAGGCCTTAGGCTTGGGGTGTGACAATAAATAAGTTTTAAAGTATGAGCTATCAAAGTCAAGGATATGAAAGAGTTGAGTTTGAATTTAACATTTCTAAGACTTGAGGTTCCTTTGTATTTTCTTAAAACCCGACCCAAATGATCGAATAGAACTAAATATTTCTTTTTCATAAATGCATAACTTTATCCCTCTTAAATGATGGGATTGATTAGATAGTATGATTGGTTGAAATGTTTGATTGTGATTGAACTGATAGACTGATAAGAGTCCATATGAGACTTGTTGATTGGGTAGATTGAACTTATTTGGATAGAGCCTTTTGATCATTGAGTCTTGAGAAGAGTATTGACCATCGAATTGAGTAGGAGTAAGTAACTACTCGACCTTAATAACTGCGTAGCCAAATATAGGTGAGAACTAAACCATAAAATTGGATAAATTCCGTATTGTCCCTAAAGTGGACTTGATTGATTGATTATGAATCCTTGATTGATTTATTAGTCCTTTATTCTGGCAAAGTATTGAATGAACGTGGTAAGGACGTCGGCTTATTGTACTGCACTAGCTCATAGGTGATGGTTGTTGAATAAGAGAAACTCTGAGATATTACTTGATAGTACTCTAATGATTGGATTCGATTGTATGTGATTGGGTTTTGTCTAAACCTTACTGTTGATTTAGAATAATGACATTCTGATTGAGTCCCTGATCTTTCTGATATGAGGTGATGTTATTCTTCCTTGATACATGTTTCATTCTTCCATATTACATACTCGTATATTCTACAAACTGACATCTATTTGAATTTGCATCTTTTCATGATGCATAGACAAGTACTAGAGATCATCAATAGGCAAACTGTTGAGGATTTGTCCACATTAAGCTAATTGGTGAGTCCTCCCTTGCGTTTGAAGGATAACACTTATTTCTTTCTTGTTTTTGAGTTTAGTACTTTTTTTTCTTTAAGTTAGCTATGAATTAATCATTGGCACCACTTAGATAGTTGTGATAGAGGCTTCAGAAACTAGAAGGTGATTAATTGATTTGAATGTTATCATTGTGACTAGTTTCTTTCATACTGGTCTTATGATTGGATTGAGTTTGATTTATCGGCCTTTGGCCATTATCTATTGAGATTATCTACTAAGTATTGATTTTATTACTCTTTTTGAAGTTATAACTTGTCACGACCCGAAATCTGGGTGTGACGATACTCATTTAACCTATCGAGGCAAGTCAGCCTAAATCCAAACAACTTAACAATAGAGATTAAAAGCAGAAGATAATAGTCTAAATATATAGATAAGTCGAAGATAATCAACTACAACTATCTCAAGGACTGGTATCACATGTACAAGCCTCTATGTATAGAATACTTAAATGAAATACAAGACATAATATCTAGTCCTCAAATAGAATCAAAACATAAAAGTGGAATCCTTAAGGCCTGCTAAAGGCATAAGTAACTACCTCGCAAGAAATCGAAAGCTCGATCCAATAAGGAGGAAGTCAAGCAAGATGGACCGGGCTCACAACCTACAAAAATATGGCAAGAGGTGAGCACCAAACAACGGGGTACTCAGAAAATAGAACTAACCTAAGGGTAAAACAATGAAGAACACAAGTAACTCCTTAAATCCCAACCACAATTCGCCAAACTATAACCCTGCACTCAGAAAAGTCCCAACACAATATAATATACAGTTCACAGTAATATAGATATACTCATTATCTATCATAGTATCTCAACACATAAGTACATAAATAGATCAAACACTTACATCAAGATCAGGGATACAATAAGTACATATTTTCATAAATAATATACAATTATATTAATCAGATATGACATGAGATGGAGCGGATGCCATTAGATGTATACAATGCAATATCATGTCAAATAGTCATGATGTATGTCTGTCTTAGAATACACATCCACTGATCAGATGACTGCCTTAGACGGAACCCATGGGGGCCATACATGGACCATGTATTTGTTATCATGGCCAGCAATGTCCTTGACTTGTGTCACCTATCTGAAAATAACCTCGAACTGCCAGAATATTACCTCGGCTTGATCGGTAAAAACTTCGACCACCAATCCACTTGTTTCCTTACTCATATCTCGATCGTAGCCATCAAAAGCACTAATGCATAAATAATTATGGATGCAAGGTGCATGATCACAAATATAATATCAACATCAAAATGATCTCCTTGTCTCAATGTCATCAATATCTCAATATCATCAGTGTCTCAATATCATCAATGTCTCAATATAACATATATCATGACAAAACTAGCCGGAACTATTTTCTTTCGACTTCTCATCACGAATGGATCATCAACTCATAAATATCATCATAATACAATATCAACGTGAAAAGTAATGATCAAGTCTACAACAGTACATTTCTACCCCCAAATACTGATTTTCACACACATAGGAGCATATAAGGTTCATTCACAATTCAAAAAGTTAGAAGTCCACTTGCCTCAAATAAAGTCTCAAAATTAAGAAGAATTCGCTATTTTTCATCTTTTACTGCACTCCAATTCACCACAATCTATTCAAGTATGACATCACAATCACATAATGAATCTAATAACATTAAAATTAATTAATTCGGAAGAAATGATAAAATGGTAAAAAATCTCATGTTGAAAAGCGTAATCCAAAACTGAAAATTAAATGATTAAAATGTTCTACTTGTAACAAGGTATTCAACAATGAAATCAATTTAAAAAATAGAGCTAAGATAAGAGAGAAATCAATGATTTAAATTTAGAAAATTTAATTCCGAAAATCCCCAAATTTAGAAGTTAAAACACAAATTAATCATTGTAAATCAATGAAATAGGTTGGAAAATAGTAACTCAATTACTTTGCCTTGAAAAATCACAAAATCTCTCTCTCAAACGAAGCTTGGAAGTGTAAAAATGGTGGAAATAAATTTTTAAAACATATCTTTAATGACTAGTATTATTCAAGGACTAAATGCACTCTACGAGCGCGGAGAAAAACTAGGTTCACCTTCGCGAACGTAGAGGCCTAGACTACAAACAAGAAGAAGAACCATGTTCACCTCCGTGAACACGGAAAGTAAGAGGGGAGCTGCACCAAAAACTTGCACCAGCAATGCACAACTAAAATCGAAACTCGGAATGGGCACTCGAAACTCATCCGGAATCAAAATTTCACAAATCAAATATGTATCCATACCAGAAACAATGATATGAACTTAGTGAAATCATCAAAAATCAATTCAGAGGTTTCCAAAACACATTTACAAATGCAAGTTACATAACAAGTTTAAAATTCAAAATACCAAAGTATTCACGGAAGCTCTAAAAATTACAACATCATTTTTAATGTTAGTTTCACTACCCAAAATTACCGGAACTAACAAAATTTTGATATGAGTTCCCGAACTCCGAATGTTGACCAAAGTCAAACTTATGATCCAAATTGAACTAAAAATACAACTTTGAGCCTAAAATCTTCGTTTTAACTCCAAATTCAGTTCTGCAAGTTCTCCTAGACCAGATTCGATATTCCAAAATTGAAAAAATTGAAAGAATCGAATTCTAATGTACAAAACTCGAAAAGACCGTAAAACTCAAAATTTTCAACTTGAAGCCTTTTAAAATTCTTTCTTTTGCGAAACTCTAACATTTTACAATATTTTCAAAATTTGACTTTTGAACTTATCTGAAAGGATTCAAGACAACTTTCGAGAAGAGTAAAATAGTAATTTAGTTGAAAAAATAACAAAAATGACCCCCGAGATCATTACATATCTCGATTAGTTGAGTCTTTCGCTGATGATTGGACTCATGATCAGGTCATGTGATTTTTTTAGGGACTAGTAATGATTTTTATGTACCAGCCACATCAAGGGTACCTTTTGGAAGCATGACAAACTTGATATCAAAGCCAGATTTAAGAGTCTTGGGGAGTCTATGTGTAATGACGCTCCAGACATTTTCATCTTACTTGAAAAATCCAAGTGTTTAGAGCTTTCCAATAGCGAACTCAAGTTATTTTTGACTTGCTGACATTGACAGTTCAGTGGCCTAGTCATTCGTTTGGGTTTTGTGTAGTTTTCTGTGTTTTGAGGCCCTTGCAACTTAAAAAGTTTACTTTGGTCAATAGTCTAAGTAAATGACCTCAGAACAGAATTTTGTCACTTCTATCAGTTTTGAAATACCCTAACTAGGCTAGAAGCATAGTTAGCTTGAGTACTAAGGCTTTTGATTTGAGCTTAGACCATTTTGCATTTTGGCTTTTGAAATTTTACCCAAGGTTGATTTTAGTCAATATTCTTGAAAATCACGCTCAGATAAGAATTTTAATAGTGTAGTTAGCTCTAGAATATTGAGTTTGGTCTTGAATGACCTTTTGTTTGATTGTCGAGGCTTCTGGATTATTCCGAGCCCCTTAATGAAATTTGGTTAATCATGACCCCTTAATAGGATCCATATTCAGTCGTAACTACCTCAGATAGAAATTTTGACTGTGCCATTGGGTCTAAGATTTTGAATTTAGTGGGATAACATAGTTTATTTGCGCATGTGAAGTTTTAAAAGAATCCCGGACACCAGTTGCAGCTTTTTTCCAACTCCAAATTCAGCCTGTGCAACCTATGTTTTGCACCTTGATTTGTTCTTCGCATTCGTGGACCAGGTTCCATATTCGTGGAGTAGGAACTAAATTCCCTCCGTGTTCATGGACCAAGTCCCTGCGTTTGTAGAGGAGGAGGAGGTTTGGTCTTTGCAATTATGAACCTGGTCCCCACATTCACAAAAAAGAGAGAGGTTTGGTTTCCCGCAATCACAGACCTAGTCCTATATTCGCGAAGAAGGTCACTTAGACCTGGTCAAGGTTTGACCTTTGCATTCGCGAACCTTGTCCTGCATTTGCGGAGAAGAATCTTGACTTATATATCCCTTACCCAACTTGTTTTCAGCCAATCCTCCATTCTTTCAAGGTCGTTTCTTGAGCATTTCTTGTCCAATTTGGGTGAATCTGCCCCAAAAGGGTTGCCCTAGCCTAAATTTAAGCTTTTATGGTGAAATTATTATTGGGTTGATTTCTTTCATTTTTTAAAAGTTAAATTATATCCCATTTGAGGGGCTATAAGTCCAATAATACATTTAGAATCTTTTTGCGGAGTTGATTTTAGGATTCCCAAAGCAGGTCCCACAATCCCATTTTGACCCAATTTTGGGTCTTTCTTTGAAATCACAAATTTAGTGTTAAAACATTCGTATTGATAAGGGGATCAATATTTTTATGGCTCGGAAGTACTTGGAGTTGATTTCGACGTGAAAAGCTATTGGAAAGTGGACTTGAAGCGCACATATTTGGGTTCGAGTTAGGCTACAGTCTCTATTCTTTTGATTGAGATGTATAAAGTATTGTATAGTATAAATTGCTTCTAGTTGAGACTATGTGTCCGAGTTAGGGTTAAAATTCTTACTTCCAGTTTCTTGGTAATGGTATGAGTCTTAGACTAGGTTGTCTTTATGAAAGTATAAGATTAATTGGTAAATTGTTTATTAGGCTTTTAGTTTAGCCTTGTTGACCTATTTTGGGTGCTATTGTGATGTTTATAGTATTGAGCAAATTTGTATCTTAGACTTAAGTTGAGTGATCCTTAATTTATTTAGTCATTATGAGCTTGAATTTGTAAGACTTGTGTCCTTCATTAATGTGGAATCCTGTGTTGTGGTCTTGGTTTGGTGTTTTTTCCCCTTGTTTTGTCTTGTAAGTAAATAATGCCCTTAAATTTTGGAGTAAGTGTTAGACTGTTGCATGATTTCTACATAGCCGATTAGCGGAGAGTAGTTATACTTATATTAAAAGGAATATGCTTCCAATCGGTTTTAGATTCTAGAAGTGCTCGTGGGATGCTTGTTCTTGATATTATTACACTTAATATCTAGATAAAACTGAGGTCCTTATGCTATCGTTGTTGACTTGTGGGGTTATATTTGAGTCCTAGGCCTTGATAAGACATTTATGATGTTTTAGGTAATTTTTGTGTTCTATGTCACGACCCAAGCCTAGGGCCTAGACGTGATCGGCGAATGGAGAACCCAAAGGGACCCCAAACAAGCCTCTTAGCATATCATACACACATCCTTGGTCGTGGAAATGAGATAAAACAACAAAAGAGATACACACAATGGGAATAGGAACTAAGGGAGAGATTAATACTTAAATAACATGTAAAAGTTTAGAAATAAGGGCAAGGGACTAAGGGAAAGCTTGCATAACATCAAGAACAAGAGGAAAAAGAGTTAAGGATCATAACATAGATACATAGTATGTCCAACAACACCTCTACTATGTAGATAAGAGTGGGGGCCAAGACAAAGCAACCGTGCTCACCCTCATAGTCAACATAAGCAATAAAGAAGAGTGTATCATTACATAATTAGAGAAACATAGACCAACATCTCCGGAATGGAGGATTCACCAACTAGCTTGAATGATACCAAATTAGCCACGTGGAGAAGGAGGATGATTAACTTGGGCTTCGGTTCCTACATGGTGAGATCATGTAGGCAAGAGTATGCGTTAGTATGTTTGAATGTACTAACTATGTAGGAAGCAATGCAATAAGAAATAGGCATCATGGTCAAAGTGCATAACAATAGGCAATAGATATCATATAACAATATGACATGTATAATCAAGGTTTAAGTAAAACATGCTTAAGTAACTCATGCTTATACAGAATATCATATGTATAGAAGAGACCAAGCAAGATTTCTAAAGTATATACCCCTTGGTTGGTTGATGATGATCTCACCCCATCACCCTGGTGGTGAAGTACAAACCCCTCACATGGTTGATGATAATCTCACCCTATCACCCTAGTGGTGAAGTACAAACCCCTCACATGGTTGATGAGTACAAAACCCCCATCTAGGTTATCCGGACTCTTAGTCCCCCTGGATCGGGCATGGTCTAATGCAACACTTTATATAGAATATATCATTTACATAACATCATTTCATCATCATAACATTAATAATATCATATCTCATTCTTTGGACCTTCAATTCCTCAAGAAACCATAACCGGACATTTTATCAAACACTTGGCGGGTGTGAAATGGTAGTATAAAATCATGAAATAAAGAGATGAAATCATGCTAGAAAATCTATTTTAAAACCATCAATCAACACCTTATAACATCCCCAAGCAATATACATCAAAATCCCTCATCAAATCTTTCAAAAGATCCAAGACTTATAGCTCAAAACATAGCAAAAACAGTCACAACTTTATATAGCTTTAACATAGTTCGTAGACATGTTCATACTAGTAAACCCAATTGTAAAAATTAATTTTAAATCATGCAAATTGAGTAAAAAGGAGATTAGGGCACCATGGGTGGAAGGACCCAATGGTTGAAACCCATATACCTTGACTTTGGAGAACCTTTGAAAAAGATTGGAGATGGAGACTTAAAGCTTGAATAAAATCCTTAAGATTGGTCTTGAGTTTTGGGACTTGAATTTAGGGTGGAATATGAGTGTAAGTGTTTGAGACGATATTGAGGAATGTTAAGGATGATATGAGGGTGAAATATGGCTAAGTATAGGTATTTTTCACATATGGAACCCTTAGACCCAAGACTTTAAAGTCTTGACCGAAGTAAAAAATCAGGATAATTTGAACACGTACGTATTGCGGAAGGAACACGCACTTACACTGTTTCAACTCACTTTGAAAATGCAGATTTTGCTATGGTTGCTCTAAAATTTGGGTTAGACCCATTTCCCACCCAATTTTTTCCCCTGAACAAGAATATAAAGTCGCATTTTTGAAATAATGCATGGATTTTGAGATATGTGGTAATTACAATTCCGGGCACTTCCAAGACACGTTTTCGGGCACTTTTTGGGTCGTTTCAATATCTCCCCCTTGGGAACATTCGTTCCCAAATGTCAAACAAATGTACATGAGAAGAGTGTTCATGAACCAATTAGCCCCAATAAGAATACAACATTACATTTAAAACACTATTTTCAAAATCTCAACGTAAGGGTAAAATCATCATAAACTTGCCAACTTAAACATGAATGCATATGAATGATATGGGGGGTGAAACATAAGACTTGAAATCATAGAAAGGACTTGACATGTCATAAAAAGATTGAATAGAATGAAAGAAATATGGATATTGCTTCTCCGTGCCCACACCGGCTGCCCGAGAAACACATACGAATAAACGACTCTTTCAAAAGGCCTTGACGAACACTACATCCTCATCAATAAACTTCTCCACTCATCCATTCAACACCTCCACCGGGACCTCCTTCTAAGCCAACTTATCCTCCACCTCACCCACAACTTCAACGAGTTCTATAGCACTAGAGTCACCAACACATCCCCTCAACCTAGAAGCATGACAAATCGGATAAACCATACCCCTATCATAGGCAAATTCCCAAACTTAGGCAACCTTAATAACCTCCCTCTACACTCTATAAGGACTCACAATCCTCAACTCAATTGTCAACCTCAAATACACTTAACCAACTTGGTACCATAACCACCATCTCCCCCATGGGAGACAACCTCCACTCTATCATCTTCTCACCCAAAACCTCCAACTCTAATAAGGAGGAATCAAGGCCTTGCCTAATCTAGACCTCTTAACCCAAGAAGATTTGGAACCATCAAGAATGCTACACCACCATGCTCGACTTCCCTCAACCTAACTTCCAATCTAACCAACCGATGGACCCCAGTAGTCTCCTTTTTGCCACAATTAACAATACATGCTAGGCTACCTAGAGCACCGACCGCAACATTATCCTTACCGGTAAAAAATAATGCATACTCATTCATAATCCTTAAGGAATTCTAACCACCTTCTTGCTATCCACAATGCACAACTATCATATTTAGCAAACAACCTCTCATCCTCCAAGACTTGCAACACTACCCCCAAATGATTCACAAGCTCTAAACAAGTCAATACCTTATCACTAGAGACCACCACAAACATATCAAGGTAGGGTTTTTAGACCCTATTCAAGAAACCCACAAACACCACCAGTGCATAAGTCAACCAAACAACTCCATCAATACTAATAATGCTCACTCCTAGTCCGAAAAGACACTTAGAGATATGCCCTACCCTAATCCTCACTTGAAAACAAAACCCAAACCTCAAATCAACCTTTGAGAAGTGACTAAAAACTCTTGCAGTTGACCAAATATCTCGACCATCCTTAATCATCACATCACAACCTTACGGGTTCTACACTCATCGAAAGTATGCTATGCAAGTAACCAAACTACCCCAAGACCTCCAACACCCCAAACTAATTCCAACCAAGATCACAAGGCAAGACTCTATGTAACGATAACATGAGAAACCCTCATAGACCCCTTCTAGCTATAATAGGCTCGCGCAACCATCCGGGTCACACATGAATCCTATTAGCTCAAAGGAATAATACAAGGAATAGCAACTCTTGGACCTATCCAGTCTCCCTAATCAAAATGCTGGTTACAACATTGGCCTTACTTAGGGTCAACCAAGTTATAGAAGAAGTAATAGAAGATAACCTATTCACAACCTCCGGTATTATTCCGCTAAACCCAAGAAGCTCCTAATATTTGATAGGTTCAAAGGTCTAGGCCAATCTATAATCACCTTCATCTTACTAGGGTCCACTTTAATACCATCACTCGCCACCTCACGACCTAGGAAGGCAACCTCTTACAACCAAACTCCCACTTCTCCTATTTAGCATCCAACTTTCTTCCTTAAACTTTGTAGTACTACCCTCAAATGACTCACATGCATTACCTCATTAGGGAAATGAACCATCATATCATCACCAAAACACCATAAGCCTAATAGAGTAGGAACTAAAGATCTTATTCATAAGGCTTGTAGGCATAACCGACGCACTAGTCAAACCAAAAGACACTACCCCAAAATCAAAATATCAGAAAAGGACATTCAAGGCCTCATCTACCACCACCAATAATTCTAGAAACAAAACCACTTAGGTTCAACACCTCCAATTATCAGAAGATGATAAATGCAACCCCGTAGTGACCAATTGTACCTTAAGACATGAGATGGACCCACCTCTCTTGCTATAACTTAATAGCTTCCCACTCAAAGATGGGTTCATTAGGGAATCGGGATTTAACTCTATGGGTCCTACTATCCATGAAGACACAATATGCATGCAACCATTTCATCCCTAGTATGCCATCAAAATTCACACACCAACTCCAACAATCCACAAACAAGACCTAATGCAATACAAACCCGGATAAATACCTATGAACCTCCTAGCAACCATATACTCAATAAAAGGATAGACACCACAGGTCTACACAATAACTTGGCTTACAAAAAGTCCCACTAGCAACCAAAAGGAATAGAGAAGAAATAGTGGTACACCGGGCCTACTAGTGATGCACATCAAAGCCAAGGAAACTTTAACTTACCGATAATAGCATCGAGCATCTCATCCCCTCCTTGAGCCACTTGATCAACATGACCACCTCGATCCAAAAGTCAACCACTCTTACACCCCTTCAAACAAATGGACAATCCACTAGCTTGTGACCTACTTTACTATATCTAAAGCAAGCACTAGTGTTGCTCCGACACAGGGCACCATTGTTCTTCCCACACCCTCGACACTTGGGATTAATCATCCCACCATCACCTCCTTTCGATTGAGCAAGAGCGCAACCACTAACTTCGTGCCCGAATCCACCACAACCTAAGCAAGCATTAGACTCCTTCAAACATAGGCCACCATGGCCCTCCCTGCACTTTCTGCATCTAGGCCTTTCCACCCCCTCATCACCTCTTTTACCCCTTTTATGCTTATGAGGACACGCCTTTATCGTATGAACCATCTCCCCATAACCATAACAAGCATTAGTACCTCTCAAGCATGGACCATCATGATCTCTACTATATTTTGGCACCTAGCATGAGGTATAACACCCCCATCACCTCTACATTTGGGACTTTGGAACTTACCCTCAACACGGGCCTTCTTGGCCTCACTACCCCGTCTTTTACCATTTGAAGTCTCAGGGGCACTCACATGTTGATTGAGTTGAGTTGCCAATGTTGTTACCGCTTTGGCCATTGTCCATAGAGCATTACGAACCTTCGTATTCGATATATCGCCATCTTGGGTAGCTTGAGAAATATCTTGAAATGTAATGGTTAGGGGTTAGCAATAAGTCCTAGGGGATCTAACTCTATCACATGACATAGATCATGAAGAAGTGAAACATTTCCTAAAATATCTCATAGCCTCCTACTCATAGTTGTAGTGCACAACACAACCATGAATAAGACTCTAATCGATGCTGTGTGTTAGAATCTAAGGAATCTAACAACCTAGTGCTCTGATACCATCTTTATCACGACCCAAGCTTAGGGCCTAGACATGACCTGCGAATGGGGAACCTGAAGGGACCCCAAACAAGCTTTTTAGCATATCATACATACATCCTTGGTCGCGGAAGTGAGATAAAACAACAAGAGAGATACTCACAAGGGGAATAGGGAGTAAGGGAGAAATTAATACTTAAATAACATGTAAAAATTTCGAAATAAAAGCAAAGGACAAAGGGAAAGCTTGCATAACATCAAGACCAAGAGGAAAAAGAGTCAAGGATCATAACATAGATACATAACATGTCCAACAATACCTCTAATACATAGATAAGAGCGGAGGACAAGAAAAAGCAACTACGCTCATCCTCATAGTCAAAATAAGCAATAAAGAAGAGTGTCTCATTACATAATAACAGAAACATAGACCAATGTCCTCATAATGGAGGACTCACCAACTAGCTTGAATGATACCAGACTAGCCACATGGAGGAAGAGGATGATCAACTTGGGATTTGGTTCCTACATGGTGAGATCATGTAGGCAAGAGTATGTATTAGTACGTCTGAATGTACTAAGTATGTAGGATGCAATGCAACAAGAAATAGGCATCATGGTAAAAGTGCATAACAATAGGCAATAGACATCATATAACAATATGACATGTATAATCAATGCTTAAGTAAAACATGCTTAAGTAACTCATGCTTATATAGGATATCTTATGTGTAGAAGAGATCAAACAAGTTTTTCAAAGTACGAACCCCTTGGTTGGTTGATGATGATCTCACCCCATCACCCTGGTGGTGAAGTACAAACTTCTCACATGGTTAATGATAATCTCATCCTATCACCCTTGTGGCAAAGTACAAACCCCTCACATAGTTGATGAGTACAAACTCCCATTTAGGTTATCCAGACTCTTAGTCCCCATGAATTGAGCATGGTCTAATGTAAAACTTTATATAAAATATATCATTTATATAAGCTCATTTCATCATCATAACATCAATCATATCATATCTTATACTTTGGACCTTTAATTCCTCAAGTAACCATAATCGGACATTTTATCAAACACTTGGTGGGTATGAAATGGTAGTATAAAATCATGAATTAAAGAGATGAAATTATGTAACAAAATCTATTTTAAAATCATCAATCAATACCTTATAAAACTCCCAAGCAATGTATATCAAAACCCTTCACCAAATCTTATAAGAGATCCAAGATTTATAACTCAAAACATAGCAAAACAGTCACAACTTTATATAGCTTTAATACAGTACATAGACACATTCATACTAGTAAACCCAATTGTAAAATCAACTTTAGATCATGCAAATTGAGTGAAAAGGAGATTAGGGCACCATGGGTGGAAGGACCCAATGGTTGAAACCCATATACCTTGACTTTTAGAGAACCCTTGAAAAAGATTGGGGATGGAGACTTGAAGCTTAAATGAAATCCTTGATGAAATTCTTAAGATTGGTCTTGAGTTTTGGGACTTGAATTTAGGGTGGAATATGAGTCTAAGTGCTTGAGAGGATATTGAGAAATGTTAAGGATGATATGAGGGTGAAATAAGGCTAAGTAATGGTATTTTAACATATGGGAACCCTTAGTACCAAGACTCAAAAGTCTTGGACCGAAAACAAAATTTAGAACAATTTTAACACTAGTGCATGTCGCAGAAGGAACGTGCACTTACACTATTTTTCAGTTCACTTTGAAAATTCAGATTTTGCTACAGTTGCATCAAAATTTGGGTTAGACCCATTTTCCACCCAATTTTGCCCCCTGAACAAGAATATGATGTCAGATTTTTGAAAGAAAATATGAATTTGAGATATATGAAAATTACGATTTTGGGCACTTTCAAGGCACATATTCGAGCACTTTTTGGGTCGTTTCACTCCAGGACTTAATTATTTATAACACAAAATTTTATATGATTGTGCGTAGTGTTTGGATGCTAGTGATGTCATGTATTGCATTGGCTCTTTGTTTGTTCATGGGTGTAGACGACTCCGGTGCATGCATTGGTCATTGGTATTATTTTGAGAGAGATGGGTTGATATCAAAACTATTTTATTAATTTTCCTAGTAGGGGTCGTGCAACCATTACTACTCGAGATTTGTACTGCAGGCATCTAGGATACACTAATCATATATTTTTAGATTGGAGGCATCTAGGATAAGCTCATTATATTTTTTAGTCAATCAATGTGCCTCTGATCCTCTTTATACACTAGTTTGATTTACTATCTCTGGCCAGCTAACGGAGCAGATCCTAAAGATCGATGATATAGATATTGATGATAAAACTTGGATCGAGACCAGGCTAGTGCATAAGAGCATTCTCAATCTCACCATGGCAATCCTAGAGAGGCACATGGGTCCTACTTCCTGGTTGGGACCAGAAGTGGGTATATACACCTTGGTATGAGACAAATGGCACTACTAGTTTTCTCGTATAACTTTCATGCATATATGTATTACCTATCACTAGCATATTTATTTGTATCTGTCGATAGTATGGGATTTCATGTGGATTTACTTGTTTGTGAGTGAACCTTCTAGGCATATAGGGGCTTGGAGTGTATTATATTCCTATATGCGAACTTGTAATGGTATAAAGGGTGGTCTTTTGTTTGGAGGTAGTTACAGTCCTTGTTCTTATTTATCAGACCTTTTTGTGCAGGGATTAAGTTGATACGATGCTTCGGACCCTTACATGATATTTGTTAATTTTGATAATAGGTTGTTATTTAGTCGTCCCTCCTTCTTAGGGTGTCATCATGTCTAGGTTCTAGGTTGGCCACCAAGTATGTTCCTTTGCTTGTTGTTCCTCTGTTCTCCCTTATCTTATATTGTCTCTTATTGCAGGTCTTCCCTTATTATCCTCATTAGTTACTTGTAATATACATACTCTTTGCTTAATGCTCTTTATATTTGTTGTATCTTTGGAACTCCATCAGTCGGTGCCTACTAAGTGCCACTTTTTGGTACTCATAACTACACTTTGGTACTTCGCAGATCATACTATGGGTTCTCATTATTGATTTATGTCATGCAGAGCAGCTTTTGGATTTTGGAGACTCGAGTGAGCTCTTGTTGTGTAGAGTTGCCTATCTCCCTCTATTATAGTTGGACCTAGTCTTTATTTTTCCATTAAAGACAGTTATGCTACTATTGTGTTTATAAAATCCTTGTATTTCTTTACTTGGGTTTAGTAGCTCGACTATTGATTGATACTAGGTCTTAGGGTTTTGTTGTTGTATTATTCTCTTTCTTTCTTTCTTTCTTTCTTCTTTTTATTATTAGCACTATAAATTACTTCTTTTCTACCGCTTGTGGTAGTCCACTGCCTATAGCTCTAGACTATGGGGTTAGGCTTACCTATTGGTGGGTTGATGATATGTGCCATCATGACCTGAGAAATCAGGTCGTGAGAAAGTCGTATCAGAGCTTAGGTTCATCGATATAAGAACAGATACATAGTATAGTCTTGTGGATTGGTGCAGAGATGTCCATATCCTATATTCAGGAGGCTATAGGGCCTTCATAGGGAAAGTTCCAGTCTTGATTTTATATTGTGTGATTTTCATCGATAAATCTTTTAATAATTTCTTGAAATTCATTCCTACTTAGATGGATAATACGAGATTTCTAGAGTGTGTGGACCAAGCATCAGTATTTCTGACCACCTTAACTCCTTTGAACCCAACATTAGAGATTTTGAGCCTTGATAGATGTAAAACACAGTCATGGAGAATTTTGGGTGCGTCGAGTGGTCCACAACCTATAGTTGGACTTGTAGGTCCTCAACAGGGAGCTACATCAGTTTCTGAGTATGTGGTTGAGTTTCTCGAGTGGACTGGATATATTTCTACCTTATTATCGATGGATCAAACGATGACTGAATTATTTATTGGTGGATTTACTTTGGCGCTCTATCTAGCATCAGGGCATCTAGTGGCAACAGGGTCTACCTTCTCTCAGGTGGTTGGTTACGTGAGATCTCTTGAGCAAGCATGTATGGAGACTTATGGAGTTGGAGGTAAGAGACCCCGTTATCAGCATAGCAGTGGAAGTGTCTCGCTTTGGAGTAGGCTTCGTGCTAGAGAGGGACACCTTTACTCTCGACCTATCAGACCTATGATGGGAGCACTTTAGGTTACAGGTGATTTGGTGACACATTATGGTGCCCATGGTATACAGAGTTCACAATAGACTTCTAAAGGTGTGCCTTCTCAACAATCAAGTTTATGGGTCTATGCCATGCTAGCTAGGCCTCCTAAGTGGGGTATTTTTAGTGGGAGATGTTTCACATATGGTGAGTCAAGGAATTTTTCTAGAGAGTGTTCATCAGTCTCACATCACAAGTGACAAGCTTAATAAGATTGGACTTATAGGGCCTATGTACAGTCATCTAGTAATGGTGACCTAATTATTGCAATCAATGGTGTTGATGTTCAGATCAGGGTCAAACATGCTCCATGCTATGCTCATTCAGTCCAGACAGAGGATGAGGCTCCAGGTATCGGTAGCATTCGTGTAAATTTATTTCCAGGATCACCTATCTTGTAGTATGTGGTGTTGGTATTTTCATACTTATTGATGCTTACCTAATGTGTTAGATTTATGATATAATCCTGATGATTGTTGTATTTATATCTATGTAGTATGCTTACTTTGTTGTTATTTACTTAATGCTTCTATGTCAATATTGCTTGGAATTAGGTGTATGTGTTTATCCTGCTCTAGGAGTTTTTTTCTTAATGGTGGATCATGTTGGATTTATTATTGCATTGCAATAGTGATAGTGGTAGTATCTAGTAGGCATGTTTAGTTGCTTGTACTGGTTGATTTTGTGTTATCTATTTTAGACTTTACTTGGTTTAGTATCTTTCCCTTTTCTTGTTTTGTTTCCTTCCTATGTACTGCTTAGCTGATGTAAGGTTACTACCGAGAGAAGGGTATGTTAGTAGGTATGGCCCTTGCGGTCTACTGTAGTTCTCATTCATTGATCCTTTCCCTTACTTAATTCCAATTCTTAGTCTGTTGGTTGGTGGTGTTGAGATTTACTTCTTCGAGATAGTAGATTTAATGGTTAAGTTATCCTTTCAGCTGGTTGGGTAGCATGGTGTCGAATGACAATGTTTGAGTTGGAAAGGGTGTAAATGGAATTATCTCTATTTATTCCAAGAGTGATGATGTTTCAACTTAAGGTACCATGTGAAAAAGGGTCTCGCTAGATTGTTTCTTCATGATTTGGTCGGATGGCTAAGTTAGCTTTACGAGCAGTTCTAAGAGGTAGTGTTGGGTGGTTGTTTTTGAGTTAACAGAAAATTGGAAGAAGAGTTGTTCCTACTTATTCTAAGTTTGACTAGCTGGACTTTGGAGGCATGGTTCCTTGATATGACTCGTTAATGGTGTAGTTAATTCTCCAATGTGGTAGTAGTTGCTTTTAAAGGTGCGGTTGGTAGGTTGGAGTGTTGAATTTGGTTAATTGATGAGCCATTACATAAAGAATTCACCTACTGTGTGGGGTCAAACAAATTTGTGGGGTTTGAGAGTTTGGGATTGTGCTTGGGAGTTTATTTTGGCATACTCGGTAAATCGCGGTGCCAGTGAGTAAGATTGGTGTTGTTGGGACTATATCGATCAATTCACTATGTCTATTGGATCACGTGTTGGCTTAATAAACTCGTGGATTAGAGTAATTGAGATTCGTTTCGATGGAAAAGTAGCTGGTGGTCTTTTGATGTTAATTTCTGAAAAGTCCCTTTGAGTATAAAAAGTCACTTGATCCAAAATCAATGCAACCTCGTCGTTAGCATAATGATTGCCTTTCAGAGGAGGGTGGTAAGTTTTAGGAATAGTCATATCAGCTTGACGTTGTTAGTTTTAAAGACTAAGTGGGATTTGAGTTTTGATCTAGGCGGATCCATTGTTTCAATTGTTGTTGTTCCCTAATAATCATATGATGCGTAGGTTTCTTTCAAAGCTAGTATTATGAAGTTGGTAGACGGGATTCTGACTGTGTTGGAATGTTTAGGATAGATTAATAATTGTCATGATGCTTCAAATAGATAAGTATAAGGGATTTTGGAAAATTAAGCAGGTAATTTAGATAGTGTGTATGATTCATCTGATACCAGTGTTGTGAAGTTTGGTGGGCGAGATTTAGACAACATTAGAAATATTCGCGGTGAATAAAGATTGATAGGATGCTTCTAATGGATAGAGATGATATATTTTTGGAATCTAGATGGGAAATTCAGATGGTAAGCTGTTTTGGTTATTTGTGTTTTTATATAGCTGAATTCGATGTTTTTAGTGTGGCTTTGCTTTTCTCGGATGGTTCTGGTAATTTCAAATATTTTTGGTTCAGTCGAGTGGGGATTGGTGATAACGAAGGATTTGGAATTCCTACAACAAGTTTGAGATTTTCTTCTAAGTTAGAATGATATCCTAATGTTGTTCCCTTTGTGTAGGTGCCTATGGGTCTGCGGAGGATGCAGGCCTAGCATCCTCGACGTTTCGTGCCTTAAGACCGCACCTATCCTTGACTTTCAAGGAAGAAAGTCCTTTTAGCAATGGATGTTGTAATAACCCTCCTGATCATTTTTATCTTACTTGAAAAATTCTAGTGTTTAGAACTTTCCTGTAGCAATCCCTAGGTCATTTGTGACTTGCTGACAATGACAGTTCAGTCGTCTGGTTGTTCGTTTAGGTTTTGTGTAGTTTCCTATGTTTGGACGCCCTTGCAATTTAAAAAGTTGACTTTGGTCAATAATGCAGGTAAAGAACTCCAGAACGAAATTGTGATAGTTTCATCAGTTCCATAATGTCCAAATTAGGCTAAAAGCATGATCGACTCGAGTACCAAGGCTTTCAGTGCGATTTTGGACCATTTAGCATTTTGGCTATTGAAATTTGACCCAAGGTTGACTTTGGTCAACATTCTTGAAAATCGCACTCGAATGAGAATTCTGATAGCACAGTTAACTCTGAAATATTCTTTTGGATCTAGGGTGACCTTTCGTTCAGCTGCTGAGGATTTTTGACTCGTTTCGAGCCCCTCAATAGAATTTGGTCAAAAATGGCTTTAGGTATGGGACTCACATTCAATTGTGATGATCTCCAATGAAAATTTTGACTGCTCCATTAAATCCAAAAAGTCAAATTAAGTGGGGTAGCACATTTTTATTGTGTGTACGGGGTTCTGAATGAATTCCCAGCACCCTATCAGAGCATTTTTCCAACTCCAAGTTTAGTTCTTGTAGCCTTTGCTGGTGCATATTGATTTGTTCTCTGCATTCGTAGAGTAGAAGCTGGATGCCTCCATTTTTGCGTACCAGGTCCCCACGTTCATAGAGGATGTGGAGGCTTGTTCTCTACAATCATAGACCTGGTCTCTACATTCATGGAGAAGAGACAGGTCTAGGTTTCACGATTGCGAACCCAGTCCCGCGTTCATGGAGAAGAACCTTGATTGATATATCACCTTGCCCAACCCATTTTCAGCCATTTCTCCATTCTTTCGAGGTCTTTTTTTGTCTTGACTTGGGTGATTCAAAAGCTTATCTTGCATGGGTTTTCGAGGAGAATGCATTGGGGGTGGTCAAAAACTATTGTTGAGCCTTCGTTTAAGGTAGAATCCACCCCAAAGGGGCTGCCCTAGCCTAAATTTAAGCTTTTATGGTGAAATTACTGTTGGGTTGATTTCTTTGGTATTGAGCGTTAAATTATCATCAATTTTAGGGTACAAGTCCTAAAATGTGTTTAGAATCTTTTTGTGGAGTCAATTTCATGATTTCCTTTAGGGTCCCACAATCTCATTTTGACCTAGTTTTTTATCCATCTTTAAAAAATACAAATTAGTGTTAAAACGTCTGTATTGATGAGGGGATCGATAGTTTGATAGTGTGGAAGCACGTGGAGTTGATTTCTACATTGATAACAATTGAAAAGTGGATTTGGAAAGCGCGTGTTTGACTTCGAGGTAAACTATGATCTCTCTTCATTTGATTGAACTTTATAAGTTATTGTGTAGTATAAATTTCTTGTAGTTGAATGTATATGTGCTGAGTTGGGTTTGAAATCCTTATTTCCTTTTTCTTGGTTCCGGTCGCCAACAATTCGAGTTAAGAAAAGTTATAAGTCGGCAAATCCAACATTTTAAGACCTCAAAATATTTTTTCTGCTCCAAAACAATAAAGAAATTGAAGAGAGGGTTTTCATGAAATTCTTGAGTTATTTAGGTCTATTTTTGGTGATTTCTATCGTTAAAGTTTTTTTTCGTGCCAAGAATTGTGTTCTTTAAACTTTGCAATCATTGTTTCCCTCCTATTAGCGTGTTTAGGGCTATTTATCGAAGATAGCAATTATAGTTCTTGTTGGTTCTTCTAGCTTTATAAATAGTTTGCCCATGTAATAATTTTGGTGCCCTTTTAAGATTATATGACAAATCTGCCAATTTATGCTCAATTATGAATTGTTCAAAGGTGTACATAAGCTGCATATATATAGTGTTTGTGAAACTTAGGACGTAAGGAACAGATTTCCTGAGAAACCTTCGGGCATTCGGAGGTTCGGACGTACGTTGGAGAGGTATGTTAAGGATAAGCTCTATCCCTCCTTTTAACATGAAATTTGGAAAATTTCCAAAACATCAAATACGATATTTTTCTGTTTTATTGCAAGAAAGGCATTTTGTAAAAGGCATCAGGATCATAACTGAATTATTTTCATGATGTATTAGGTTGATATTCCATTCATTTGATTAAACTGGACATTCAGTATCTATATATTAATTTACAATCTTTCTTGACTACATGCCCATGTGTTGAGTTGTTATTCTTCTTTGGGTGGTGTCACTGAAAATAAAGGACGATTATGAAGGAAAATTTTAAGTAATCATAATTAGTCCTCCGTCCTCGCTAAACTATATTTGAAGAACTTATAAAGTAACCAGTTGATTTTCGATAATCTCAAATATAATGCTCCTATTTAAACTAATAAGGCACTTGATTTTTGTCACGACTTAGTCTCGGTCATGATGGCGTCTACTAGATCCCACCCACAGAAAAGCCAATTGCCCAACCCCAGGGTACGTGTCCTAGATCTCTACTCAGAACCATAGCCTATATAACATGTAAACAACCACAACCTATCCAGAACATGAAAGTCAACTGTACAAAGATACAATAGACACAAGGACATATTAGATAGATATATCAATAACCATTATAATATACAAACTAGGGGTGTATCTACAAATATATAGTACTATTGTACAAGGCTAATGTCTGAAATCGAAATAGGGCCATCAAGAGGAAGAAAACTGCAATGAAGCCACAACTGTGGTGCTTACCCAAAAGAAATCTCCTGCGCGCTCCTGAATCCCCCAAAAATCAGCCATTATGGCCCATACCTGGCCCTACACCATGGGAAGATGCATAATTATAGGGGTAAGTACCAGAAAGAGGTACCTAGAAGGCATCATCGGTCAACCGAGTGAAATACAATAAATCCATAAAAATCAAATATAAAGAGCTGCAACAGGTCTAGCAAAATTAGAACTCAAATCAAGGAAACAACATGTCTGGAAACACTTACATCATACCTAACCAACCAATGATGAACAACAACAACAACTTAAACCAACCCTAGTGATGAACAATGATAACTGAGACAACCCAAGGTGATGAACAATCTTACAGACCGACGAAGATTGAGTATGTCCATACAAAAATTGTCCCCAACCAAGACATAACACTGTATGTGGGTGCAAGGCCCTAATATATATGCTTGTACACCGACTGGGCCCCCATAAGCCCAAAAGATATACTTACGCACAATCTGATCAACCAAAACACATATAACCCAACTCCTAATATCACATGATCACAGGTTGGTTGTAGGTGGGTGTAAGGCCCTAGTGTCTGAGACAGAACGACCCATGAGCCTCCTTAAGCTAGAGGGTACACCCATGCACAATCGGGGTGTGAATAGGTGTGTAGATCTACGAGTAATCAACTAGGCCTCCACCCCCAACAATCACATGTTAATCGAGTCTCTTAACTAATGCTAGAACATGGCACCCAATCCAAATATATATGTGTAACAATGGGACATATCTCCCATGGGAGAAAGAATGCCCGAGCATAATCAATAGTGTCTCAACTCAAAATGTCAACTCAGGGGCCTTACACCAAAATGGAATCAACGGGGTCCTCGACCCAAATCAATCAGTGTGTAATGTAGCTAGCAGGGTCCATGACCCAGAACATCAATAGGTGTCAATCCTAGGAATCGACATTTGAAGCTTGATGCTCAATTACAACTATCAAAACTTAGAACCTTTGGATGTATAACTCGAGGATCATATACTCGAGTGTGGCTGCCAGTGCTCGAATAGCAAGGAGGAGCATCATCCAGTACTCTATGTATCAAACAGTCACTCACTCAACCAATCTATCTGAATCTGGAACTCCAAAGTCATGTCATGCCCAGAATAAACATAGGCGACGTCAATCATATTGTGCTTAGAGTGAGGGTAGGTGATGACACTCATAGCCTAGGTATTCACCCAATCGTAACTACTACCTCTCTTAGATACAACAAATACCCTAGTATCATATGGAAGAATCAGTGCACATCAACTATCAATAGTACATCGAGTGTATATATCACAAAGCACCACAGAGTTATACCCAACTAAGGCTATATATAACATAACCTCGTCAACTACAAGTGACCAAAGTAAACATAGGCAATGACAGTAGTAACATAGGTATCCCATATAATCCAGCCCCGTAGGGTCAGGTCTATACAAGAATCAGGCTATAATACGACACATCATCCATAAACAACCTCACAGCTAGCATATCTCAGTAGTATCAGGCTACACACTCCTACAAATAATGGTTAAGCTAGAACACATGCCTATCCCGTGGCTTTAGCCTTACTCAGCCCTTACTAGGCCCTTTCCCCATGTAAAACAAACTTACAAGGTAGCGTTAGTGTAACCTAAGCTAAGGCCCATGAGGCTAGACAATTAGAGGGATGTCACCTACCAAGAATCATATTGCAACACAACCATGTGTCGGCTCACCAAAATTGTGTCCTTCCCAAATAGGATGTCAGTCCCTAGGACTAACCTATATAGCTAGTGTCTCATCACAGATAGCCTAGGAAACTTGTAATTTATGACTTACGCCTTGTTAACAGGGTCGCACTCCTGTCTCCAACCTGCTAGTATCTCAACGTATTCCGTATCCTAGGTCCCAAGACTCTTTCATGAGTACAATTATGATCGTTTCCAGAACATGGGGTGCTTTTCTAGTCATTGGCCAGTAGCATAAGTACATAAAGAGTAATAGTAGTAAACAGGATCATATAAACCACAGAGCAACACATAATCATGTTAAATCAAGAATTTCTACCACAAGTACTCAGAACAGATATAGATAACCACAATCGCATCATACATACATATACCAACCAACCAAAACCCCTAGAATCAGATATAGATACTAGTTTCAGTGAACAGGGTAACATGTAATCACTTGTCATCTCATGAGGTAGTCTATTTTAGTAGCCTCAGTCCACATGTACATACAAGCAATAGTCAAAGCTTAGTGTACATACCTATCCAGCTCATATATATATATATTCAGACACAAAAATCAAATTCGGCTATATACCACGTATATTCCATAATTTAATTCATAAATAGTGCATTTCTACATATCCCAGCTCAAATACGCATGCGTTTCAACTCAGTCTAAGATTTAGAGAAGGTCTAGCCTACCTGGAAGATGATTTCTTGTGTCCTGAATCAATTCAGCCAAGTCTTTCCCCTCCAAATCGCTTTTCAATGTTTCTCAGCTATAAAATACAATTTACAAGGTTAACACGATCATATTGGCTGTAAAATCTTGAAGAACTAGCAAAATTATGTCAATTGGGCCTAAAATAGGAAAAAAGAGCTCGCACCCAAGATCCTAAATAAATACCAAAAAATGATTCCCATGTCACCCTGAGTCTACAGCCAAAACTTCGGCCCAAAACGGACCCCAGAAGACTGAGAAATGGCTAAAAATCGAAGTTAAAAACTTTACCGGGAAAATATTCTTTGCAAAACTTTCTTGATCAAAATTCTCAAAAATCAGACAATTTCAGCTAACAGCCAACATGCCACAACATTCCTCTCAGAATATAGAATAATTTGGACTTAAATTTCATCTAATTCCATTGAGAAATGATCGAGACATTGCAATATAAAATTTTCACTCATTTTTGATATATGATCAATGAAAGAAACAGGATTTTACCTCAAACTATGAGCCAAAATCAAATTTCGATATTTCATGACATTTCTTATGAAAATCTGAGTCACGTAGGCTTTTGAATCACTCAAATCGAATAACAATTTATTAAAACTCATAGTGGAAAGTTTGGATATATATGTATAGAATTTCCCTGGAATAAGCTCTTATATATATACCTTGATGCCAGCCACGTCACTGCCACATGAGCAGTCTGACACTACCATGTGGCAGCATTACTGAGTGCCACATCACCCTTTTTTTCCAGTCATCTTCTAATCCCTTTTTTTGATATTTCGAGCTTATTCGGACTTTGATTTTCGCAAAAGAATGATGTAACCCTATCAATTTTGATGTTCTGGACCCAATAGAATGATCAAAATTTTCAACGAAGCTTTCCACAATAAATTGAGGGTCCCACTTCTTTATATGCAATGTTTAGCAAAAATCCCTAGGGTCAAATCGCATCTGAAGGTCCGCGATATTAAATGAGGGGTTATTCTAGACCATAATCAATGATCTGTAGCTAACCGCGCATCAAAATTCTCATTTGGAGCACAGTTCCCAAGGGTATTGACTGAGTTAACTATTAATTGGTTATGGTAGCTAAATTACAAACCATGATACAACTGTACAAGACATGCTTCCAACGTAGTTCGGTCGTTTCGGAGCTAGTAGAACCATCAGAATTCTACGCCGAGACCATCTACTAGGACTTTACCCCAAAACATCATTTTACAAGTATAATTCTCGATTAACTCAATATTCCACACAACTTAATCAATACCCATCCCAATAGTCCATACAAATCACCAATGACCCGAGATCATTATTATACATAGGCTCAAATAAGCAACATAACTATAAAATCATGAAAATGACCCGGATAGTCATTGCATTTTTTTAAAAATATGTTTTTCTACTAATTATCCAAGAACCAAGTATAAGCATTAAGTGAATCATCTTAAGCTCCTAATGAATATTTTTAGAGTTAAGACATCATTCTAAAAGTTAAGTTAAGTTTTCAAACTTATTCGAAAGATATACAAAATTCTGCGGGTCATGTATATATACTACGACGGTGACTATGACATTATAAGAATAAGAGTACCAATGATCCAAAATTTGCTAAATCCTTATTATGGACAACTATGTGTATTCAATGTTCATATCATACATGGAATATTATGCATGGACGTTAAGCTATAATTAGAGGCACGAGGCTTATTTTCCCAATTGAATATATATATATATATATATATATATATATATATATATATATATGGATGGCCATAGGTTGGCAAATATGATGTCGGTTAGCTACCAGAAAGGACCACCATTGCTAGCACTTGGTTGGGTATGTCATGCATTTGCATCTCTAGTACCTTTTTTATTACAGCTATTTATAATTTTACTTTCTACTTACATACCAATACATCTTTATTCGTACTGATGCCTCATTGCCTGGGGACATTGTATTTTTTTCATGCGTATACGATCAGGTAGGGATTTGGATCGATCCCTCTAATAGAATTCTGGTTCAGATGTGTGTTAGTAAGATCTATCTCTTTCTTGAGCTTGCATAATATGTCTACTTTTATAGTACAATTTAGGTATACTTAGGGCCTTGTCTCAATGGTGCTTATGTGTTCTTACAGGCTATCACGGACATAGTATTTTGAGTTTCTTTTCATAGCTTTTAGTCTCCAGCCATGGGTTTGGCATGTATGTACGTATGTATGCTTGGTCTATGATTGCAACCTCATCGACTAGCTAGTATTTTATTATTTTGGCTTATCTATTTTTGTGCGCATGGTATTTGGTTACAACATCGTTGACTAGCTAGTACTTTATTATTTTGGCTTATCTACCTTTGTATATACAACTTATTGTGAACCAGGTCATAACCTTAATAGTCCAAGCTTAGTATTATGATGTTATGCTGCCCAATCTTTCGGCCCCTAGTCTACTTAGCTAGAATATTCAGTGGCTTAATCGACAAATGACGGTTCGAGTGTCAATCGTGTCTCCTCTTCTTTCGAGGTGTGATAGAGAGTAACATGGGTTCAATTGAATTGTAAAGTTTATTCTGTTAGGTTAGTCATTTATAGATTGTTATCCTAGCATGCTTGTATAATGAAGCATTTTTATACAAATGGTTGTGGCCTAAGTGGGACTACCTTATGTGCGATGTGATGTGTATGTTGAAATTTGTTCGAGGACTAACAAAGTTTTAAGTATGTGATGATGATCTTAGGTATTTTTATAAGCCTAATCGCAAACTTAACCTATATTGACAGCCTAGTTTGAGGACAAATGCATAAAATTTTAGCACTTTTATGGTCGCTTATGCATTCTTTTAGCTAACCAAAACGATTAGATGTTTTTGTTGTGTTTCAAGGGCTAAGAATAAAATATGAAAATTTAGAAAGATACCATTAGAGATAAGTAGGAAAGATCCAAACAAGAAAGAAGTATTGCAGAAGAAAAACACATACGAGGTGATTTATCTCAAGTCAAAAACTACCGAAAGGGAAGAATTCAGAAAATGTATTGGGATAAACCTAATCTGCGTTATGGATTGGGTTGATTTTAGTTCAAAATGTACCCCAGATCTTGGAAGTACAAAAATACACTATAATTGAACTATTTCGCGTCACAAACTTAGGATCGTATTTTTCTAAAATTCATGAATTACAGTAATTAAAGGGGAACACTTGTAATTCTCGAAGGATCATTGAGTCTTTAGCTGGGAACGAAAATCAACTGTGAAGAACACTCTTTTAGGTTGATTTTTCTCACTTTCTTCTTTAGTTTCTACTGATTGAATGTTATAAATATGTTTTGATTTTGTGATTTAGACTATGAGTGGCTAAAGTTTCTTATTCTAGGGTTGTAGTCACAAGACTATGGTATAATATATGTTTGCTTTGGTTGATGATGGGTTATTATCTATAATTGCTCCTGCATATCTTGATTTATTATTTTAATGTCTAGTAAGCATTTGGGTAAATTTGTTGTCTACCTTGAATTTGAAAAATAAACAAGAGATAGAACACGAATTGGAGAGAGCTTGTTTGTTCTAGGATTACTAGAATAATTAGTAGATAAGAGACATGTGATATCTGTCTATCCACTATGCTTGGTTATAAAATAGGATGATAATGTTGATGCATTTTCATTGGTTCATATTTATCCTTGCTCAATGATATAGTTAGCGCCAATAAAGATAGAACAATTAGAGGTTAGAAGACTGTAATTATGATATCAAACTTATAAATCAGTAATTAAACAACCCATTGAAAATCAGAGAGGGAAGTATTATCCTAGATGTCTGTAAAAGCTACAGCCCTGGAATCCATCTTTAATTAACTAATTTCCCGTTGAAAGATTTGAAACATTTTAGTAGTAATTTTGATAATTATCAACTTTAAAAGTAACTCATTCTTAAACCACTTTACAACACAATTAATTTAGTAAATTGAGAAAATGGTGAAAAGCCTCATTAATGTCTTTTAGTTACATCTCGGTCATAAAGAGAGTCATTTTACTATTTGTAAGACCGCATATACTTTACTGTAATTGGAGTGCTATTTGTGTGATGAAAATATCAAATTTTCAGGTGTAGTTTATTAGAATTGCATCAACATCAAAATTGATATAATTCTGATTTGGGATGATATCATGTTTTTGGTAGGTTTCAATTTGAATTGTTGAAAATACACGTTTTGATGCTTAATATATAGCGGGCAATGGATAAATACTTTGATGGCATGAAAGTAAATGAACATAATCATTTAAAATACTTTGATTATTATAAACAATTATGTAAGTATCTTAATTCTATATCTTACAAAATTCAAATCAAATTATAAATGTGAAAAAGTGATTGGGGTTAGTTAAATCATTTTGGAGGTAAACTTATTGCCGGACTCTCCTTTTGAAAGTAGCACTTAAGATAAACTAAAATATTACTATAGAAGATAAAATACCAAATAAAAGAACCAGCTATAAAATTGAAACAATAACTGTGATACATCTTATGCATGCTATATAAAGAGCTTTCTTCTTCTTCTTCTTTAATTTCAAAGAAAAGGTTCCTTCCTCAATATTATGATCATGTCAATTATGTTAAATCATGAATAAATAAAATTATCCACTCATAAAAGTGTCTGTAAAATAATTATTGAAACATGAAATTTTTTTTTGAAGAAAATAGACTTTGAACAAAATTTTCAGGGTGTCCTTTTAATGAAGGTAGTAGTAGCTAAAAGGAAATAATTGAAGTATAGTGAAAAGGAAAGGCATAGATAGAATTCAAAAACTTATGGCTATGAGATTTTAATTCTTTTAAGTTATTACTAATTAGGTTTTAAATTATTTACTTATGCATGTATATTTAAAGAATTTCGTAAAATAAATATAAGAGTTAGATCAAAATTATTAATTTTAGTCAAACATTAAACTATATTATGTCATGCCCTAGATAGGTACCCTTAGCGTGGTCGGCACTTAAAAATATTGTTGGTCCCCGAGTGAACCACTTAGCTCAATTCACTCATTCAATCATCGAAAGTACTTAATGAGCACGTAAATCATCAAATAAAATATTTTGAAGAGTACAGGTCTATGAAATAAAACATCAACTCTAATCCATCGTTATCTATGAAGCCTTTATCTCTAAGAGCTTAGATGATGCCAATGACAAGCTCAAGGCTACTTCAAATCAAAATAAATATGTCACACCTTGGAAAGGTACCCTTGATATGGTCGACACTTAGATACTATTGCTAGTCCCCAAGGCGAACCAGTTGGCCTCATTATATTCATTCAACCAATAAATAACACATCAACATAAGCCTATAGAAGATAATAGGTGGACAATCTCAATATATAAAATTCAAATAAAAATAAGGCTAGTATGAGAGGAACTAGCTCAAGATAATATCAAATCAAACAAATTGACTCTAGTCTATGAAGCCTCTATCAACTGTTCAGTGGTGCCAATGACAGGTCCATGGTTACCTCAAATGAAAATAAGAGTAAATCTAAACTCTGACCCTAAAAGCTAAATGAAATAAATAATATGCATCCTTCGAGATCAGAGAGGACTCACCAATCTGCTGAAAAGTAGGGAAGATCCTCAACGAAGCGTCTGTTGATGATCTCTAGTATTTGTCCCTGCATCATAAAAATGATGCAGTCTAGATGAACTTCAGTACGTGGAATGTACGAGTATGTAAAATAACTGAACGAAACATGCATCAAGGTAGAATACTATCAATTCAGATAACTCAAATCAAGAGATAAGAAACTCTATCAAGGTGTCAAATGTCTATCTAAAGCAAGAATAAAGACTAGACAATGTCCAATCAATACAAATCCAAACCAATCCAATCATAGTATTATCAGTATAGAACATATCTAGGAGTTTCTCCTATCTGATATGATCACTTAAAAACCAGTGATTATACAACAATCCCATTGATGTTGCCACGACCATTCAGTACTTGCCGGGATAAAGAACGAATCAATGCATAATGTATCCAATCAAACAAGCCCTCCATTGTTTTAGGGACCTATCAAGAGAAATATCTGACTTAACGGTTTCAATCATCTCTTATGTTTGGCAATGCTGTTATTGAGTTTGATTTGGTCTTATGTAATTCGGTGCTTGATACTACTCTCAAGACTTAATGCTCATAAGAAAATTAATCTCTGTCAATCCATTTAAGAAGTCTCATAAGAACTCATATCAATCCATCAATTTTATCATAATCGAGTCTTTCACCCTATCAACCATCTATCAATCTCCATTCATATTTCTCAAGAGAGTTTAGACAATAGTAAGATAGTTATCAATTTTGATCAATCATTAAGAGATTATCAGTTTGGACTAATCATTTGAGTTCAATTTGGAACACTCTTAAGACTAGCAAGTTCTATCCACCTATCATCAAGTTCACATCACAATCACAATCAACATTCTCAAATTAAGGCTCTAGACTCAATTCCTAGGTTCATTCATGCAATCTTTTATGAAATAACATGTAGAGTTTTTGAAATAACTCATGAAAAGTATTTAATCAGTAGAAGTAAATTTGTGATGATCATCAACATATGAAAATATGAAGGATATGTATAATTTGCAAGAAAACATTCAAGAAAGCATGCATAAAGACTCAATACTTTCATATATTAATCTATCTCAATCAAAGGAGCACACGCAAGAACAATTCTATGCTTTAGGTTAGCCTTACATACCTGGGATTGAGTTTAACAATCAACTGCAAGGTTTGAGCTTCAATCGTATGAATTTCTCACTTCTTTTCTCCTTTTCTGAGCCCTAGTCTTTTGTTAGAATGCGTAGAAGACTTAGGATTGGGTTTAAAAATCTCTTTTAAGTTGAAAAAGACCTATATTGGTTATGAATTTAGTTTAGGAACGATGGGGAAAGGTCTAGAATGACCTTAAAAATGCTAAAAATTTTGCATTTCAGGAAACAAAATCTTCTAGGCGGATTTTCTCATATCCCTGCATTTTTGTCAAAAAGAATTTGATCGAACTTTCTAATCCCGTTAAAATTATTAGAACCCCAGTTAAGTGCAAATCCACAACAAGTTCACGAGCGGACATGTTACACACTTTTCTGGAATCACATCTTTGTCCCAAAAAATTATCTTTGGATATGATCGCTCTAAAAATCAATCAGGACCATTTTTTCACATAATTTTTCATGTTGATCGCGATTTAAGTCTCGGATTTGCCAAAAGAGTTTGAGAAGATGTGTTATATAAGTGTCTCTCATCTAGGGATATTTTGATGATTTTTCTGGGTGTAAAATTATCTCCCCCTAGGGATCATTTATCCTCGAATAAAGAGTGACTAAGGGTGGACTTGAGGCATGAATAACAATTGAGACTCATTTCAATCGATCAATCAACCATCAAACTTTCTAGACAATCAATAATCAAATGAAGGATAGACAAATTGATTCAAATCAAGTATAAGGATACTACCTTCAACATTCTCATCATTTGACACGAATAGATGCAGGTATTGAGCTTTCATATCTTCCTCGGCTTCCCATGTGGATTTCTCAACAATCTGATTCCTCCACAAATCTTTGATCAAGGCTATCTCTTTGATCCTCAATTTACAAACCTGATGATCAAGAATATGGACTGGAACCTCTTCTAAGACAAGTTATCCTTCACTCCAATACTATTAATGAGGAGGATCAATAAGGGAAAAACTGAATGAATCGCGGCTAACTCAAAAGGCAGCTCCAGTTCATAAGCAACATTCCCAATCCTTCTTATAATTTGGTAGGGACCAATATAGCGAGGACTCAGCTTCCCCTTTTTCCTAAATCTCATAACATCCTTCACGGGTGACACTTTTCGATATACCCAATCACTCACTTCAAATGTTAAGTCTCGCCTTCTCGCATTAGTGTAAAACTTCTTGCAGTTTTGTGCAGTTTTCAACCTTTCTCTAATAACCTTTACCTTTTCCATCGACTGGTGAATAAAATCAGGTTTGACTAACTCAGCTTCTCCAATCTCAAACCACCCAATTGGTGATATACATCTCCTCCATACAAAGCGTATTAGGGATCCATCTGAATACTTGCATGGTAAATTATTATATGCAAACTCAATCAAGGGTAGGTGATCATCCTAATTACCTTTGAAGTTAAGGACACAAGTCCTCAACATGTCCTCCAATATCTGAATGGTACGCTCTGCCTGGCCATCTGTCTGGGATAAAAAGGTGTGCTCCTCTAGCCGAGATGATGGATAAGGAAACTCTATGCAACCTCACAATCTCGCAGATGTACAACTTGGCATACTCTTCCGCAGTGTCAGTTGTCTTAACTGCTAAAAAGTAAAATGATTTAATCATCCAGTCCACAATCACCCATATCGAATCATGCTACTTTCGGAACATACAATCTACTCTGGTACCTCAACACACCATCTCTCCCTTTGGAGAAAACAAACACCTTCTGTTTATGGACAACTTCCTTCAACTGAAGTAGAACAGGATCATGGACATGATTTTCTTTCACCTTCGCCACGAAAGATGAAGCAGACCCATTTGGACATTGAGTCTATTGCTTCCCCAGCACATGCAAGTGTGCATGGTCAAACCAAGTAATACAGTGGCCCTTATTAGGAGCCGAATGTCGAACCCAAATGACTAAAATTAGATTTCAATTATAAATCAAAGATTGTTATGTTAAGTGTGCTTTGTTGGGAAATGATGACAATATGAGTTAAGGCTAAAATAACTAATTAAGACTACTATTATCAAATAAGTTTGAGGGAAATGTCAATGTAAATAAGATTTCAGGATTGTAACCATATCGACGCATATGCTAGACTTAATACTTGCACCTATATCTGATTTTCCTAATTATTGATTCACAGGATTGAAAACACCTAATCAGGGTTACTCGCCTCCACCGGCCTACCCTCATTGATAGCCTAACTATATCGTTGAGTAGGTATAGGCATGATCAATGAGAATACTTTAACATTATCTTCCTATATTTGAATCAAGCTAGATGTATGGGTAGTCGTTACAGGTCTCTCATATATGAATCAACATAGTTTACTAGATGAACAAGCTCCATATACCTCTGTATTCTATTCACCTTAACATCTCTCGAAATTAGAATGAACAACAAGTTTACCCCACAGTTTGTTAGACTATGAAGCATGGATAAAAGAGATACAAGAATAATTAAGTGGAAACCTATTATTTAATTGTGAATACCAAGAATTAAGACATTGTCTATGACTACAATCCCAGAATATGGGAAGATTAGCCACTCATAATTGTTTCGAAACACATAAAAATGTTAATCAATATTCAAGAATGGAAATATAAGATGAAAAACCAACAAAAGTAACCCTAAAATAGAGGTCGCAGTCGTATCTCCTTGTGCCCTTGAAAAATAGTTTCCAAAATTAATGTTCTAAACTGAATATAAACCTAAAAATCTCATTTCTTAATTTTTCCCTTGCATCTTCAAAGTCCACGAGTGGACTAGGGTACATTTAGTGTATTTCCGCATTTAATGCTGGCTGGGCCAACTTCTCTGTTTATTCTGCAAGTTTGTGATGCGGGTTTTCACCATTTTCATGCTTCGTGCCTTTTTCTCCATCTTTTCAGCTTGCACAGCTTTTTGCACATGTCTGCAACGCGGACACAGGTACTTTTGTTGGACTTATTGATTTCTTCACTTCATTCTGCGATTTTATCCTTCATCAATCTCCAAATGTGAACATGAACATGCATAATCTGTTTAAAATCGTGCAAAAACATAAATAAAAAGCATACTTGACCCAAGATTAGCAAAATAAGTTGAATTACACTAAAAATACCTAAACTCTTTGGATTTATCCTCTAACTAGGCTCTAAACATGAGTAATTTTAGCTAATTTGGCATATAAATACGCCTAAGATCAGACTCCTCCTTCATCATTCTCTTTGGGTTGAACTCCCAACTAGGCCAATCTATGCACTTCCTTAGCCAACTCTTTCTTTTTTTCATATACAAGAACAGTACTATCCATTGACAACCTGCTAAAAGCATCCGCAACAATGTTAGTTTTACGTAAGTGGTAGAGAATACTCATAACATAGTCCTTGGGTAACTTCAACCATCTCCTCTGCCGCAAGTTGAGCTCTTTCTGACTAAAGACATATTGCGGACTCTTATGGTCAGCAAACACATCCACATGTACTCCAATAAGTTGTGGTACCAAATCTTAAGTGCAAATGCCACCGATACAAGATCAAGATCATGAGTTGGATAGTTCTTCTCATGAACCTTAAGTTGTTTAAAAGCATAAGCCATCAGACTTCCCCTCTACATCAACACACAGCCTAATCCAACTCTAGATGCATCACAATATATCGTAAAGTCCTCTGTCCCATCGGCAAGGCCAAAACTGGTCATTAGTCAATCATGTTTTTAGCTTTTTAAAACTCTTCTCACATTCATCATACCATTGAAACATGACCTTTTTCTGAGTCAGTCTAGTCAATGGTGATGATAGGAATGAAAATCCTCCAATGAATCTGTAGCAATAGCCTGCCAATCCCAAGAACCTTCTTCTGTCAATTGGAGAGGTTGGTCTAGGCCAGTTCTAAACTGCCTCAATCTTTTTTATGTCTACTCAAATACCATCAGCTGAGACAATATAGCCTAGAATAGCCATAGACTTGAGCCAAAACTCACACTTTAAAATTTTTTCATACAATTCATGGTCTTTGAGAGTCTGGAGGACAATTCAGAGGTGATTGGCATGCTCCTCTACATCTCTAGAATACACCAAAATGTTGTTAATAAACACAAACAAACATATCAAGTACTATCTGAACACTCGGTTCATCAAATCCATGAAGGCTGAAGGCGCATTGGTCAACCCAAAGGACATAACCAATAACTCAAAATGACTATATCGAGTCCTAAATGATATTTTAAATATGTCACATTCCCTTACCTTCAACTGATGGTAACTAGATCAGAGGTCTATCTTTGAGAAACAAATGACATCCTGAAGTTGGTCAAACAAGTCATCTATCCCAGGGAAAGGATAATTTTTTTTATGGTGACCTTGTTTAGTTGACTATAATCAATACACATTCTGAGAGACCCATCTTTCTTTCACACGTATAGGACAGGAGCACCTCAATAAGAAACACTCGACCTAATAAATCCCTTCTGTAGCAAATCTCTCAACTACTCTTTCAATTCTTTTAACTCAACAGGTGCCATCCTATAAGATGGAATCGAGATAGGTTGAGTATCAAGGAAAACACTAATCCCCAAGTCAATTCCCTGTCAGGAGGGACTCCAGAAAAATCCTCAGGAAACGTATTTACAATAGGGAATGATTCAAGATTAGAAGGCTCAACATCATCATTCTTAACTTGTACAAGGTGATAGATACAACAACAATAACAACATACCCAGTGAAATCACGTGAGGTGATAGATACAACCTTTATAAATTAGTTTTCTGGCCCTAAGATAGGAAATAAACTTACCCTTAGATGCAACAAAATTTCCCTCCACTCTAGCACTGGTTCATTTGAGAATTAGAATCTAATAGTTCGAGTCTTACAATCAATGGAGGTATAGCAGGCATGAAGCCAAACCATGCCAAGGATCATATCGAGATCAATCATATCCAACTCTATCAAATTAGCAAGCTTGTGCCTATGATATTTGGATACTACACAATCTCTATAAATTTTTTCAACTAGAATAGACTCACTAATCAAAGTAGACACATTGATGGTTCAAGAAGATACTTAGGAGTTCTATCAAATCTACTAGCCACATAAGGAGAAACAAATGATAATGTGGCCCTAGGATCCATCAAAACATAACAATCAAGAGTAAAAACTCGAGCCATACCCTTCATAATATCTAGGGAATTTTCCAGATCTCTGTGATTACCCATGACATACAAATAGTTTGTAGCCCCGTATGAGCCCGAAGTAGCACCCTTATGATTTCCTCTAGCTGGTGGGACTGGTGCAGAAGACTGAGCCTTGTCAACCCACTTTGAGCAATCCATATGGATGTAACCCTGTTTGCCCACTTGTAATATGCTTCACTTCCCTCACGATATTTTCCCAAGTGCAGCTTACCGCACTTACCACATGGTGGCTTACCCTGTGAACATTGAGCCAACTAGCCTATGATTGAGATCCCTAGGAATTGAAATTCTGAGACCTTTCTACATTCCAGTTTTTGGGTGCTAGTGCACTAGAAGATGATGGTGTTGGCCTTGACTGAAATCTGTTACCATTCCAATTCCCTCTCTTTCCAACATCATGGATGGATGTTTTAGCCCTCTTATTTCTATACTATTCTCTATCTTTCTACCTCTCCTCATTAGTTTGTTGTACATAAGTCATCAATCTTTCAATATCTATATCACTCACAAGCATAGCTTCCCGCTTATCTTTCTTCGGTCCCATGTTCAGCCCATCAACATACAAACCTATTCTCCCCCTCATATCTACAACCATATCTGGAGCATAGCGGGAAATCTAGGTGAACACAAATCCATACTCCTACACAGTTATAATGCTTTTTTCATATTTAAGAACTTTTTTACATTGGCCTCTCTTATTTCTCTCCTAAAGAAGCGCCCCAAGAAAGCTTTCTCGAACACTGTCCAAGTTAGAACCAGGGTTCCCCCTCCTCTTTTCTTCTTTTAATGGTCAAATCACAGTCTAGAAACCCTTTTGATCTTGTAGAAAGCCAACTCAACTCTATCAACATCAGCCACATGCATCACCTGGAACACTTTCTAGAGCTCATCAATGTAGTTCTCCAGGTCCTCATTAGGTGGAGACCCTGTGAACTTAGGCGGGTTCATCATCAAGAACTCATGTACTCTGGATGTGTCTTGTGCATCCTATCTGCCTACTCCCCGTCTAGCAACAAGTGTTATCACAGCCTATGCCAAAGTCTAGATGGTTTGGCGGAGCTCAGCATTTAAGATATCAGCTTGTGGTGGCTGTTCAAGGGCTGCTAGGCCTATATGTTCATCATGATTCTAGGGCTCAGGTTGGTTGGTATTCTGTCTAGAAGGACACCCTCATCCTATAACATCTCTTCTTGGAGGCATGGCTGCAATGTTGCAAACATGTAGCGCACGAATTAGAAAATAGTTTTCATCTTTAGCACGAGCCAGAATATGCAAGAAGTGTAACCTTTCCTAAAGTCCTATATCCTCCTTCGTATAAAGTATGGTGCACACCCATAAACAAGACTCGACTTGACACTGCTTCATAGACTCTCTAGGACACTTAAATTCTGGACTCTGATACCAAGTTTGTCATGCCCTAGAAGGGTACCCTTTCCATGGTTGGCTCTCAGAGAATATTACTAGTCCCCAAGTGGACCACTTGGCCTAATCATGTTCATTCAATCAATAAATAACACATCAACGTAAGCCTAAAGAAGATATTAGTTGGACAATCTCAATTTATAAAAGTCAAATCGAAATAAATAAGGCTAGTGGGAAAGGAATTAGCTCAAGACAATACCAAATTAAATAAAGCGACTCTAGTCTATGAAGCCTCTATCAATTGATCAATGGTGCTAGTGACAGATCCATGGCCACCTCAAATCAAAAGAAGAGTAAGTCTAAAATCCGACTCTAAAAACCAAATGAAATAAATAATATGCACGATCATGGAGGACTCACTAATCAGCTAAAAAATAGGGAAGATCCTCAATGACATGCCTGTTGATGATCTCTAGTACTTGTCCTTGCATCATAAAATGATGCAATCCAGATAAATGCCGGTACGTGGAATGTATGAATATGTAAAATAACTGAATGAAACATGCATCAAGGTAGAATACTATCAACTCGAATAATTCAAATCAAGTGATAAGAAACTTAACCAGGGTGTCAAATGTCTATCTAATGCAAGAAAGTAGACAATGACCAATCAATACAAATCCAAACCAATGCAATCAGAGTATTATTAGAATAGTACCTATCTGAGAGTGTCTCTGATCTAACAATGATCCTTTATGAGCCAGTGATTATACAACAATCCCGGTGATATTGCCACGATCGTCAATACTTGCTAGGGTAAAGAACGAAGCAATTCATAATATATCCAATCAACCAAATCCTCTATTGTTTCAGGGACCTATCAAGAAAAACATCTGACTTAACGGTTTCAATCCTCTCCTATGTTAGGTGATGTAGTTATTAAGTTTGATTTGGTCTTACTCTTATGTAATTCAGAGCTTGATACTCCTCCCAAGACTCATTGCTCATAAGATAATCAATCTAATCAAGGAGTCTCACAAGGACTCATATCAATCCATCTATTCTATCACAATTGAGCCTTTCATCCTATCAACCATCTATCAATCCCCATTCATATCTCTCAAGAGGGTATAGACAATCGTAAGAGAGCTATCAATTTGACCAATCATTAAGGGGCTATCAGTTTGGACCAATCATTTGAGTTTAATTCGGAACACTCTCAGGACTATCAAGTTCTATCCACCTATCATCAAGTTTATATCACAATCACAATCAACATTCTCAAATCAAGGCTCTAGACTCAATCCCTAGGTAAATTCATGCAGTCTTTTGTGAAATAACATGTAGGGTTTCTGAAATAACTCATGAAAAGTATTTAATCAGTAAAATTAAGTTTATGATGATCATCAACATATGAAAAATATGAAGGATATGTATAATTTGCAAGAAAACATTTAAGAAAGCATGCATAAAGAATCAACACTTTTATCTATCAATCTATCTCAATAAAAGGGGCACATGGAAGAACAATTTCATATTATAGATCAGCCATACATACCTAGGATGACATTTGACAGTCGATCTGCAAGGTTTTGGCTTCAATCATCTGAATTTATCATTTTTTGCTCCTCTTCTTAGGCCTAGTCTTTTGTTAGAATGCGTAGAAGACTTAGGATTGGGTATTAAAACCCCTTTTAAGTTGAAAATGACCTATATTGGTCACGAGTTTAGTTTAGGAGGGATGAAAAAAGGTTTGAAATGCTCGCGAGGAAAAACTTAAAATTTGCACTTCGAGAAAAAATATTCGTGTAGGCGGACTTTCTCATATCCCTGCATTTTTGTCAAAAATTTTTTGATCGAATTTTCTAATCTCATAAAAAATATTAGAACTATAGTTAAGTGCAACTCTGCGATAAGTCTGTGACATGGACATATCGCACACTTTTCTAGAATCACATATTTTCCCTGAAAAATTATCTTTCGATCTGGTCGCTCTCAAAATCAACCAAGACCATTTTTTCACATATTTTTTTATGCCGGTTGCGATTCTAGCCTCGGATTTGCCAAAATAGCTTGGGAAGATACAATGCAAATGTCTCTCATCTAGAGGTATTTTGATAAATTTTACCAGGTGCAACAAAAAATACTAAACTCGAAGCAAGAGAGACATCAGTGGTTATTCTCTAAATGCAGCGGAGGACTCACCAATCAACTGTAGAGATAGGATCCTCAATGTAGCCCCTGCCGATGATCTTTAATACCTATTGTTGTATTATGAAAAAATTTTAAGCCAAAATGGACGTCAGTACATAGAATGTACGAATATGTAAAATAGATAGGAAGGAAAGAGCTTAATCAAGATACATAACTCAAGGGACTCAACTTAACAATTAACTCAACTCAACTCAAGAGACTCGACTCAACCATCAAGTAAACTTAAGAAACTCAACTCAAGAAGATAAGGAACTCAATCAGAATGTCATAAGTGTAAAGTAATTGTATGATTTAGATAGAGACCAATCACACCCAATCCAATCCAATCAGAGTACTATCATGTCCTATTAGGAGTTTCTCTAACCGACAGCCATCATACATGAGTCGATGATGATACAACAAAGTGATGTCATTGCCACATCTATTCAATACCTTGCAAGGGTACAATACATCTCATTAGTGGATCCATAATCAATAACATCAAGTACTCTTTTGGAAAAATAGGGAAATATTCAATTTTATGATTTAATCCTCTCGTCCATTGGCTACGTAGTTATTAAGTTGGAGTTTGACTTACTCTTACTTAATTCGGTGCTCAATACTCCTCCCAAGAATCAACATGCTTATAAGACATCAATCTTTTCAGTTAACTCATTTAATTATCTCATTGGAATTAGTTCTTTTAGAGTCAACATTCTTTTAGGATTAGTTCATGACTCATCATGACTCTTTATCATCTATCATTCAAACTCATAATATCCAAGTACAAAAATAGAGTAAAAACATATATGAATTTCGTAACTATTTAGGCTCAAATCATACTCATGGATACCATTTAAGTGAAATATATAAAAATAATAAGAATTTATTCTAGGGTTCAGGAAGAAAATAAAATCATCTATTTCAAGTGTTTAATTCATAAAAACTATCATTCATGCGATATTATGTAGGAATACATTAGGATTAAAGAAAAGCTTTCAAGAAACATGCATGGAAGACTCAATTCGTTCACAACTCAATCAATCCGGGTCATGGGGCACATGAAAGAATATAATCCATATTCTTGTTAGCCTTACATACCTAGAAGATTTGAATTTTGGAATAGTTTGGAAGAACTCACAAGATTCTCTTGAAACCTTAGCTTTTTTTCTCCCTTTGAAACCTTTGTCTAAGTTTAAGAATGTAATTTAGCATAAAAAGATTGAATAATTATGTCTACGGACTTAATTAGGTGCTAGACCATCAAGTTTAGGCTTTGAACAGGTGGAAAAAGACCAAAAAATACCCTTCTTAAAATACTACCTAGGTTGTCTACGGGTTAATCTACGGCCTGTAGAAACTTCTATGATCTGTAGAAACCCATTCTTAAATTTTTGGGTGGATTTTAGGGTATCGGGATTCATTCTGTCAGCCCAAATCATGACTAGTAGAAGCATCTACGACCCATAGTTGGGTCCATCAAGTTTGGGACTCAAAAATGGATTTGATGGAATAATTCCACAAGTTAACAAGATGGATGATCATTCAATCCACGACCTATAAGTCAAGGTCATCGTTTCACTCTACTCTGGCAGTCTATAATAAAACGTCATAACATTTTGCTCTGAACTCCAAATGAGGCAAAATAGATTGAATTAGAAAGTTAATTCAAAGATTTTTAACTTTATAGGTCATCGGCTACTTAATACTTTATGTGCAGAAAGTTATAGTCATTTATAGTTGACTCTTATATAATCTAATGCAAAAAACATAATCATAGGAAAGTTTGGTACTCGACTAAGTACTAGAGGTCTCTTATGAAATCCTAATACACTTCTAATACACTTTCACATATAAGATGAGGATTAAAACATTGGTAGATGTAAGGCCTTACTAGATTCAAGATTATGCATTCACGATGAAAAATTATCCTTAGAATAGAGTTGTGGGCACTACTAAAAACTGCCTGAAAAGCGATGGCCAAAAGCGATAGACAGCGTCGCTTTTTTCACCAAAATCGATGAAAAAGCGACGTAGTCCAATCCATTGCTTTTTTGGTCAACACTTTGTGAAAAGCGACGGACTGCGTCGCTTTATGTCATTTGTCACTTTTTGAATAGTTATTTTTTTAAAAAAAAAGTGATGGACATAGCGTCACTGTCTATCGCATATTTAAGAAATTATCTTTAAAAAAATTAAAGAAGCGACGAACTTGGGGTACCTTTTCGAATATTATTTTTAAAAACATTTGATGAAGTGACAAACATGGGGTCCCTGTCTATTGCAATATGTAAAAATAAATTATAAATAATTGTAAAAAGTGACGGACTTAGAGACGCAGTCCATCTCTTTTTCTGTATTTTTTCTCAAAGCAGAAACCTGTAGTTTCTGTTGTCCACCTGCAATTTAAAAAATAACTCAATTTCAATCAAAATAATTAATCCAATAGCAGCAAGAACAAGTTCAACAACAAAATACATAACACCAATCAAAATCAAATATTAAAAATGAATAAAATCCAACAATTATAACATTTTAAACCAACATAAAGTTCGTTAAATTGTTGAAAATATAACTAAAGTATCCAAACATAACTAAATTGTCCAAAACATAAGTAAAAGGACCGTAGGGACTATTCTCAACAAACTCATTATCTTCCCTATCATATTCGGGATCGAAAAATGTGGTACAGGCCTACGGGCGAGGTTGAACACTTGTTCTTTGATTTGTACCACTTGTTTTTGTTGCTCAACCCTCCTTGCCTCAAAAGCTGCGAATGCATTTGAAAGTTCTTATATTTTCTAAGACATGACAGCTAACTGAACCCGATCAAGGGCCTTGGCCTGTCTCGACGATCCAATGCCTTCTAAATCTGATTGGATTCGTCATATGTCATTCCTAGAGCCCATCCCATATATCCGGTCTTTTTGGCTCCCACCAATCACTTTCTCAGTCCAAATTTGTTGGGACAGCTTAGGCGTAAGTTCGACATCATCTCCAAGCTCATGAACATATCGCTCATACTATTGCTGCATATTACAAAAATAATTTAGAGTTAGTATGAATACTTAATATATATGAGTGTTAAGAATCTTACGTAAGCTTGTTCGGCTCTCGGCTCGACCCACACGTCAGGGTTTGACTCATTGTCCTTCTTTTGAATATGATTTCTTTTGAAAACCTCATGCTAAAATGGAACCCGTCCTATTTCTTGCTCCTATAAAAATTTAATAATATAATTAATAAAATAATATCCAATCAAAAAAGTATTTAAGATTATGAATTTAAACTTTAAATTTAAAAATCTTACCATCTCTCGAGAAATAGTCCCAACACTCTTTGCACCTCCGCTGTGCAACGAGCCACCCTTCAGACTCGCTCTAACCTTTTTTGTTTAGTCAGAAAGGTTTTGAATTCTTCAGTGTCCCAATACTGACGCAACTCCTCATATACGTGTGGCTGCGACCAACCCCCGATAGTGACAGCCTCTTCACTAGAATCTCTAAGTGAGGGATCATAGGTGAGGAGACTGAGATGAGGGATATTGAACACTCGGAGATGAAGTACCCGAAGATAATAATCTTTGAGGTCGTGGAACAGTAACAGTGGGTAGCGGCATGGCCTGGTCACATAAAGTGAACCTGGGTTGTGGTGAGGAAGAAGTGCCGCGTGGTCTCTAAAACTAGCTATGGTAAGTGAGAGGATCCATAGTCCCAAACGGCACAACCTCAGTAGTAAGAGAAGTAGTTGTGCTCCTGGGGAGATCGGGGGTAGAGAAAATATGTCTCGGAATATCCTCAGGATCAATATGTTCCCTAGCCTTTTTTAACTTCAATAATGTTATGTTGTTGGTCTACCTTTGTGCATCTTTGTGATGGATCAAACCAGTTACACCGAAACAATAAGATCTTTTTCTTAGGTCAGCCTGAATATCTTAGTTCGACAATCTCTTGAATGACACCAAAATATTCAATAGTATGGCCATTACCGTCGACATCACCTTGAACATACACACCACTTTTATTGGTTTTCTTGTGCATAACAACTTCCTCAGTTTGAAACTTAAAACCATTGACACAGTACTTATGGAGTGTATCAACTTGAGAACCAGGCCCGAGTGTGATCTCTCTCTCAAATGGTGAACGTTCGACGTTTAAGTATTCATCATAAACCTAGACATTGTATTAAAGACAATACAATTAGTTATAAAGTGAATACGTTATACTTATCGGTTCAATATATTTAAACTTTCACACTTACATAACTCTTTAACCATGTTGAAAATTTTGAATATATAGCATCGTTGCCCCATGTGTTTACAAATAAGCTGTTATTGACAAATACATTTTTTCTGAGTTAGTTCTCAATTTTAACTTTATAATTTAAAGTTAACATTAACACTTACTCAACATATGGCTGAATTTCGGGACAATTAAGAAAATCATGGGTCGTAGCTGATTGGTATTCCATACGAGTGAGACTTCATCTTCCACACCTTTTAGATCCTCTTTCACTTTGATTAAAAATCAAAATAGATGGAAACATAGGATCACCATCAACCTCATCATTGCGAGTTGGTCTATTACTCCTACAAGGGATTTCATCCCCAAAGTAAAAGGAGTGAAAATCACCAGTTTCTCTGTCAAGATGAACTCGCACAATTGACCCTTCAATCTGTTCCCTTTGCCTAATTGACTGTTTGTAGCTTCCAATTGTTCTGTATATATGTATGTAAGAATGCAAATATATTAATGAATTATTAGATTATATAAAGATTTAATTACTTATGTAAGAATAGTCATTATCTTTCACATGGATACATCCACCGTGTATGAACAGGACCACCAAGATGAGTTTCTTTCACAAGATAGATCAGAAAATGCTCCATCACATCGAAGAAACCGCATGAAAAGACTTTCTCCGATTTTGTAATAATAATAGAAATATTTTCTCTCATCCTATCTAAACTATTGTCCAATAATTGACCAGAACATAAATCTTTAAAATAAACACTTATTTCTGTAATAGGCTTCCATATACTTTCAGGTAAATAGCGAAAAGCGATAGGAATCAAAGTTTCCATGAATACATGACAGTCATGACTTTTCATACATATCAACTTCCCTTCACTCAAATCTGCCCGCTTGCCTAAATTTAAAGCATATCCTTCTGGGATCCTCAAATTTTGCACCCACGCACATATTTCATGCTTCTCAGCCTTTATGAATGAAATGCTAACTTTGGGCTTTATAATTTTGCCATTTGGTAGTTCCTGCAGCCACAATTCCCTCCTCCTGCAATATTTTTGTAAGTCCAATCTAGCTTTTGTGTTGTCTTTAATTTTCCCCTTGACATCCATCACCGTGTTGAATAAATTGTCAAAAAAAATTTCTAATATGCATCACATTAAGATTGTATCGCAAAAGATTATCCTTCCAATATGAAAACTCCCAAAATATGCTTTGTTTGGTCCAATTATGTCCAACGCCATATTCAGGAATTTTTTCATGTACGGACAATTTGTAACTTTAGGTAAATGAGAAACTCTCTCCCAAATTTGATGGCCTATCAATGATGGAGGTGGAGGATCATTCTCAATCCTATTTTTTTGAATGTATGCTTCATATTTCTGAACTCGTGCCCCATTGGAAAAAATTGACGATGACAATCAAACCATGAATTTTTCCTGGCATACTTTAGGGTAAAAGCTTTATTATGCTCCATCCAATAAGGAAAAGCAAGCTTTCCAGTAGCCATCCAACCAGACAACATACCATATGCAAGAAAATCGTTAATAGTCCATACTAAACAAGCACGCATAATAAAATTCTGCTTAGTTGATATATCGTACGTCACTACACCTTCAAACCATAGTTGTTTAAGCTCATCTATCAATGGTTATAGATAGATATCAATTAAACTTTTTGCATTGCGGGGACCCAAAATAACACAACTTAAAAATATGAATGGACTTGTCATGCACATTTCAGGAGGAAGATTATATGGAGTAAGAAATACCAGCCAGCAAGAATAAGGCATGGCAGAATTAGAGAATGGTGTGAAACCATCTGCACACGACCCTAATCTAACATTTCTAGGCTCTCTAGCAAAGTGGGGTACATATTATCAAAATGCTTCCATGCTTCCCCATCTGATGGATGAGACAAGATATCCGACGGCCTTCTATATTCATGATGTCATCTCACATGTGGGGCATACCTCATCGATGCATACAACCTCTTTAGTCTAGGAATAAGAGGTAAATAATGTATCGTCTTAATTAGAACCATCTTTCCAGCCAAACTCCTCTTATAACGAGCATCGCTGCAAAACATATAATTTTTCAATTTACTATCATCCTTGTAGTGTAACATGCAACCATTAACATAACAGTCAATTGTATGATGTGACAATCCTAATTTGGAAACAAGCTTATTTGCTTGATAGAAACTCTTGGGTATGTTTAACTCAAGATCAACCAACTCACCCAAGAGATCAACCATTGAATCTATAGCCGTATTAAGAATATTCCAATCTGAATTAATATTCATTAATCTGACTGCTACAGGCAATTGGGAATGCGAACTCCCCTCACGTAATGGACGACTAACTTCTTCTAATTCTACGTAGAAGCGTCTAGCTTCTTCATTAGGAGCTTTATTGAAGAATTGGTCAGGTTTTATCCCCCTTTGAACTCCAAAGGCATCATTGATCATTTCATGAACTTTGTCATGTTGAAAGGTGTCATGTTGATTTGTATCAGGTTCAAATCTAATATGACCATGCGATACAAGCATATTATATTCATCAACTAGCATCGTATTATAAAATACACCATTCTGCCCATCTATTTCTCTGCGATCTACCCACACGAAATATCTGTGCTTCAATCCCTCACGATACAAATGCATAATAACTTCGTCTGCACTAAAGAATTTTAGGCACCTACATGCACTGCAAGGACACCTAACCAATTGATTTCTCGTAAAACTACCAAGTGTCATTACATGATCGATAAAAGTTCTAACACTGTCAACAAATGTAGATCTCAGCTGACCATCATTTTCACAATACATGTCATACATCCACAAACGATTATCAATCTGCAAAAAATATTCAAGTATATTCAAGTTTCAAAAGTGTATAATTAGAATTTTTTTAAGTATAAAAGTACTAAAATTCAATTTAACAAGTATATAAACCCCAAGTTATAAATTATATTCAAATGGGCATAAGTTGAATTTTTCCAAGTATAAAAAGTACTAAACTTCTAAATAATATTCAACTTTAAGTTCACAGTTAATTAAAATTCAGTTTTATCCTAAAATATAATAATTCAAGTTTCTAAAGGTATAAGTAGAATTTTTCTAAGTATAAAAGTACTAAAATTCAATTTAACAAGTATATAAACTCCAAGTTCTAAATTATATTCTACTTAAAGTTCGTAACTACTTGAAATTTAATTAATATCATAAATATAATAGTTCAAGTTAAAAGTACATAACTAAAATTTTTCTAAGTAAAAAAGTACCAAAATTCAATTTAACAAGTATATGAACTTCAACTTCTAAATTATACTCAACTTAAATTTCACAACTACTTAAAATATACTTCAAATTCAAATGTAATTATAGATTCCTAAAAACAAAAAATGGAAACTCGAAGCAAGATGTAAGTATTTTACAATGAATAAATTTTTAAAAACTAATATATACAACAATCAGAATTTTGAAAGTAAGAAATACCTTCACCTTTTGTCTTTAGCTTCAGGAGATCGGGGGCTTAATTAGCTTGACGGACCTAATATATCCTACAATGATGCAAAAAAATCTAAAGTTCAAAATTTATACATTCTTGTTTGACTTTTCTGAGTTCAATTACAAACTTTTAAATTTATAGTACAATACATCCAATTCCAAACTAGAATCCAAACTTGATTAAAATTACAATAGTTTTATATAAATAATTCTAATAAACACAAACTACAATCCAAACTAAATTTTAACTTGGGAACTCACAAATCAATTAAAACTAACAAACACTCCAATTCACACTTAAATATTCAAACCAACAATGTTAATACCTTCAAATACACTTCCCTAACAAAACCCAAAACACAAACTAATTCAAAATTTATTTCCAACTAGAATCAAAAAATACTTATTCACAAATTCACACTCAAATATTCAAACCAACAAGGATAATCACTTCAAATTATACACTTTAATTCACACTACCAAAACCCCCAAATCACAAAGTAATTCAAAATACTAATTCAAACTACAATAAAAATATATACTCAATCACAAATTCATATTTAAATATTCAAACCAACAATGTTGATCACTATAAATACACTTCAATTTACACTACCAAAACCCCCAAATCACAAAGTAATTCAAAATACCAATTCAAAACTAGAATCCAAAAATATATACTCATTCGCAAATTCACATTTAAATATTCAAACCCACAATGTTAGTCACTACAAATACACTTTAATTCACACTATTAAAACTCCTAAATCACAAAGTAATTCAACATACCAAAATTAAACTAAACCCTAAAATCAAAACACAAACTTTCTCTCTAATTCACAATCAATATAACAATGTCAACAACATAGGTAAGTTAAACTAACAACAATTCAACATTTTTAATTTTAAAAAATAAAAAAACGCAATACAGAAAAGAGAAGAGAGAAAGACGGGGCTTACAGTTGCTGCCGGCGTGAGTACCACTTGTCGGCAATGAACGACGAGGGCCGGCGACATCACCGAACGACGAGGACAGCAATCCTTAGGGTTTCTTTAGGTTTTGAGAGAGCGAGAGGAGGAAATATCGGGGGAAATATTTTAGTTTGGGGGTAATATTCACTTAGGGGCAACGGATTGCGTCCCCAAGTCTGTTTCCCCTTTTAAATAATATAATATTTTTAAAAATTAAAATTTATTTAAATCATTTAAAAAAAAAATAAAAAAGCAATGGAATATACCCATACTATCCGCCGCATTTTTTAAAAAGGAAATTAATAATTAATATAATTATAAAGATTGTGTTATTTAAATATGAATTTTTTTTAAAAAAAAAAAGCGACGGACATTGACACTCTATCCGTCGCAAAAGTTTTTAAAAAAAATTATTATTTATTTATTAAAATTCATATGATTAAAATAATTAAAGATTTAATTTTTTAAAAAATATAAGCGACGGACTTCGTCATTGAGTCTGTCGCAATTTATAAAAATACATTAAAAGTAAATAAATAAAATTTGCCAAAAAAATTCACGAAAATAAGTGACGGACATATAGTTGCAGTCCGTCGCTTTTTATAATTAAAATATTTAAAAAGGAAATAAAAAATAAGAAAGCGACAGACAGTGTCGCTTAGTCCGTCACTTTTTTTTTCGCGACGTAGTCTGTCGCTTTCTTTTCCGTCATTTTTTTGCCGCTTTTTAGTAGTGGGGATGTTAAAATATCTATCCCTAGGGATCATTCATCCTCGAATGATGAGAAACTAGGAGACCTATCAAGCACGAATACCATCAAGAACTCAAATACTCATACTCCATAAATCAACTTCAACTCAAGATTCAAAATTGAAAGATTATCTCCAACATCATTATTAGGCATGAATATAATCAAAGATCTGCATACTCAAATGCTCAGAGACTTAAGAGGGGCATCAATTCAGAGACAAGAACTCAACTCACTAATAGACATCATATTTGAATTGAAAAGAGGGCTACCCTGTTGAATGCTTCCATAAAAAAAAATTCTCATAACTATTGGGAAAAGAATTATAGGTATGATACAAGAATAGGACTACTTTGCATCAAGAGATACGATCAATAATGTTCAAGCTTAGTGACTTTCCTCGTCCATGCTCTCCTCCTCATATACCACACTTCATTAATTTAAGCCTATAACTCTCATCAAAATCTAAGTTTGTCACGTATTCTCATCAAGTTCAAGTTAAACTCAACTTTACAATTGTTTCCCATAAGTTGGCCGCACTCATGCAAATCTAGCCCACTCGGTTTATGTTCTATACCTTTGTAAGGACTTTCATTTAGAGAATACTACTCCTTCTCACTACTTTAATACATTTACTTTAAGCACTCATTCGAAAGTCACTGATAGCCTTCTATAATCACTCTCATAAAGATATCCACACATTCAAGCTATCATCCTAACCGTTTTATAATTTCTTTAAAGTCAACAATACCTAAAGATTATTAATCCTACTTTAACACCTCTACATCTATTATGCATGAGACCTTACCCAAAGGCACATCAATACACTCTTACCTATCTATTTCACACAACAAGATTCCATCTAACTCTTCCTTCACATCTATAATCTTAATGAAAAGGAGACATCATAATTATCATAGTAAAAAATATCCACCCTTTCCTATCAGTAATAACTCATCTACTATCATCAATATCGCTATCAGGACTGAAAAGAAGAATCATTAGAAGGGCTTGAGTGAAAGATCATGAAACAACACATTCTAGAAATTTGATCTGAGAACATTCATGATGTAATACAATCTTAGTAGCCTTTTGAGGACCTATATAAGTTTATGGGATCGAACATGAATGAAACTCAAATCATATCTCGTATGACATAAGGTTGGAAACTCTAAGATTCATGAGATAAAAGTATAATTATAAAATGAAATCATCATTTCTCATCCTCAGAACTCAACTTGAAGGTGAATCAACATAAGGTCATAGGCCTAAGCCATGGGCATAGCACTCATACAGAAAACAAAAATAACGTATCACCTAAACTGAATAAGCAGTATAAGAAGAAGAAAAGCATCAATGTCTCATCCTGATCAACTCATCACTATTTAAAGCTCAAGACTCACTTTAGCTTATTAACTCATCATCTCCCTCTTAGATCAAAGGTCTACTCCATAAGTCTACGAACCAATTCCTTTTACTAAGCTATAAGTACAACTCTCTACAAGGCTGGGACATCACTATCCACAAGAACATCTTAAACTCTCCTATTATACTCTACTCAAAGATACAAAATGCTATTAGAACTTCCTTATATGATACTACTCTTGGCTTCTTTCTATGATACTACTTTTGGCTTCTTTCTAGCTTTATAGGCATCTTTCTATACCTACTGCTCTTATTGGCATACATAATCGCTTTGTACAACTCTTACAATCTAACCTCTTTGTTTAGTCTGCTAACACTTAACTTTTAAGCTTCCATATATTTAGCTACAGAAGTCTTGGATTACAAGGTAAAATTCATCATTTATACATAAATCCCCATTAACCTAATTACTAAGGATGACAAAGGATGCTTACACCAGCCTACTCTACATTGATAACTCAAACATACTATTTAGGTACCCATTGCAAGTCATAGTTTAGAGATTCACACAACTTTACACTATTGTAGATACACATATTACACCTCTTCTTATCTAATGATTTATTTTCAATTCGTTATTTCCACTTAAGGGGCACCTATACATACTCGGAGTATCACATTCCTTACAAGTCAACATCTTAATCTCAAACATGCACTATGGCAAGCCTCTTAGAGCAAATATCTAACTAAAACTATCATTGTCATAATGTTATCTCCTTTTAACAATGCTCCTCAAAATTTAAGCTTAGGGTCTAGTACCAACAATATACATCACACTTCTCACATACTATCTTAACCTAAAATCACCAAGTACAATTGGGAAACATTAGCCCGCTAAAACATCATTGCAATTAATCAATCTTCATCATCCAGCGTGTCTAGTTATAATCCATCATTACACTTTCTCTCTTCACAACTCAAGTACCATTTGTCCATTAAATATACCTCATTATCTGGCTAATCTTACAACTCTATGAATCTCACAAGACTCTCCTTCAAAATCATACGCCTAGTTCAGATCTACCACCTCAAAAGTACTCTGTTTTTCTACCCAACACTTATCCTTCACCCTCAATGACACTATAAACATCAACATAAGATTCTTTCTGATTCGAGTACACTAATACATCCTATACATGGCTCTTTCTCTATAGCCCATCATGAAAGTCAGATAATGCTTACGACTCTTTAGTCAACACCAAGGAACTTGATTTAACACCTTATTACTTACCTAATAGATATATATAACTCTAGTTACAAGCCTCAATTAACCATCATTTCCATTATTTAGTCTCTACTCTTCCACGTTCATCTTTCTAACTCTATGATGACTCAGTTCTACTTATAATTTATAAAGTCTGAAATCACACTGCGTCAGGTGGGAACATCAAACTCTCAATGACATAACTTTTCCTCTCAAGGATAATGTCTGAAGCAAGATTTGGAGAAGAGGGTCTAGGAGTACATATTACTCTAACTCAAATGCAAAATTCACATGAATAAGAGTGCATTTCTTCAAATCAATAAACTCAGCACACTAGTTGGCTTTTCTCACTGGTATTGTTTCTTTACCTTCTCAATACTTCATCTAAGAGTAATTCATCAATAAGGATTTGGACTTTACTGTTACAACCACCTTGAGTATGAGGGGTAGTTGAACAAATTTGGACAATGCATGAATCTGAATAAGTTTCTTAGGGGAACAGCTCTATTGCACGGTCAAGGATTTGAAAGAAGGGAAACTTTTCTTAAATGTTAATAGTTTATCATTTATAGAAGTGGGGCCCTTTCACAACAATAAATAAGATCCTATGGGTGCGGCTTCATATACATCCTAGGACACTTGAAATCTATGCTCTAATACCAAGTTTGTCACTCTCCAGGTGGGTACCCTTGGCATAATTGACACTCAAAAGCCATTGTTGGTCCCTGAGTGAACCATTTGTCTCAATTCAATCATTCAATCAGCAGAAGACTCAATGAAACCAAATAAAGTTCTTATTAAGCACGTAAATTATCATATAAAATAGTTTGAAGAGTACAAGCCTAAGAAATAAAATTTCAACTCTAATCTATCATTGTCTATGAAGTCTTTATCTTTAAGAATCTAGATGGGGCCAATGACAAGCTCATGAATACCTCAAATCAAAATAAAAATACTAAACTCGAAGCAAGAGAGACATAAGTGGTATCCTCTGAATGCAGGGAAGGACTCACCAATCAGCTATAGAGACAGGATCCTCAACGAAGTGCCTTTCGATGATCTTTAATACCTGTTTGTGCATCATGAAAATATGCAGGCCCAAATGGACGTCAGTACGTAGAATATGAAAGTCTGTAAAATAGATAGGAAGGAAAGAGCACAATCAAGATACACAACTCAAGGGACTCAACTCAAAAATTAACACAACTCAAGAGACTCGACTCAACCATCAACTCAACTCAAGAGACTTGACTCAAGAAGATGAGGAACTCAATCAGAATGTCATAAGTTTAAAGTAAAAATACATTTTAGATAGAGACCAATCACACTCAATCCAATTCAATCAGAGTACTATTATGTCCTATTAGGAGTTTGTCTAACCGATAACCATCTCCAATGAGCCAGTGATGATACAATAAAGTGATACTATTGTCAGATCCATCCATTACCTTGCAAGCGTATAGGGCATCCCATCAGTGGATCCACAATCAATAATATCAAGTCCTCTTTTGAGACTATAGGAAAATATCTGATTTTGTGATTCAATCCTCTCTTATGTTGGCTACGTAATTATTGATTTTGAGTTGGACTTACTCAATTTGGTGTTTAATACTTCTTCCAAGACTCAACATGCTCATAAGACATCAATCCCTTTAGTTAACTCATTCAATTAGTCTCACTGGATATTTGGCAGACTCAATTAATCGCACCAACCATCAACTCTTTTTGTTAGGAATATTCTTTTAGGATTAGTTCATGTCGACCCAATCCAGGGGTCGTGATTAGTGCCGGTTGGGCACCCAAACAACACCAAACTGGATTCACAGTCATATTAGCTAAGGAATTTATCGAAATTTTGGCAGAGTTTCCTCTGTTTCACTGACTAACCACACCTGCAAACAGCAATCCCAGCAGATCACACACATCTATACACATATATACATATATATACGCGGGCCGACAAGGTCACTGCTGCGGTAGAACCGCCCAACAAAAGTATCATACATACGTAATCATATCACAAGTAATATCCTACACCCACTTGTATCCACAGACCTCTATACATACGAACTGAATCATAGGACGGGACAGGGCCCCGTCATACCCTCGAATATACAGAAATGCAAAATACAGAAAATAAAGGTACATGTATATACCAAAAGTTTGCTCCTGAGACAAGGGGAGCACTTCAACGGTGGACAGAGATCCTCAGAATATGGCTCTCTAACCTGTATGTCGGTACCTGCGGGCATGAACGCAGCCCTCGAAGGAAGGGGATCAGTACGAAATACGTACCGAATATGTAAAGCGGAAAGTACGAAATATAAATGAGAATAATAATCCAAATAAAAATATATGAGTCAAACCTGTGTGTAAACATCAAAATAATTCTTTAGTTAAAATATCAAAATAATGCATATCGGACGGGAATGATGGCGACCTCCAAACTCGTGCCATACCACAGCATAACACCAGAAGTTTCAAATCTCTGAAATCTCCAACACAAGTCCCAACTATAGTATAGGTGATCCGAGGCGACCGTGCCACGCACTCACATCATAGGATAGGTGAGCCGAGGCGAAGGGGCCAAGCACTCACATATCGTCATGTGTAAGGTCATCATGCTCAATATATATGAGCCGAGGCGACGGTGCCAAGCACTCACGTGAGCCGAGGTGAAGGGGCCCGCACCCACACATCATGATGCCATACCAAGCCCAACTCCTTATGTCTCCAAACTAAGCAAAGCCAGCCTATAGGCAAACCAACTCGCCATATCCAACCTACTTCGAAATATATATATACATACATATAGTTATACATACGCACGATAATAATCGGCCTGAGAACCGGTGAACGAGACCAAAATGACACGAATAGAGTCGTGAGAATCACATGCATAAAAACTTGTTCCAAAAACTTAGTAGTATGCAAAATGTTCATTTTTGAAATCAAAAAGTTACTCATTTATGAATTTTGTCAAAGTTGCTCAAATTTGCACATAAAGGTGATTTCAAAGGAACTTACTAAATTTCCATCATACACATTACTAGAATAGGCTTCAAAATAATTTTTAAGATGATTTAGAATTTCTATCAAAAGTTGTACACGTTAGTAATTTCGGAACCATCGAACCCATAGTTTTCCAAACTATTTCGCTTTCGGTCAAACAAATACTATTTATGGATTCTAAAGACTCAAAAATTAAGGATGAGATTAATTTAGCATAAGAGTGGCAAAGAATGAACTTGGCTTATATTTAGACCCAATTGCGAAGGAAAAGGAATTTAACCAACTCATGCCAAGAGATAGGAAATCTTTACATAGCTCGATTTCTTTCTCCAACTAACTCCAACACAAGACCAATCCAATTTATGCTTTCGAATATCCCACGTCTGTTGCATTTGCAGTAGCAACATTGGAAGCAGTGTCTACTCCCTTGCGTTTTCTCAGTAGTTGAAGAATCTAATTGGACTGCTCTGGTATAAACAAAGATACTCCTTGTGTGTCTATTATAGAAGAGTTAGTTGGTAGAGCATTAGGAAGTATAGAAGTATCATAACTCCTTGCATCATTAGACTGATTTCTTCCAGCAATAGCATTATTAGCATGAGAACTAGATGCTCCTCCTCTCTTTTTAGGATAGCTATGTAGTTTGTAGTAAGTTTCTTTTCTGTAACCTTTGTAGTGGCAAAATTCACAGAAAACCATAACCACGAGAACTTCTACAACCACAAGTATTCCTTTGTCTGTATCCATCATTGTTACCATTATCAAAGTTGTAGTTGTTATTTCCTCCAACACCTGAGTTATTGCTGCCATTACCAATATGAAAATTAGCTGACTGATACCCCCAATTACCAAAGTACTGACCATTAGACATTCTATTGCTCAGAAGAGTAGTTTCAGATTGTGCTTCAATTGAACTGCTGCTAGTTCCATTGATCCTTTGACTCTTAACATTGATTATCATAGCATAAGCTTGATTAACATTTGGAACATGGATAGTCATCAAAACTTGGCTTTTAGCATAAGCATAGGACTCATTTAGGCCTATTAGAAATTGCCATACCTTTTAAAATTAAAAGTTTTCTGCGTACTGTTTGGATTCTGGATAGGCACATGAAGGAGGAGGCATTAAAGTTTCAAATTCATCCTAAAGTTCTCTCAAACGAGAGAAATAATTGGAAATAGACATGGTCCCTTGTGACAATGTAACTATCTCTTTATGAAGATAAAATGCTCTAGATGCATTTACTTTATCAAATCTTTAACGAAGATCTTCCCATACTGTGTGCGCATCAGATTCATAGATGACAGTACTGATCATGCCTTTAGATATAGTATTCATAATCCAACCTAGAACTATAGCATTACACCTTTCCCACAGATCATGCACTGAAGGAGGATACATGTCCTTTCTACAGGTTCCTAACAGAAATCCTAACTTGTTTTTCCTAAGTAAAACAAGTTTCAAGAATTTACTCCGCAATGAGTAATTTTCAGATCCTAAAAGTTGAATTGAAATGAGAACAACGCCTTGAGTGTCAGACGGATGAGTGAATAAAGGATGATTGTGATCGACTTGTTCAATTTGAGATAAATTCTTGTTTGGATATTGAATTCCCTCTATATCAGTACTTTCTACTGGAGTAGCCATGAACGATCTATCGAACAGTTTTCTGAGAATTACTAGTAGCCTTCAGAGAAAGAAAAAACTCCTCCTAGATCCCGATCTCTTATCAGATGGACAGGATTTCCACCAACGTTGATACCATGTTGAGAAGCTCCAGTAATGGGAGCATGAATCACAAAGTAAGAGGAAGAGTAGTAGAAATTGAAATTGTCATATTCATCTTTTTATCTGTACATGATGATCATATATATACACAAGATATTTTGATAAGTAGTGACAGCTGTCATCCATTTTCTAGAAAGGAATCTTAGAGTAACCATGACTTAACTAACTAATTTGCTTCCATTTACACTTAATTAGTTAGATGTTCTCAACATTCTATCATATTGCTTTATAATTAATTTAATTCTGATGTAGTTATCTTATGATTTTTTTTTGTTACTTGACCTCTCTAACCATTAATTATTAGAATAATAGGCGATATTTCTCTTTGTGTTTTTTTCCTTCCATTTTGAATGTCTTTAACCTTATATGATATAATAATAATATAGTCCTACAACAATGAACTTTTGAAAAAATAAAATATACACAAATCTTGCATTTATCTTAGAAGTGACGAAAAAAACCATGGTAGCCAACATTACTTCTTTATTACTCTTTTAGTTCTTTGAATGATATTTCTTAGATACATGTTTGACATCTTTGTTTGCAATCAAGAAAAATTTTATGTTTCTTTTCTTTAGATTTAATTTCCTATTTCAATTTGTTCACGTGTATTTTCTCTTATATATTATTTTTTTTCATTGAGATGTCATCTATATTGAAGTTTTATATTACTAAGAAAAATTTATAAAATAATTTTCCAACTTCAACCGCATGAAGCACGACCAATTTACTAGTTTTAATATGATATGATATTATGATGATTCAAATGTCCCTATCAACTCATAAAATAAGTGCTATTCTTCTCCAATTTTCATGCTTATCTAAGTTGACATTATCTAATTAGACAGGTGCTTTATTCTTTCAGGTAAAAGTCATTTGTTTTCAAATCTTTCTATAATAAAACACATCATTTACTACATAATTTGGCACGTATCGAGAAACTAGTCATGCTATGTACATCTACATGTACTGAACGGGAAACACCTAAATGGCATTCCCCAACATATGTCATCACATTATTAGCCATAAGGCTATCGCACGAAACAGTGTGATAAATATTTAAAAAAGAAAAAGAAAAACTGGTCCATGGCCAATCACCCTCCCTCTATAGTCTAGACATAGTATATCATGCCAACTTCAATGAGACTAATGTGAGGAATATTAAGTGCCACACCAGGACCCCTACAGTTCTTGCGCAGAAATGAATAACCAATGTCAATAACAAGCTTCTTCATGAAAGAAGACGATCTTCTCGCCTTTACGTAAGAGTGCCCCATTATATATGCAACCCCTGCCTCTTTTGCCTCAATTAGATCTGAAAGCTCATCCCTAACAGCTGGATCCATGCCTGGATTTTCTGGCAAGCGAAACCTTACTCGGCGCCTCCTCATCTGTGGGTTCTCATCATCACAAGCAGATCTTAGACTCAGGAGGGTTAAAGATTTGCTGCTTTGAATGGAGTTACTTATACCAAAATCCTCCTCTGAGACAAGTAGTGTTGAGCCTGACTGCACACTTCTTGTGCTTATAACTGCCATCCTTCCATCAAATGATGGACTTTCTGAGCTTGACAGTTGTGGTTCTACAGCTTCCATTTGGATGAACTCTGCTATACTCTGGATGAGAAGGTCCTCAAAGTTCCCATCATCTCGCTGTATGTCCTTGTAACCATATCTGACAATACAACGGTACATGCGATAGGGTCTTGGGCAAATGCGACCAATGAGGAAGCGCTCCTCAGGTGAGACAAATGGTACTGGAACAGATTTGACGCATACAAACACCATCACATTGTGAAATGCAGGGAGATTTGTAACAAAGTGAGAGAAGATGGATGGAACTCCTGTTGCTAATTCAGAGTATATCAGCCCTATCCCTGGCACACGAACAATACCAAGGCTGGGGCCCAAGCCAAGGAGCCATTTCAATGGAACTTTATTGTGCAGATCAAAGTTGTACTTCTTGCGAGTTCCATAGTGCCAGACAAACATGATAGTCAAGAAGACAAAAGAAAGCACAAGGGAGACCCATCCTCCTTGTGGAATCTTAATGAATGCAGAAGACAGGTAGACGCCTTCGATGACCGAGAATAAAAGGAGAAAGGAAGTTGCAAGTACTACACTTTTTTGCCAGACAAAGATTATGACAAGCGCCATGAGAAATGTCGTGATAAACATAACTGTCATGCAAGCTAGACCTGAAAGAAAAATAAATTCATAAGAGAGTATCAAATGGAGAATTCTGAAACTGAATGAAAAGAAAGCTTGAACATAAACAGCAACATGAATTATTCACAAAATCTGCAGTAATGCAGAAGGAAAATCAGTGATGCCCTCTTGTACTTCAGCAATGTGTCTTTTTTTATTGGGGATAAAGCAACCCTCCCAACCCCAACCTCCAAACATAAAATTAGGAGCCAAAAAAGTTGCTTTGCTATTTTATTCCCCTTTATGACTTGAACCCCAAAAACCTTTTATGGTTGGAGTTCAATGTTGCTTTGTTACAACAGGGTTAGATCCTCCAAAAATGCACTACTTTTTTTTCCAACCGGGTCAGATCCTCCAAAAATGCACTACTTTAGGAGGATCCGAGACGCAGCTGTAGGCTTCAAATAGTCTGAGCAACATAGGTGGTTCGTATGCTCTCTTTTGCTAGTATATCATGAAATTATGTTTCCTTCACGTGCACACCCATTCATCATCTCAATTTCATATGTTTTTGCTTTCGTCGGGGTTAAAAAGAAAGACTCATCCCACGGCAAAAGGCACAAGGCGAGGCCAGGCAGCATGTTTGAGGAAACAACTACACAATCATGAAAACAGAAATATTTGGCAAATAGATTACTCATGAACATTTGAGCTCAGGCACAATGGACAGCTTAATGTTGGATTTGTCAGAGTCCATTTCTACATCTGCATACTAATAAATATAATACAACACAGATGTGACAGATGCATAAGAATAATTCAATTACTTTTGAAGGTGATACAATAAGGATAGTTGCAGAGATCATATAATGGGGTTTACCCTACTTTCTATGGGAATGAAATGTAAGAAAGCAGAGTCGTACAATGGAATCTGAAGTATTAGAATCTAGATTGTCAAAACTCAAAAGACTAGTAGGCTTACCATATGCATTTCCAATTAAAGTGGTGTCCTGAAATCCAACAGCCACAGCAAGAGTCAATATCATTAGGATCCAATTTATTTCTGGGACATAGATCTGTCCTTTAATATGCTTTGACGTGTGGACAATCTTGACTCGTGGGAAGCAACCTAGTGCATTACATTGCTTCACAATGGAGAATGTAGCAGTGATTACAGCCTGACTGCCAACAATGGCTGAAAGGGTGGCAACAACAAAGACAGGCCAATATACACTGTCTGTAAGAGAAGCAACGAGCAGCAGTTTAGTAGGATTGAATTTAAATTTATCAAAATCTTGAGAATAATCAGACTAATAACAGAAAAGAGAACTAACCGGGTACTGAATTATAGAAACTATTTGGAATTGAATCAATGTTTTTGGACAGAAAGGCAGCCTGACCCATGTACTGTACCACCAAGCAAGGGTATACAAAAAATGGAAATGCAATCTGCATAAGGAAAATAAATTAGAGTCAACATGAGTTCCTTGGATCCAAGTACTCAAAAGATATTGAAAGAAACAGGCAATATAATCTGCCAACCACTAGGACAGTTTACTCGTTCTGTGGAATAAGAACCATTTTGCTCCAATATCCATGTTGGTCTGTATGTTTTCACTCACTATGGATTTATTTTCGATAATTAATATAATTTCCAAATCTTAGACTCAGTATTTTCTTTAATAATGTTGTTTCACTTTTTATATGCTTAAAAGAATCTAATAAAACAAAATCAGAGTCTCAATAGTTGTAAAACAGTGTCATCGAAGGCAAAAATTGCAAAAACCCTCTAAGGTCTGTTGGAGCTTTAAGTGCAAAAAAAAAAGGGTGGGCTTTAATATAAAAAGGTGCAAAGGGAGAAAAAAAAACAAAAATATATGTTTAGTCAAAGACTAATAATTATAACATAAATGACGAATATATGACCAAAGAAATTGAAATTTTTCAATGATAAAGCAAAATATCAATTGTTTCGAGTCACCTCTTCAGAAGAGGCTCATTGGCAAGAAAAAACTGAAAAAGGGCCTAAAATGCACCTCAAACTATTGAAAATGGTACAAAAATGCCCTTCATCCACCTATTAGGCCTAAAATGCCCTTGTCATAACTTATAACCCACTGTACAAATGCATATAAAACAAGTTACTATCTATCGCTCCATAACCCAAATAGCTATTCTTGCATTCAGGAACTTCTAGAAAGAAAAAAAAATAGCGAGGCTAATAGAGAATTAGAACACAACAGTTTCCTTGAAGGATAATTTGATGTGTTTGTTGCTGCAAAATGCTTGGGCTTACCCTCATTGACGTGGCAGTGAAATGACCAAGATCTGCAAACATAGCTTCAGTACCTGATGGTAGAAATATGAATTACAAACCGGATTCTAATTCTAGGAGATTTTTATATCATCTCCTTCATCAAATAGTAAGAGGTTCCATGAAAAGGCTACTATGAGGCATGAATAAGGAATTACCGAATTAGAATCAATATATGTGTAGCATACCTGCAATTGACAGGAGGACACCTCCGAGGGAAACCCAACCATCTTTCCCAGTTTCCTTAAAGAACTTGATGATATAATATGGAGAAAGAGCAGACACAATTTTGGGATTCCAAAATATAGTATTATACAGCCCAATGAGAAAAATAGATATCAACCAAATAGTCACTATAGGAGCAAACAAGAATCCAACCCTGTGGGTTCCAGAATGCTGCAAGGCAAACAGACCAACCAATATTATGCACGAGAGAATAAGTACACCACCTACAAGGAAAGATGCATGAATGGTCAATGCCCCAGAATTAAGTAAGATGTTGACTACTTTAAAAAGTCTCATCAATTTTTCCAAAGGGGTATATATCAAAGTATACCTACCATGGGATAGGTGTTCAGTAGCTTCCTGGATCCCTGACATTGATGATATAACTGCCAAAGTAAAGTATTTCATAGTTAAAAGATAATATATTAAATTCTACTGCGAGTTCTATGACTTCAAGCATCCACTTTGTGGGATAACTTTTTTTTTTGGATAGAATATCTGATGGCACCATTTGCACTATAAGGTGCCACTTATTATATTATATAAGTTGAACACCTACTATCAAACATTTGACAGAAGCAACTTTAGAACAAACTTCTGGTTTGCAAATTCAAAAGGCAATCTGCTAAATAGCACATAAGGGGGCATCTATTGTTAGTATTGTCTACCTGACATTGCAGGAGTCAGAACACCATCTCCTATGACCATACAAGCACCTAATAATACAACGATAAGCAGTATTGTACGTGACTTCTTATGCTTCTCGAGAAATCTCTTCAATGGTAAACATGATGTCGACTGCCCAGAAAAGCCATATTTGTAAGCAGATAACTCCTCATCTGCTGCCTGTTGGTTGGGAAGCAGACTAAATTTTGCATGTCTGCACAGCAGAGAGTAAAGAGCGAATGTACCACCTAAGATATTTGGCCAAACATCATCAGGTATTAGGATTGTTCCATAAGTATTGATCAATTTAGAGTCCCTTTAAACATACCTTCACCATTATCATCTGCACTTAATAAAATAAATACATATTTGAGCAAAGGAATGAGCGTTATTGTCCAGAAGATCAGAGAAAATGCACCAAATATTGCTTCTGAGCTCTGATAATTTTGCAACTTTCCGACAAAGATACTCCTATAGACGTAAAGCGGAGAAGTGCTCAGATCTCCATACACTACCCCCAGACTTTGGTAAGCCAATAGTAGATTACTGGAAATATTCACCAGCATAAACTGCAAAATAAAATATCCAAGGCATGAGCTTGTCTCCTACACAATCAACAGTTCGAGAAAATCACAGATCCAATGTAACTCCCTCCCAATAGACTCACTTCCCCCCAAGGGAATCTAAGTCAAGAATATATACGTTCCATGGGGATATAGAGGCAAACTATAACAGATGCAAACACTAGAAACGTCTTTAAGCATATGGTATATTTTACCAGTTTAGAAATCTCATGGCTGGAAAATTCTGCAGAAGGAATACAAGGCAATGTTCAGTTGAGGGAAAGATTTTCAATTTTAAGGCTTCCTTTCTCACCTTCATTTTCCATATAGTGTGTCGATTCCAATTTTTCTCAATGTAGGTTATTTTAAATTATCATTGTAAGGGACACCTAAGACCAAAAAGAATAAATGATGGCCCACTGCTGAAGCTTCAATTTTTATGACTAAGGCACTTATAAAGATCAATGCCAACTGATCGTGTCTGGTGAAGGCAATGATGCAAGTTGAGCTTGCTGACTCGTGTTGCTTGCGTGTGTTTTGTCATATTTCTGAAGCTTTTGTATAAAAAGGCACAAATTGAACTGAGGCTAGTAACTTTTTTTTTTTGGGTAGAGATGCATGATGACAGAAGAAGGGACAGACTGATAGAAGACCAAACATGTAATCTATGGTATGAATGCATCGAAACTGGGAAAGAGAGGGAGGAGGAGCAGGTGTGTAAGTTCAAACATGCAAGTTAGGGGAGCTGTCTTTTGCTGTGAAGATTTCAAAGTTTCCTATAGAGATCAAGGGTTCTTCAGTTGACACACGATAAAAATTGATAGGAAATGTACTACTTGCAGATAATTTAGTGAGAAGGAAGAGAAGAAACTAAAGGCAGAAAGACCATGCGGAAAATATTTCATAGCATTGGGAAACCTGTGAATCGTTCAGTAAAAGGTGTTTCAAACCTTAATTATGTTCAATTAACAGATTTTATGCAGTGGTGGAAGAGAATTTTTCTTCCTTTCTTCTTCCTTATCTAATTATCAAAATAGAGATGTGTCAGGAATGCAAATTCAAATTATACTAAAGCACTTCAAGTTCAAGAGGAGTTCAAGTCAAAATACAAGCTGAAAATATGCAGACAATCAGACAGAAAAGGTAAGCATCTAGGATTTTATTTCACCCAGTACAGATTGAATCTTAGCATGTTTGACTCTTCAATGTTAAGAGGTGCTGTAAAAGAATATTTCTTCCTTTCTTCTTCCTTAACTAACTATCAAAACAGAGATATGTCAGGACTGCAAGTTCCAATAATAAAAACGCACTTTAAGTTCAAGATGATTCAAGCCAAAATAGAAGCTGAAAATATGCGGGACATTCAAAAGGAAAAGGTAAACATCGAAGATTTTATTCCACCCAGTAAAGATTGAGTAGCATATTTTGACTCTTCAAAGTTAAGATTTAGGTGCTATTTATTTCAGTTTCCATCCACACGAAAATCCACGTCAGTGTCGACTCTCCAAAAGTAATGCCGCACTTGTGTCAGATTCTTAAAAAAATGAGCTATATTTGGAGAATCAAACACCCACCCATCATTTTTTTTTAACAACATAGGTCTTTAGCATAGTATAGAACCTAAATGCAACCTACAATATTAACCTAATTATTTCTTAATTACAAGGAATTAGTCAAAGTGGCAGCTTAATGTTCATTGAAGCAAGCATACTATAAATTGCATTTCAGGCATACTAGCCTCTTTTTAATCCAAATCTCTTAGAAGCCTCCATTTCATGCAGTTTCATTTTTTATTATCCTAAAGACAAAAAATTAGTTCAAAAGAAATTTAGCTGTAGCTTAGAATATAATTAACTATCTTCAACAGTAGGCTCAATGTGTTTTCACATGTATAATATTATAACAGTTTATAGAGTTTCATAAGAGAGTGCAGGCACATACTTGTACACATAATATATCAAAAGACATTTAATATGTAAGCCTAGTGAAAGTGTGAGAAAACATTTCCCACCTTGGAAGCCAATGTCCCTTTTCTCCTCTCAAGTTGGCTTTGTTCTACAGCAGGGGAAGGCGGTTGCTCCATGGTGTCTCGCTCATGATCAATATCGACTCGATGCATCTATCTGCCATTTTTTTATAAAACTTTCTCGATTATAGACTTTAATTGGACCAACCAAAACAGTAATAACAGACAAAATGGGAAAAATAGGCTGGCTCAGATTGATGCAAGGAAATAAGATTAAAATGTCAGCAACAACAAAATGATCATATCTCTTGCTGGACAACAATTACAGCTGAAGATGGAAAAATTTATTCAAAGTTGAAGCGGGAATGAGTTTGTGGAAGTTGAAATTGCATTTGAATTGTCGTACAGGGGTTTGGGCGATGTTTGAGTTGAAGTTCGAAAAAAAAAAAAAAGGAGATTTGAATTACACCTTAAATGACTATTTCAATATTTCACGAAGTTCAAGTAATATTTCACTAAAAATCCAAGATTCATTGTCCAAAAACGTAAATAAGCCTACATTTTGTCAAACATTGGAGTTACTGTACTATCGATGGCTCAACGGGGCCTATAGTCCCTAAAGAAATTCTTTTTTGGGAGTTGAAGATCTGCAAACCGGAAGTTTTCTTCTTTTGTGAATGGAAGTTGAAGATTTGAAGAAACGTCATTCAGAACAACTTTAAAACCAATATTCTAAAAACTTAAAAGTTCAAACCAATAGTTTTTCAACTTGAAAAAACTCCACAAATTCAAGAAATTATTAACACAAGAAGTTCAGATTCCAGAAACAAACCTCAGCAGTAGTCAATATTGGAAGCTTTGCTAAAAAAAATAAATAAATAAGAGAAAGAAAAAAGAGTTGAAAGATAAGCCATTTAATCATTGCAAAGCAACAAAAGGCCATTCTATTGCCAAACTAACATGTGAAGAATCTTAATGAAGTGATTAGCTCAAAAAATCGCACTATTTTATTCAAAAATTAGACAAAAACAGAAATAGCCACCAAATTATCTTATGTAATTTCCAAAACCAAATTGAGGTATAAACAGATAGCTACTGAGGTGTAAAACAGTATAAAGCAGGAAAAAATTCAGTAAAGCTTCTCATCACTGAATCTTCCACAAACAAGTTTTAATTCAGTAGCTTTAACACTGTTCTGTGCTTCATTAAGTCAACTCTTGAGCTCTATAGATCCCATTTCCAAATAGGAATTGACAAAGATTGAGAGAAAGAAGGAACCTTTTTCGTCGGCGATCGGCGGATAACACGATGTACTGCTATGGTGGATCCGGATCCGGGTCGGTTTCCCCTCCTAGGATTGCTCAACTTGGACAAATAACATTATTGGTGTTCACCCGATTACGGTTGCATATGGCCAGTTTATACTCATTTTCTTATAGTTAATCATTCACTCCCCATCACATAAAATCAATTGTTTCAATTTTTTTTATTTTGTTACAACATGATGCCACTAAGGTACACAATTGACTTCAATTAGAATTTTTCAACCTATTTTTACATTTTTTTAATCATATTTGTACTGTGCTTTACACGTATATGTCGTATCAATTTAAAAATTGTATATAAATAGTAATTATCATTACATAAATATACTATTTATATAAATAAATATTATTAATGTGATGCAATAGTTTAATCTATTATGTACCAACAAAAATGAGAAAATCAATTCAATTGCTTATAATATAGATATGTTAATATTTTATGAATCCGAAAGTAATAATTTGGAGTTAAATAAATTTTAATTTAAAAAGGCTCCTAAATATAACAAGAGTAGTTTAATGTTTTCAACGTAATTTTAATTACTCTTTTTCTTTTTTAAATTTGTTATATTATATATTTTTATTAATAAAATATTTCATAATTTAATTTTAATTAAAATTTCAAAGTCTTAAATATTAAAAAAAAATGATAGTGATATTGTTCCTTTCATTTGCAGTCTAGATAATTATTTTATAAAGAATAGTCCTAAATCAAAAAGTGAATTCTAAATGTAAAGAAATTATAATTCAAAAATGAATCCTAAAATTAATTAAATAAAACAGTAAATAATTAATAAATTAAAAGAATAGTGAAAAAACTATTTTTTTTCTAAAGATGGGTCTTTTAATAAAGGACAAAAAGTTCAAACAACGTTTCTAATGGCCTTCATGCTTTTAATACCAAGAGTGAATTCTAAATATAAAGAAATTATAATTCAAAAATGAATCTTAAAATTAAATAAATAAAAGAGTAAATACTTCGTAAATTAAAGAAATAGTGAAAAGATGATTTTGTCTAAAGATGAGTCTTCTAATGAAGGCAAAAAGTTCAAGCAACATTTCTAAGAACTTTCACGCTTTTAATATAGTATAGATATGAATATAGATATGTACAACAGAGAAATAGTAGGTTATGATTTGTTTTATGAGCTTTTTTTTAAAGTTCATCCAAACTCTACTTAAAAGGGACACATGAGCTTCAATATTCATTCTCTTCCTACATTTCAAACAAATTTGTTTAATCTACTTTTATATTCATTTGTTAATATTTTAAATATCTTTTTGAAAATTGATTAAACTGTTTCGATTGTATTTTTTTAAGATAATGATATTATTCATAATGGTAATACTTGTCATGCCTCGATTAGGGAGGCGCAATTGGCATCTAATGTTACTTGACTCTGAGTTAGTCCAACTAGCATGCACCGGCTATATCCAGTAAATAAAAATTAGTATAACTTGACTTATTAGAAGTCGTGGCCGACAAGATCAAAATTAGAGAAAACTGTAGCAAATAACTTAGCTAATCTAACAGCTCATAATAGAAAATACACGCCTCTATATATGTGGGACGACAAGATCAAAATGTTATTTATAATCACATAATAATAAAGTTATGTAGATTGTCAAGGGTCACCATGATATCTTTGATCACAAAAGACAATATATACCGCATTAGCCTTGTTATTTTACTTTCAATATGATAGCTTTGTTGGCCTTTACATACATACATACACGCTTGAAGTCTATCACTATAATAACCTTTGAGGTCATTTTCGTGCTTTATTATATTTCTATTATTTTATCCCTCCCTATAACTTCCTTATAGTTCTTATATGGTGTTGGTATAGGTGGCATGCTCCTTGAGGTAGTTGAGTGAACTTGGTGCGAATTTTACTCCTTTTAGAGGTTTAAAGTGAAAAGGTTTGACTTTAGTTAATATCTGGAGGTTGTAATGTTGTTGAAAATTCTGATAGTTCCATCAACTCTATAAGGTCCATTTTGGTCTACAAGAAAGGTCGGTTTGGGTCTCGGGGGCCTTCATTTTGAGTTTGTGCAATTAGAAATTTTAACTTTTAAGGTTTTGATCAAAAGTTTGACTTTGATCAACGTTCGTGGAAAATGCACTCGGATGAAAATTCTATTAGCATGATCAACTGTAGAATATCAAATTTAGTCTAGAACAACTTTTGGTTTGGATCTCGGGTTCACAATGCATTGGTAGCTTTTGGCATTTTATTTTTTCTTTCTTTGTATGTGTTGGTTTGGATCAATATTTTAACAAGATGACCTGTATTGATTGTTTTGTCAATTTCATTGAGTCTAGAATGTCTTTTCCAGCTGGGTAGCATGGTTTATTTGTTTCATCAAGGTTTTGATGAATTCTGGGCCCCTACGAGTAATTTTGGCTTCTTGGTGAAACTGTTGATGTAGTGTTGTTGGTCTAACACTATTCCATTGCATTGGCGGAGTGGTGGCTATATTGCCTTTTGTGTTTGTGGAGTAATGTTATCCAGATCTTTTAATTGTGGGCTTCTTGGCACATTGTATTCCTGAGTTGACCTCTACGTATATCAACCCATTTCGAACATGCAAGTTCCATTATAGGACTTAACATTTTCATGAATTTGAGAGCGCTTAATCTTCGGTAGCTATTATAGACTTGGATTATGGTGAGCCCTAAGTATTATGAGACTTGCCACTTTTCGTCTTTTACACTGACTTGTATATGTTATATTTATGTCAATCAATTTCTTGTATTGTCTATGCAAAGCCTTTCTATACATAGTAGCTCCTACACATGTGACACCAGGTCGGGGTATTGTCTTGTGTTGGTTTATGATTTTGTATATTTTGTATCGTAGTTACATCTCCATACTATGGCTCGAGTATCAAAGCGATTTCACCAAGTGTCTAGTAGAGTTTCATGGATTGGTATGATAACTTTCGCCATCCAATCTTCTAGAGGCTATAGAGCATTTTTTGGAATAAATTCATTGTCCTTGCTTCTAATCGTGCATTGAAAAATGATTGAAGTATCTAAATTTTGTTTCCTTCATTCTTTCTTAAATGGCTAGGATAAGATCATATGTGGGTGGGCCAGATCTTTTTTTACTCGTAGTTAGAGTCCCAACTAAGGACAGAGATGTTGATTTTTGCCTAAAAATAAGTTGGATTACAAAGGGAAAACACATGTTAATTTGTTAGTCAATAAATAATGTGAAATCAAATGGTGGCTTGGTTTGGTGAGTCAAAGGAAGACAAAGAACATGTGTTTTCGCTGGTCTTCTTTGGCCTAATGTTTGGTAGAATCTTTGATTCTACCTTTATTTCACATCTAGTTTTCACACCATCTAAGTTTACTATAAATAGATGTTGTAACTTAGAAGGAAGATCATCCCATAAGTGTAAGGAAAAACACAACAAGTGTTAGAGAGAAAAAGGGAGTTTTTTTTTCTTGTTTAGGTCTAGGTGATCTAATCTTGTAATCCTTTCGAGAGTTTAGTGAAACTCGCAGAAGTACCTCTGCGACGGGGACGTAACTCAAAGTTTATTTTTAGGTGAACCTCGATAACAATTCTTTGTGTCCTAAGTTATTTAATTTTCTATCTAGTTATAATTCTGCAAGTGCTTAAATCAGGTTGAATCGTTATTCAATCTGCCCAACATTATCATCTTCATAATTGAGTTATACATCTCTCTTTGAAAATCTTTCAATTATTTTCTCATTGAAATTCTATTAGTGTGAGTTCAGATTTGAAGATTTGGGAAGGAAACTGTCATCTTCATTTATGGTATAATAAATAATAATTTAATTAAATTAAACTTGCAATGCTCTTAAGTGCTACTTTATTTAAGTAGGTCTCTGTTAATCCAACCAAATTCTCAACTCGTTTCAAGATATTCTGCCACACATCTAATCACTGCAATGTTTCTTGAGCTTATCTCAAAGTTTATTTCATAACAGAATTTTGCTGCAACTTCAAATGTCAGGGATTTCAATTGCAGAAAGCTTAGCATCACTGTGGCTTTCTGTGTCATACTCTTTTTTTTTTTTTTTATGAACTTCTATATTTGCATCTTATATGTTAGTGATAAAAAAGTATTGTGTTTATAGTTTTTGCTAATGGGAGTTAAAAACGAAGGAGATATTATTACTCTAAGAGTCCGTTTGGCTTAGCTTAAAAGCCGATCAAATCCGCTTTTAATCTATTTTTAGTTTATAAAAGTACTTGACAATTTTTAAAAGTTAAAATTTGCTTAAATAAGTTAAAAGTTAAAAGCAACACACCCTAACTTTTTATTTTTTATCTTATAAGTTGTTATAGTTTAACCAAAAAATTACCTTTTTATCCTAAATATTTTTTCATAAAAAGTGTTTGACAATTTCCAAAATAACTTTAAAAAAGTTAATATTTGCTTAAAATAAGTTAGAAGTTAAAAGCAACACCCCCCAACTTTTTATTTTTTAGCTTATAAGTTATTGTAGTTTTGACCAAAAAAATTACTTTTTTACCCTAAATATTTTTTCATATTTTAAAAAATATTCTTAATTAAAGTAACCCTAACTATTCTCTCCATTCTCATTAGTTCAATTCAAACCACGCCCAATACTCTTTTGCTCTTCGAAAAAAATTACCTTCTATTTTTGGCAATTGAATATCTCAATCATATTTCGATTTCAATAATGAAAAAATAGGCATTGTTAAAATTTTCATATGATCTATCTAAATTATATATTTTAAAAATTAAAAATAAATTTTGTATATAAAATTTACTTAAAT
>JAABOM020000012.1:6935219-6957056 GCA_011800125.2 Solanum clarkiae
TGCACCTTTTAGGAAAGGTTTGCACCTTTCTGAAAGGTTTGCACCTTTTCATCCCACCATTTCCCATTCACCAATATCAAAACCCAACAACCATAACTTGGCAATTACTTGGATACAGCACATATTATGATAAATGGTCTTACATAGGATTATCCCACAAATTACTAACTTTGGAAATTGAATGATGCAATAACTACGAATAGAACATACTATAATAATGGCATGTTTAAGATCAAAGAAAGCATTCTACCTGCTCCTATGGGCAATTAACTTCATTGATCTGTCTTTGATTGATTGTTGAGAATATCGTCATACAATTAAATGTGATAGAAAGTTTATTTCCAAAAGAGAATTTGGTGTGACATATACCCTTTGTCTTTTTATTTGGTGTGCTTAGGAGTTCCTCTATTCAAATTTGATTATGTAGATTGGATGGAATGAAAGCATGTCTTAACTCCTATGGGCATTAAGGATTTTTTGATAAAAAATAAGAAAGTCAATATAGTGGAGGTGAAGATTACTAACTTGAAATATGATGTATAAAGTCATCCCAACTTGAAATTTCTAGTGATGTCATGTTGAAACTTTAACTAAGGAAATGGTTAAGAGAAAATAGAAAGAGAGCAAAAGGGGAGTAAATTATGGTAACTCAAAAGAGAAAAAATGAGAGGATATTTCGAATGAAGGAAATGGCTATGAGCACAAAACAAATTGTTGAAAATGGGAGTGGGTGGTTACGAAAAGAAAGGAACAAAAGTGAGTTATATAATCATATAACTAAAATAGGTAAATAATTTGTGTACCATCTCAATTCCTCATTTGTTCCACTAGTAACTGATCCAAGTTATAAATTTTCATTATAAAAGTCTGATTGATTGATTAGAAGAGATTTCCTTTTGAAACAAATTTAAAACAAAAGTTTGTATATGCAATATATAGTCATTATTAAAGAAATTAGGAAAGGAAACATACTTGCCATCATGGTAGCTCCTACATTCCTCTTTTGAGCGGCGACGAAATCTGCGCTCTTTTTTTGCACTTGGTACATTTGATAAACTCATCGCGGTGAAAAATTTTTCTTGATCTATTGGAAGGCTTTAAATATTAATTATAATATTTTAGTGGTGAAGTCTTTATCAGCGGAACATTGTAACCATCAACAAAGATCCAAATATTACGCTTCCATCTCCTGCAAGTCTCTATTCCAGCATGTTTCTCAGATGCAGCCGGTGTAAGATTATCTAATCACAAAAGATTAACTTTTATTAGTATCAAAACAAGGCAACTAGTGTCAAATACGATAATAAAAAGGAGTATATTTTGTTTCACGAAATACAAATGCAATAGTAACATGCTAAATGACTAAATGATGAAAAAATAAAAGGTAATAGAATATCAAGTTATTCCAATGAGTAAGACCAAACTAATGATCAAATGATTACACAATACAGTGTTCAAGAAGCTAGATAACAAGAGATAAATGTAGTCTCATTTATCGATTTAATTGTACATAGTATGTTTCAAATGAACATGTTGCAGATTTTTTAGAAAGCAATTGTGGTCCTAAGAACAGAATAATCTACATATATGGTAGAATAAATATGTCCTATAACACATTTTACAATAAGGACAGATGCGAAAAACCCACTTAAAATATTTGTCTCTATTGGAATCTGAAACTGAAATATTATAGTTCTCAATCCATTTCATTAACCATTAAACTACACCACTGAATACTACATTCAATATATATATATATATATAATTTCATGAAATATTTTCAACCTATTAACAGTAACATGAAAAGGACAGATGCAAAAAATTATCTAACATATTTGTCTCTATTGGGATTTGAAACTAAAACCTCATGGTTCTGGTAAGGATCCGGATTTTGTCTAAGGTTGGCATCTCATGGCCATTGAACGGGTCATGTGACACCTCACAGGACACGTGGGGTCTCATGTGATATCCCATGAGCTGTGGAGGGGTGTCCTTGTGAAGATCTCATCCTAAAATAATTTTTTAAGTGTAGAATCACCGTCTCGGAACTTTGGTGCCTTCATACGGATGCCCATACTACTGTGAAGCCTCTCACGGACCGTTTCACTTTTAGTGGACTCAGCCTTAGCTTGAAGAATTTTCTGAAGACCCTCTCATGGGCCCTCACACGAGCCATGTGGCTTCACACGATCCGTGTGGTTCTTTGACATGACCCCTGACAACTTTTAAAAGCTCATTTTATTAATTGTCTTCTCCTAATTTTGGTTTATTCTAAGGGTCTTTTATGACTTTCTCACCTATCCTAAACCCCTAAACCAGCTTATACTCTTTCATTATTGTTAATTGTTATTCTAACACTTAGCTTCTCATTCATTCACTCAAACACTTTTCGAATCCCTTTTCAAGCTCTAATCGGAGGATTCCCATGGAACCTTCAAGCTCAAGCTAAATTCACTTTTAAGCCTTCAATCCAAGATTATTTATGTGGTTTAGGGTCATCATAGGCCTCCTTCATCAAGTCAAGATCAAAGGGATTCCATTAGCTAAGGTTTTCACATGAACCGATAGAAAGGCCAACTTTAAATGATCGTATCTCTTAGCACAAAAAGGACTGGATGGCCTACAACCTACCAAATTGAAGCTCTTTGGATTATTTTTCTAACGCATTTGGGTTCATCCATTTTCAAATTCGGAGTAAGAAGTTATGACTATTTTCGTAGAACCTGTCTGGGCTGAGACGGTGCGCTTTCATGAATCGTAAAATGCTTCACGACCCGTGAAGCCACTTGTGGTAAGTTCCGGATAAAATTCAAAGGGTCATTTCATTTAGGTACTTTTGATATTTCGGCTCATCCTCAAGGTTTTTTAAGACTTTTATACCCCCTTTACATTCCTAAACAACCTCTATCTATTTTCCTAACACCTCATTCAAGACTAACACTTAGTTTCTAGATTCAAACTCTCAAAATGCTCTCCAAGTCTCATCTTGAAGATTCAAGCTATGATTCAATTGGGGTTTCAATTTCAAGATAAATTCTTCTCAAATTCATTTTCCTAAGCAAGGTATGTTGGATTGATTCATGGTTCTTTCAACCATGAAGACCCCAAACTCTTTTCACTATTTGATTTTTGTAATTAAGCTTACTTTGACTATGGGTCTTTTGAATTATTGTTTATTTGATTCAATTGAGATATGGGCTATGTTTAATTGTTGTTTTAAAGTGATTTAATCCCTAATATGAAGAATGAGATTGATGTTATGAAAATTTGAATATGCATGTCTCTTTTAAAGTTTAATTTAGGCATGGGTAATCTAAATTGTGATTCAAATATGGATTTACTTGTATTTCATATTGTATTGTTGATTTAAGTTTGTATCTCTATTTCCCATGCTATTCTCTCATCATTCATGGTATATACATGCATGACCATTGATTTTCATGAAGTTTATGATATGGGATGTCCCAATTATGATGATGATTATACTTTCAAGTAAAGTATGGGTATGACAAGAATGTGATCACATAATGTCTATTATATAGCTCTTTGAGCGATTATGAGTGTTTACACCACTATGATGAAGGAGTTATTCCTATGCATGAAAGTATGACATAAAGTATGATTTATTTTTTTAGCCCAAGTATGCATGATTATGAAGTATGTTTGGCTTTTAAGCCTAAGTATACATGATTATGAAACATGATTTGGCCTTTATGCCTAAGTATGCATGTATATGATTTGAAAGATTTATACATCTTTTACAAGCACATATATGTACAAGTATTCTCATGGATGATAACTTAGCATCAAATGAGGTTGGAGGCAGGGAGGCTATCCCCAAGGATCCTTACTCCTTTCTTATAACTATGTCCCTAACATAGGTTCGTGTTTATGCCCTTTTAAGAGATGATGAATGTTAATGGATCTACCTTTGGCAAGTAAGTAACCTATTTATCCATTGTGGGGAAGACGATAGAGTTCCTAGTAATAACTCACTTGGTATTATGTCAGTTGAGTTCACATCCTCATCATGTACAAAGTATTTTTGGCATTTCATGCATCGTGGATTTCATGGCATATTGATATAACATTATTCATTCTTATATACTTCTTTCTATATATGTGTCCTTGTCATCTAATATTGAATACAAGTTTAATGAGTTCATATGCATTGCATGCTCGTATACTTAGTACATTCAAATGTACTAGTACATAATCTTTGCCTACATGATCTAACATGTAGGGACCGGAGACTATCTTCATCTACCTCTTGACGGTTAGTTTGGATTGTGAGAGTTGTTTGTGGTGAGTCCTATGATCTAAGGAAAAGTCACATTCTATCTATCTATGATGATACTTTTCACTTATGTCTTTACTTTGAGGGTGAGCCAGGGACATGTCCTGGCCTCCATTCTATTCCATGACTTAGAGGCATTATATTGTTGGACATCATGTAAACTTTATGTTCGGCCTTGTTATGTGTTATGCTATTTGCTTATGGAGACTATGATTATGGCTACCTCTTGATGTTAATGATATGATGATACGTTCATGATGAGATGTGAAAATGTGGAAAGTCCTAATTCCCTTCTACCCCTATAGCGTGAGTCATACTTACCCACCCCTTAGTTATTATGTGCTATGTGATATTTGAATCCATGCAAATTCCTATCCCTATGACATCCCCATAGCGTGACTCATATTTTTCTGTCTCTTATAACTATGTGTTTATTATTTAATCATGCACTTCCGAATCAATGACATGTATATAGATGCTATGAGGCTCATTTGGGGACTCTCAGATTTCCATTAGCCATGTCACTCCTAGGCCCTAAGCTTGGATGGTGACAATTTTTGACCACTTCATTAACTATTAAGTAACACCCCTAAATACTACATTGAAAAATATATATAATTCATGAATAGTACTGGTTTGCAAATGCCAACCACTTCAAAGCTAATAAATAGAACTCAACTAATCATCAAAGCTCACTCATTTTTACCAATTAAATCACTATAGAGGAGAGGTAACACAAGCTTGTATGTTTATTTAAATTGTTCATCAGCCAAATCAATATGATGTACTTAAGCAATTATATGCATAAAATACTAATGAGGAAAAAATTCATAAAAAACACATAAAGCCAATGATATAATCAACAAAATACATTTAACTCAAACACATTATATACGAAAGTACAAAGAAGGAACTATAGTTAATTGGTGACTATATATATATATAATGGTAAGAACCTTCGGGGCAGCCAAGATAACATTCGTAAGTGATTTTGAGTTCACCCGAAATGAAAACCCTAAGTTTATCACCAGCATTGCTGTGACGAAGGCTAGTGCATCCACAGGTAACCTCCACATAATCATTCCCTCTGTTCAATACAATTATTTCATGCAGTTCTTCTTCGCTGAACATATCATCCCCTTACCGCCGTTACTTGTCACCCTATATAAAACCTAGAAAATAACTTAGGTAAAGATCAAATTCTTTTAGTTTTTTTCTATAATAGATCAAATAAAGAGAATAGACAAAAAGAAAGGTGAGTATTGAATGTGTGATGACTAGAGGTGGTAAAATAAGCCCAAACATAAGTAACTCACCCATAATTTTATGGGTTGGATTCAGTATGATTTATAATTGGGCTAATTTTCATCCCAATACAATTTAATTCATTATGAAATAACTCTGAGCTGAGCCCAATAAGATTCTCACTTCAGCCCAATGTATCATTTATTTTGTATGCTTAAAGTTAATCTTAAATTAAGAGGGTTAAATTGGGCGAGTTATGATCCAACATGAATTTTAGCTCATTTGATCCCAAAGTACATTTGGTGGGTCAAAACCCAACTAGATATTAATGCAACCCATTTAACCTCCCCAATTTCTGCCAAGCCGCCCATTTGACACCCCTAGTGATAACGATATATAAAGTATATTATACGATAAAATGGATTGGGAGAGAGAAGGAAAAAGGAAAAATAATTTAAAAGTAGGGAAATGAGGTAACTTTAAAGAGAGAAATCCCCTCTGTGAAGAGGCATATTTAAAAGATTTGATGTAGATAAAACAGACGATCTTTGAGGAGGATTTTAAACGTAAAGCGTGTAGGAAGGGGGAATTTATCTTTTTCAATTTATTGTGTGGCTAGATTCATAGTTATACAAGAATAAAATCAGTTAATTTTTCATACTAATTTGAATTAACGTTTTCAATTTTTTTAAAAAAAAAAATGGCATTTTTAGAAATAGAAAAAGGGTGTCTCACAATTCGAAATCGGGTGTGATGGCACTTTCCTTACCCATCGAGACAACTCATCTTAAACAGGTCACAAAAACACCATACAAGATAATGCAGAAGCTAAAATAATAAAATATTAATAATAACAAGGATAGAAAGCATAAGGGGCATAATCCAAGCTAAAACCATCCCAGACCTGGTTGTCATATGGTATAAGCCTCTAATACATCACAAAAATAAAAAAAATAATACAAGTCTCAATAGTCTTTATCTCTCAAATAAAACAATCTAATAAAAGATATTTGTTAGTCTTGAAAATGTGTTGGAGCAACAAGCAACTACCTCTCAACTATTGATAGCTCGATCCAAAAGAAGAAGAAAATTGTCAGCAAGAATCGAGCTCACAACCTACATACATGTGTAGAAAATCAAGGCTAAGTACCAAATTACCCAACAAGAGAACCTATCATAGGTAAAAAAAATAAAGAACTAAATACTCCTTCCATCCCAACCACATACCTCCGTACTACAAACCTACACGCAAAAAAAGCCGACATACACAGTATAGATAATATTAATAATTGCAATGTCATATCACAATTTCTCGATAGTTCAAGCACAAAAATATACAAGGCTCAAATCATCCATCATATATCACAACACCTCAATAGTTCAATTTCGACAATATACAAGATTCAAGTCATTCAAAATATCACAGATAATATATTTATCAACTTTCAAATAAGGAATGATATGAAATGAAATGAAATAGAATGTCATGACATGCAAGCAACACAATGTAAATGTCAAATAATCATGATGCATATCTGTCTGCGATACACATCCACCGATATAATCAGTCCAAAATTTATAGGGGCCACACATGGACCTTGTACCGGTCGAAATCATTTTCCTTCAGATTTACTTTCATATCTAGCAGGAATCTTTTCCCTTTAGCTTTTCATTTCTTTTCTTTTTCTAGCCAGAATCATTTTCCTTTAATTTTTCATCAACAATGGAACATCAAGCAAATATATATCATCACAACACAATAGTTACTTTCACAAGTATAAGAATATGCAAGATGTCCACATAAATCATTTATTTAATAATAATCAATCATTCTCATTGTTCTTTAAACACTTCTGTCCTCATCAATACATTACATAGTAATCACATCATATCATAGTTCAAGTCTTTCAATAATCTCTTATCATTATAACTTAGGACTATTCATCATTTAAGTCCACATTTCACAAGCACTTAGTTTAACAATTCCAACAATATCTCAAAATATGTGTTTAGCTCAATATTTCACATAACGTACTTTAATGGATAATTCTATGTAACATGAATCAAAGTTCAACAATTAGAACATCATGAACATTTTTACATTCTCATCAATTGGAATTCCAAGCCCTATTCATAATATCAACTCACAAGTTTTAATCAATAACAACTAGGCATAAATTCATGAATTAATTCATACTTGTCATCACAAAGACATTCATATCTGCTAGAACAGTGCACTAATTCCCAATGTTTACATAAAAAGGAAATAACAAGTTCAATGAAACTCAACAAGATTTAAAATTCAATTACCTCAAATTAGCCAATCAATCACTCCAATGACAATGTCTTCCCCTTCTGCACCATATCCGAAGCACCACAATCTATTCAAAAATAAATTCATAATCACAATTTGAAACTGACAGCATCAAAATGTAACAATTCGGAAAAAAGGAAAAAATCATCCAAAATTCATAACAAAAAATAAATGCAAAAATCTAAAAAAATAGATGAAAACATTCCTCTATTGATCAACAAACCATCGGTGAAAACTAATTCGAAAATGGAGTTAAAATGATTCCATAATCATCAATTTTGTGAAAAATCAAAGCTTATGAACATTTTCAATTTTCTCAGTTGAAAACTCCAAATTTGATGTTAAAACTAAAGAGTAATTAATCGGTGATAAGGGGAGTGAAAAGTACCTTTTTCAACAAAAAGCCTTCGAAAATTCAGGAAAAAATCATCCAGATCGAGCTCTCAAAGTTAAAAAATGGAGGAAATGTTCAAAAGTAGGTAATTAGGGGTCTAAAAACTCCTTTCTGATGTCCTTATAATGACAAAGGTATCTCTATAACGATACTCTAAAAATAGGTGGGCATCGTTATAGCGACATAGCGACGCTCGATCGCTATAGCGAGGTTGCTTTAGCAACCAAACCTTTGCTAAAGCGAGGCCTGCACACCAGATCACAACAAACATTTCAAGAAATTTCATAGACTCAAAATCAATCTTCGAGATTCATTCAGAACCCCATAAACACAAACCATACGTGCAATCCTACTAAATTTGACGCTTCAGACTCAATGGAATCATTAGAAATCGAATCAGAGGCGTCCTTGACTTGAAAATCAATTAAACGCCTTAAATCTAACCTAAGCCACTCGAAATATCAAAATGACATCAGGACACTCAAAAATAAAGTTAAAGCTATTTTTAACACTAAAATTACCTCCCGAGACCACACGAAAGATAAAAAACAATCCAAGCACTAGAACTCAAAATATTGACTAAAGTCAAACCAAACTCAAACTTTAACTCAAGTTTCAACTCCTAATATATAATCCATATAACAACTCTCCTAGGCCAATCTCCACCTTTGAAATTGATTGAATTGATGAAATTTTGTTTTGAGACTCGAATCTCTGAATGACTTAAAATTTCAAAATCAGGCAATTCGAACTTCAAAAACCAAATCTTTGGAGAAAACCTGAACTTTTACAAAATTTTCAAAAATCAATATTTAAAATCAATCAAACATGACACAAGGCCTCTATCGAAAGTGATAAAATGGTAATTTTGTCGAATAAGTCAAAAATAACTTTTAGGGTCATTACATCATCCACCACTATTCATGTTCGTCTTTAAACATAAAGCAAGACATACACCTCCTAAAGTCTCAAAGAGATGAGGGTAGCGAATCCGCATGTCATACTCTCTCTCTTTCCCAAATAGACTCTCCTAGGAGTCAATGCCACCACTGAACCTTCACTGAAGCTATCTCCTTGGCCCTCAACTTCTGAACCTGTCCGTCCAAAATAGCTACTTGCTCCTCCTCATAAATTAAATCAATACTCAACTCTATCAAATCAAGTGATATCACATGAGACTCATCTAGAATATAACATCATAGCATAGAGATATGAAACATCTAATGTACTTAGGGTAGGTAGTAAAGCAAGTCTGTAGACCACCTCACTCACTCTCTCTAAAATCTCAAAATGGCTAATGTACCATGGCTCAAGCTTTCTCTTCTTCCCAAACATCATGACACCCTTCAAGGGTGAGATCCTCAACCAAACCCAATCACCCTCCATGAACTTCGAAGGTCAAACAAGCTTTTCAGCATAACTCTTCTGGAGACTATGGGCTATCAGCAATCGACTCTGAATCAAACAAATCTACTCCATGGCGTTTTTAAGAAAGTTAATATCAAGGCTATCCACCGCAATAGAATCAAACCAACCTATGAGCGATACATATCTGTATCCATACAAGGCCTCAAAAAGAGTCATCTGGATGTTGAAAAGGTAACTGTTTCTATAAGAAAACTCTGCCAAGGGTAACTATTGATCCCACCTAGCATCGAAGTCAACAACATATGCCCAGAGCATATCTTCAAGCACTTAAATAGTCCTTGTAGACTGCCCATTTTTCTAAAGATGAAATGTTATACTTGAGTCTAAGTGGGTTTCCAAACCAGGTTGTAGGGCCTTTCAAAAGTGGGAAGAGAACAAAGAACCTCAGTCAAAAACAATGGAAATGGGTTTTCCATAAAGTCTCATGATCTAACTAGTATATAGATGAGCCAACTTCTCCATCGTGTATCTAACCTTGATCGAGATGAAGTGCGCAGATGTCTAATGGACGATATTATTCCAAAACTATGATATTCTTCTCCACAGACTTCTCTATCTATTAATCGCTAGCTTACATCATTTCGTATGTTAGATATGTGTATTTTAGATGTTATTGATGAACTTGAAAATAAAACTATTTAAAGTTTACTTACATGTCAAAGTAAGAAGATCATCTCTACGGATCATCCAACTTTTGATTTATTGGCAAAAAATAGTAAGAGTTAATTTTTTTAAAAAAAAAAGAGAGAAGAATTTTTTTTAGAAAAGAAAAAGATTAAAAAAAAGGTAATAATAAATGAAACAAAAATGAAGAAAGAAATATTTAAAAAAAATAGATGTTTAGTAAAAAGGGAAAAAAGATTTTTTTAAATAATAATAATATATTGTTTTAGAATATTTGAGGTGCGAAGGGCAAGAGTACTCTATTTAAAGTGGAAGGAAGATTATTATTTAAAGATTTTTCTTATAAGGGACAAAAAATCAAAATCACTACATTTGGAGTGCACCTAGTGTAATTTCTTACTTTAACAAAGTCCATCTGCAAGTAGAATAGAGGAAAGAGTTCAAGTAGAGTTATTTAAAATCGAACCGAAATCAATAATCTGAACCAAAAAAATTATTGATTTAATAATTTTGATAATGGTTTTGATTTTTTTTACTATTAAATTAACGATTCTTAATGATTTAAGATTTTTTTTCTTAACGGATTAACCGATAATCCAATAGTAAACCATTCCCTCTGCCCTATTTATGTGGCATCGTTTGACTTGACATGATGTTTAAGAAAAAATGAAATTTTTTTAAACTTGTATTGTAAAATAACTTTATATATTTGTGTGGTTATAAATTATTTCATTAAGGGTTAAAGGAGGATTTTAAATTTAAATTATTTATAATTATAGTATGTGGATATTCTTTTTAGAACAGGCTAAACCGGAAAAATACCACATAAAATGAAGGAAAAAGTATACAAAATAGACTTAATTTGAAATTATTTACCCTTAATAGACCTAATATAAACTATTTACCATTAATGGACCCATTACCCAAACTATTTACCTTTCTACCCCTTATCCCTTTTAATTTCTCAGGCTGACATCATGCGGACGTCAACATAAATACCCTGACCTAATATAAACTATTTACCATTAATGGACCCATTACCCAAACTATTTACCTTTCTACCCCTTACCCCTTTTAATTTCTCAGGCTGACATCATGCGGACGTCAACATAAATACCCTGAAATATACTCTGATGGTATATGTATATCATAGCAGTATCATATAAAATGATTTTAGTCCTTTATGATACTCTGGCGATATATTGATATCCAATTGGTACATATGATTTTTTTTAAGAAATAAATAAAAAAAAATAAACTCTAAATTAGTAGAAAATACATTCATTATATACTCTTACTTTTTAATATTTATATCATTTAATATACAAACTATTGACTTAGAATTTAGTTTCATACTTTTACTTTTTATTGTCTCAAATTCTCAGTTATTCTAAAATTTGTCAATGTTTGCTTTTGAACAAGATATAATCTACCAATTCATGTGCATGATTCATTTGATTTTTCACCTTATTTCTTAGTGATCTACAATAATTTTCTTTTCATGTTAAACCAATAACCAAATTGATAACAATCAGAAATCGATAAATTGATAATCGACAAGCCAATATCATGGTTTTATAATAATTTGGCATGCCTACAAGTAAACAACTAGTAAATGAAATAGATAAACTTCAAAATCAAACCGATCAATACACAGCCCCTAAGTTCAAAAATTAATCATACAACAACATTCAGGCAAACACAAAAGTCATTTCCTCCACCAAAAAAGTTCATTCCAAGCCTCATGAGTAATCTCTTCTTTTTAAAAAAAAAATCTTTTTTTCTTTTTGTTATGGTAATGCAGTGCAAGAAGTTGGAAATGTTTAAACATTATGAGAATTATTGAGCAAAATAGTATCACAAGAATTTAACGATGGAAGGAGCCAACTAAAGAAGGCAGCTCGAGTTTCTCCCCTCAATCTCTGGGCTGAATATTCCACCAACATATTCCAAAGATCCCCAACAGTCCACCCCTGTGAAGATATCCATTGAGCCACCTACAATAGGTTGTCAACAAAAAACAAAAATCAGAAAGAAAATACATACATACGCTTCCACGTCTTGAAGATGCTTGTGCTTTATGATTACTGAAGAATATACAAGACAGCATAGCTAATAGAATCTAGCACAAAGCCGGTGATGAACCACAGCAAACAAGTCCTAATTTGCAAATCCATGCATCTATCTTTTGCACCAACATAAGGACCAAAATGAAAAGGCGGTACAAAACATTTTCAGATTGTTCAGGAAAAAACTCAATTACCATTGCTGGCATCAGTAACCATCAATTAGCAAAGGTGAATTTATCATTCAGAACTATCAGTGATGTCAGTTCTTTTCTCCCCAACAATCAATACAAGATGAAAAACGATGAGTGGTGTGAAACATACTATGGTAAAGAAGTTCAAAACTATTTTTCCTTTCAGACAGAAAGCTTTAAAGAATATCTCATAGTAGTTTAGAAGACTAGTACCAGACCCAGCATCTGCAATTCTTCCAAGTCAAATGTATAATACAGGATGAAAGGTCTCAATGCCTGTGAGAGAAGGAGAGAAAAATTAGGGAAAGTAGTTCAAGTAAAATAATCAGCGGCCACACCTCCACATCAATATATTCATTAAAGCGCTGATACATGGTAGTAAAGTATTTATATATTACTAGCATCCATTTTTTATGTGACATGGTGTGTATGAAGAGTGGAGATGTAGAAAAATTAAAAACTCAGACATACTGATAAAGTCTTGAACATAAAGCATGAGAATTATATCTGAAAGGACGAAAACAAAGGACTACTCTTTGCCTCGTATGAGAGAAAAAATGCCTGTAATAAAATGCTTGAGAAATAACCTGAGACGCAGCAAGCCATTGAAGCATAGCTTTAACTTGAGGATCCCCACCGAAAGCACCACAACCCCAATTGCCAGTCACAACTCCAATTTCTTGCTTATAATCTAAATGTGAACAACAGTGTGCCTCATGATTTTTGAGTAACTGGCCAGCCAAAGTTCCCTCACTTGCTTGAGATGATGTTGAACAATTTCCTAGAGACTGTTGGACAGGATAACAAATAGTCAAAAAGTAAGTCAAATAAAAAAGGATAAAAAATATTGACATGGATAGTACAACTGGAGAGATTCTGGGAAAGAGGGGACAAAGGGGGAGAAGCGGTGAAGAAAATGAGAAAAGTAGGAGGACAAAAAAATACTAGGAAAGGAGGTATTACCATGTGATAAACTTCAGAATGTCCAGAAGACCCTTTAACATTGGGATCATGCTGACTTCCCATGTTTTCAAAAAACTTTTGATACTGATGACACTTTAAATGATCCAAAAAACCACAAAGAGCCTTGTTAGTTTCCCTACAACAAAGAAGTTAAAGGACCCAGTGTTGTCAAAGGGTGAAAGGGGCTGAAAGAATGAAGTCTGTTATGACTTTAAAAATAAAGCACAACTACAGCTTAAGAAAGACACAGATGAATAAAATATATATACACACACATATATAAAGTAAGAAATTGCAGACCCTAAAGGCCATTTTTAAAAATTTTTCAAAAATTACTGTTTTGTCCCTCCTGATGGTAGCTCCGAGTCATGTTTGGTCGGTTTACAACAACGGCAACACCATACCCAGTGGAATCCCACAAGTGGAGTCTGGGAAGGGTAAAATGTATGCAGACGTTACCACTACCTCATAGAGATAGAGAGGTTTCAGGAAGACACTCATCTCAAAAATATCAAGTCCTAAAAGCAAAAGATACTAGATATGAGAAAAAACGACTAAAGTGGAATATATAAATACAATAGAAGTAACAAATATAAGATGAATAATAAGACAAGATATAAAGACACGACTAATCGTACTAACCTACTATATCACAAGGTCAAACAGCATCCTATTCCAACTAGCCTATTAACCTTCTACCCTAATACGCGACCTCCACTCTTTTCTAAGGTCACGTCCTCGGTGAAATGGAGTTTCGCCATATCCTGTTCAATTACCTCTCTCCAATACTTTTGCGTTCTATCTCTATCCCTTCGCATAACCTCTAAATTCAACCTCTCACACCTCCTAACAGAAACATCTTTAAGGCTTGTGGGTTCAATTTTAGATTTTTTAGTGAAAAATGGGAAAATTTTGAAACTTTTGAGTCTTTAATTAAGGCTTAAGTTGTCCAAAAGTAGTTTTTGGTACCAACGAGTCTCGAAATGGAATTTCATTAGTTTTATCAACTCCAAGATGTGGAATTTGGTCTAGAAGTGTTGGTTTCTTTTCGCGGTTGTTTCGTGGATTTGACGTCTTAAGTTGAAAGTCTAAATCATTTTTTATCAAGAGTTGACTTTGGTCAACATTAGAAATTTAAATACTCGGAATGGATTTCCGATAATTTCACTAGATTCAAGAGGTCATTTTAGGCCTAGAAAGAGTTTTGATTTATTTTTCACGTGTTTTGAGGGCATTTTGATTTTTTAAGCCTTGAGTTAGTTTAGTTGTGACTAAATGGGTTCCATGCCAAGGAGACCTCAAATTTATTATCCGGTGATATTCCATAGAGTCCGAAACGTCAAATTTTGTAGGATAGTATATATAATTTGTGCGTACGGAGTTCCAAACGAATCTCGAGGGTCGATTCAAATTTTTTTATGTTGGTTAAACTATTTTCCCATGATCTGCTAGTGCAAGTCCCACTAACGCGATGGGGTGATTGCAAAAATGGTGGTTGCTTAAGTGGATATCCTACCATGAAAGCGATGGGACCTCTCCCAGCGGGCGTCGCAAAAGCTAAGGTTGGGTCGCTTTAGCGAGGGCCCAATTTTCATGGGGTTCGCTTAAGCAGACTAGGTGCTGCGACAGCGGCCCTGGGTCGCTAAAGCGGTGCCCACCCTTTTTTTCGAGTGTCACAAAAGCATCCCCAAGACACTTTAGTGAGATCAAAAGAGGTCTTTTCGCTTGATTTCATGGCTTCTTCCCCATTTTTCTAGTTTTGAGCTTTGAGAACTCTTGGGTGGCAATTTTAAAGAGATTTTTGCAAGATAAAAACCATTGGATAAGTGATTTTGACTTAGAACCTTATTTTCATTAATTAATTTATGATTTTAACCTTTAATTCTTGATTTTGAACTTCAAATTTTATGGAATTTCTCAAGAACATGAATTTTTGGTAAATTGATGATTATGGGCTGATTTCGACTCCATTTTCAAAATAATTTTCACCATTGATTTTCAAATGCTTTGAAAAACATAGTTATGTATTAACTTTCAAATTTACCCCTACTTTCTCGAGAATAAATTTTTGAGCCATTTCGAATTTGATCTGCAAAATTAATGAATTTGGAGTTGTTCTTGTATTCTAATTGTGATTTCATATTTGAAAAAACTTTGTTGAATTGGAGGCCCATCGGAAAGAGAAGGCTCAAGTTTCGGAGTAGTTGCTTGATTAAGTTGAGGTAAGTGAATTTCTAAACCTTAATTATGTAGAACCTAGTATTTTCCTTGTTATGTAAGTTGGCGAGTAATGAGAATTTGGCTAAGTGATGAGTAGTTTAATTCATTGACCTAACAATATAAGGGTAATAAAAAGGTAACTTGATGATGTGTATCTATGTGTTTCTTGAAGTGATAATGGGAGATTTGTTGTGATTGTGTAACTTGAGTTGCTTATTATTATGGACATCATCATACTCTTATGAATTGTGTGAACATGCTTATTTGCATTGATTCTGGAATACTGATATGTGATTCACAGTTACATTGACACCAAAGGGAAATGGTTCCAGTGAGTTACTTAGATGCCAAAGCGAAATGGTTCCAGCGAATTACATGGATGCTGAAGGAGAATGGGTCCAGCAAGTATATTGATGTCGAAGGAAAATTGTTCCAGCAGATACATGAACCATGAGTGTTCCCCATCGGTTCTAGTCTGAGTTTCAGCAGATGTGTATCGTAGGACAAATATGCATCACTTTATTTGATATTTCATTGCATCATTTTGCATTTATCTATTTGTTGTGGATTGTAAATAGCCCTCTCAGTGACTTTATTCACCGATGAAGTTGGAGTTGATGATATGTCTTGTTAGTGAATTACTATTAAACTATGTGCTAAATGAATTATGAACTATTAGGTTGGTTTGTATTACTTACAGGTGGTTGTTGTGAAGGTTCGGTTGGTGTGATAGGAGTACATGTGTTCTTCTTTACTTTACTTTGTGTTTAGAGTTTGCTTGTTGAGTATAGTGTGGTTGGATACTCACTCCTTGCTTCTACAAGTTGCGAGCCCAAATCCTTTTGATTGCCTTCTTCTATTCTCAGTCCGAGCTTCCTATGGAGACTTGAGAGGTAGCTGCTTGTCACCTCAACAGGCCCTCAAGTTCCTTTACTATGTTTTTGCTCTATTTGAGATACAAGGACATTTAAACATGTTTTTCTTTCGGTTCCATGTATACTTTAATGGCTTGTACACATGACACCAAGTATTCATAGTGCTTTAGAGTTATGACTTACTTATTTGCTTATTTAATTCATTCAAATTGTTATTTCTGCTTTTAATTGGGTAATCACGTCTTGGTTGACTTGTCTTGATGGATAAGATAAGTGTCATCACACTCATGTTTGGGTCATGACAAAAATAAATTGTAATTCAGCCAATTCATATGCAAGGAGCAAACAAAATGGCAAGTAGAACTATGAACACACCAATATGAAAACCTTAAACTCAGTCGAATCACTTGTTAGCGAATTTAATAAATGAATTCCACCCTGCTAAATCTTATTTCTGGAAGTAACACTATCCAGAAGGTTTTTTCAAAATGAAAATTGTAAATTGCTCTCATCCCTCAACCCTATTCACTATAAATGGCAACAATTTTCGTGGGTAAATTAAACAATGATCATTTAATCCAAACAAGTATGTTTTCAGCTCACTTTAAATATTTGGACCTGTCAAATCAGCATAGAGCCTATATGAACAAACACAAAAGTGTTATTCTATAGAACAAGTACTCTTCAAGCATGTTGATTTTCATTCGAAGACAGCAAAAAGTAGCAGAGAAACAGAATTTTGAGAATTCTCACTCCAAGAAAAACTTGAATATTGGTAAATAAAAATTATCCACATTCCAATGCAGTATAAAGTGACCAACAACACAGCTCTCAGACTATAAACTATGAACAAACTACATTCCTGTAGATATGTCATTCGCTTTACATGTAATACACTAGCTTTGATGCTAATTCATGAGAGACATGTCAATACAACTCTACTAACTACTTTGTCCAACTTTACTTGAGGCTTGGATTAATGAAGTAATCAAACACCCAACAAATATCTACAGATGAACATCCCAAACTCTCATTTTTGATACAATATTCAGGAGAACAATGGAAGCAACAAGTAGACTCCAACTAACTCGCACACCAAATAAATACAAGTATCATAAACCAAATACAAAGCAGATATGTTCTTTATTTGATTTTATGCTTGTAAGATATGTAAGACAAACTAGAAACTTTTGAAGCTAATCAACAAAATTAATTGTACATCCAAATGTCAATCAATTAAATATGTAACTCAGCAATTTTAAACACAGGAAAGGGACAAAGAAAAATATACCACATACATTATTTCTAAAATTAAAATAGATTATATACAACTGATATTGACATGAATCTCAATGATTTTTTTCATATTCCTACTATATCAGATTACCTAAAGCCCAAATGGTGTAATAAAAAAAATTATCACATTGAAGACATTGTTAGATGCTGAAATACTTAGATCCAGGTCATCCACTTCTTGCCTTGTTCAGAGTCGCTCAACAAACATATCCCAAAAGTAAACCATCTCCTCTTAGGAACTTCTGGATTAAGCACTATCTCAGCAGATTTAGTGAATTTCATGGCATAGGCAAGCCTGACATCCAAGGATTTACGTAAAGATTGTTTCGTAGATGATATTTATATGTACTAATCCATTCGTTTCTTATCAAAGATGCAGGTGGAATAGAACGTAAACTCTTGACCGACTGCATCTAACTGTCAGCTACTTTTATCTCACATCAACTCCGCAACATCAACTCATAAACTTTTACTTCTTTCTCAGCTTTGATTATGCTAAACCTCACTAATACTTCCTAATGCAAAAGAGCCCATTGGATCTTAAAGATCAAAGTTCTGATAGGCTGATGGCAATCTGGTTTATGGCCCCGTAAACCTTGAGAGAGAATCTTACTCTAAATAAGATTTCTAAAAGGTAATAAACACTCGCATACCTTAGGAGGCATTCGACCCGATACTGCCTTTTTCCTGGTCTGCTTAGTGCATCAATTGCGATTATTCTGCTCTTACGCCTTCCAAGAACATCAATTTCTTTTTTGTCCACGTAGTCACCATTAAAACGGAATGAAGAAGCATATCTACACCATTCAAAAAATATTTAACTTTAGATTAAAATATTACTCCCTCTGTCCCATTTTATGTGGCACCCTTTCCTTTTTGGTCCATCCCAAAAAGAATGTCACCTTACTCTAATTGGAAACACTTTGGCTTTAAAATTCCACTTTTACCCTTAATGAAATGAATTTCAACTACACAAATTTCTCAGAATGATTTTAGACCACAAGTTTCAAAAGTCTTACTTTTTTCTTAAACACCGTGCCAGTCAAAGGGTACCACATAAAATGGGACGGAGAGAGTAATAAATTGTGGAATGACAGTCAAAGGTAAGAAACTGGCAACAACACTTTACTGTAAACAAGGAAATTTCACTGAAATAAATTAGCAAGCAACTTCAGTGATAAGTGAACTTGCTTATGTAAGCAATCAATTCTCCATCTAAGCTCACCCGATGTACTTTGAGAACCTCTCTGTACCAACAATTTCAATTGCTTCATTGTCTGCCATGCAAGGCAAGAAAAGGATGCCAGCAATTAACTCTGGATTGATCATAAAGCGAATCTCTTCCTAACCAAGGAAATTCAACAGAACATTTTAAAAATTTCTAAAGATGTATGTTTCAAAGAGGCAGATAGAGGTTACATGAACTTTAGAATGGAAACAGACAAGAGAAATGCAAATTAAATCAAGCTGTATTGTGGATGTATTTAATTAAGAGACCAGAAAATAATATCTTCTTTAAATTAAGAGACTGTTTGCTCATTTTGAAAAGCACTTTTGTCAAAACAGCTTTCCAGAAAAGACTTTCTGGACAGTAGTTTGTGTTTGGCCAATTCGTTTCCTTAATGCTTTTTTCAGTATTTGAAAAACAGATTGGATTTTGGCAACCTTTTCAAGAAGTGTTTTCAAGTGTCAAATACAAAAACTGATAACTATCAAGGTGTTACGTTGCGCAAACTCTTCAAAATCCTACCGCAACCATGTTAATCTCGAATTTTATCAGTTCTGACACGTCATGGGTGTGGGAGCAGGATCAATACATGATTTGGTGAACCTACCTTGGTACCATGACCACATTCTATGACCAAGAAATATAAAATGATTGGGTGTTTGGTTTGATTTTTTTTTTATATATATATAAGGGGACATGGGATGAAGTGTTGACCAATCAAAAACTCACATGTTCAGAAGATACAGGTCGCAGAGATAAGGATGTTAAGATGGATGTGTGGACATACCAGGGGTGATAAGATTAGTAATGAGACCATTAAGGAGATGTTAGAGATGGCCCCTGTAGCTGACAAGATAAGGGAAGTGAGACTGCGATGGTTTGGACATGTGCAGAGAAGAAGTATTGATGCTCCTGTTAAGAGGTGCGAGAGGTTTGATTTAGGGATTACACGGAGGAATAGAGGTAGAACAAAGAAGTATTGGGGGAGGTGATCAGACAAGACATGGTGAAACTTGATCTCACTGAGGATATGACTGTAAATAGAAAGGAGTGGAGGTCGCGAATTAGAGTAGCAAGCTAATAGGTTAGTAGGGTTAGGTTGATGTCTAGCTTTGGGGTATAGTACGGTAGAAGTATTAGTCGTTTTTATATCTTGTGTTGTCATTATCCGTCTTATATATGTTGATTTTATCGTATTTACATACTATCATGTACTCTTCGTTATTAGTCGTTCTTCCTTTTTCTTTTTTTCCTTTTCTTTTTTCGCCATATCTAATTTATTCTGCTTAAGAGTTTTTCGAGACGAGGATTCCTAGGAAACAGCCTCTCTACCTTTGAGGTAGTGGTAAAGTCTGCATATATTTTACCCTCCCCAGACCCCACTTGTGAGATTCCACTAGGTATGTTGTTGTGGTATGTTGTTGTTGTATGTGAGGTAAGAATATGTTATGCAAGTTATATAAAATATGAGAATGCTTTTTTACTATGTGAGGTAAGAATAAAATATTGATGTTTATGAGGAATAAAGTTTAATTCAATAATTTTAACTAATTGGAATACATATTATATATGACATAATATACATTTATTGGTCGTACCTGCACCTAGATGCATTTCGACCTCTAGATCCACACCAAAATCGCATACCCCCACTCAAGTTCGAGCAACATAGTCAAGATTCATTTTACAATTAGGATTATATAAACAACGAAATTATTTCAAATATTTCTTATGGAAGACCTTAATTAATTAATATAAGAAATACAATTTGAACTATTTTAATTGATAAAATACACAATTAAACCAATAAAACAATCTTGAAAATCTAGTACTATAGAGTGCAAAAGAGACAAAAAGTTGAGATCTATAAAATGGTTATACGGAGAAAATAATGAAAGGCAAGACTAGCTAGTATTTCACCATTTTCCATGTGTTCCTTTTCTTTTTTCTTGTTTGTCAGATTTCAAGAAGGAAAAAAAAAACATCACTCAGCTCAATGAAATAGTTACATTTTGATAATTCATCGTAATAGAATAAAAAAACCTAAACAAATTTTCATATACCATAACAAGTTTCACAATGAAGGAATTCTTTTTGAGGTACAATTCAAAAGAATTAAATGTATAATAAGAAAGTTAGGCCAATCTATTAATAAGAAATCTTAAAACGAGTATAGTACAAACAAAAAGAGATCATACATAGAGAAAAAATATTTACTTGATTCCAAGAACTAGTGAATATTCTGGCGATGGCTTTGTTATTCTAAAGAGCAAGAGTAGAAATAGCATGTTGGTGACAAGAGATGGTAGAAAAATGAGAAAAGTAACTTTGTATTATTGTGTGTGTGAGAGAGGGAGGGAGAGGGAGAGGGAGAGATAGAGGCGGAGAGAGAGGGGGAGAAAGAGAGATAAAAATGGGAAAAGTAACTTTGTATTTATAGTTGATGGAGAGTTAAGTGTGTTAGTGGAAAGAGATGGTAGAAAAATGGGAAAAGTAACTTTACCTTTATAGTTGATGGACTATGAGAGAGAGCGCGAGAGAGAGACCACAAAGGAAGGAAGAAAAGAGGTGTATTAGAAGATTCAATTATTAATTAGGTATAGTTTGGTAAATATAAATGTTAGAATCCTCAATTATAGGGATATGATTGTTAGAATCCTCAATTATAGGGATATGATGCCAATCAAATATTC
>JAABOM020000012.1:6962138-6972393 GCA_011800125.2 Solanum clarkiae
GTGCAAATTAAGTGTTGCGAGGAATGAAGCAGACGTTGATGTGAGGCTTGCCACTCAACCTATCTCCAAGAGGAAAAACTTTAAGTATCTGGGGTCCATCATCTAGAGTAGTGGTGATATCAACGATGATGTCGCACATCGTATTGAGGCAGCATGGACTAAATGGAGGCTTGTCTCAGGAGTATCTTGTGACAAGAAAATACCACCTAAACTCAAATGTAAGTTTTACAGAATAGTGGTTAGACCATCTCTGTTGTATGGGGTGGAGTGTTGGCCAATAAAAAATGCACAATTTCAGAAGATGCATGTCGTATAGATGAGGATGTTGAGATGGATGTGTGGTCACACCAGGGGTGATAAGATTAGGAATGAGACCATTCGGAAGAAGCTAGAGGTGGCCCCTGTGGCTGATAAGATGAGGAAAGTGAGACTGCGATGGTTTGGACATGTGCAGATAAGGAGTACCGATGCTCCTGTTAGGAGGTGCGAGATGATGGTTATTGGAGCTGCACGGAGGGGTAGAGGTAGACCAAAGAAGTCTTGGGGGAGGTGATCAAACAAGATATGGCGAAACTTGATCTCACCGAGGACATGACCTCTGATCAAAAGAAGTGGAGGTCGCGAATTAGAGTAGCAGATTAATTGGTTGGTAGGGTTAGGTGGATGTCTGGCCTTGGGGTATAGTAGGGTAGCAGGAATAGTCGTGTTTATATCATATTTGTCACCATCTGTCGTATGTGTGTTAATTTTATCGTATTTACATATTGCTATGTGTTTTTCGTTATTAGTCGCCCTTTCTATTCCCTTTCTTTCCTTGTTGTCATATTTATTTTATCCTGCTTATGGGTTTTTGAGACGAGGGTTTCGAGGAAACAACCTCTCTACTTTTGTGAGGTAGTGGTAAGGTCTGCTTACATTCTACCCTCCCCAGACCCCACTTGTAGGATTCCACTAGGTATGTTGTTGTTTAAAGGCCTAATTAAGTGGTTTTATTGATACAAAACAAAGTGCAATGACTATGTTAGATAAATTCTCATAGTCGAGTGATCTTTTAGCTATAAACTCCATATGAAAAGCATAATTTGCAAAATTTTATGCGTGAATATATATGGTTTCTTTATTTTTACAATTATGTACCATCTTTTTTATTTTAAAAGTAGATGCTCTATCTCTATTAAATTGAAAATTGGTGTTTTATGAGTGACCAATTTATTAAAGATCACAATTATTTATCTTCATATAATTCAAGCGAGAAAATAGCAAACATGACGATAAAATTAGTTGTTCTCCTAGCTAGTTAGAAGTCACAATAAAATAATCTATTTTGACCCAATTACAACCCTCCCCAGACCCCACTTGTGGGATTCCACTAGGTATGTTGTTGTTTGAAGGCCTAATTAAGTGGTTTTATTGATACAAAACAAAGTGCAATGACTATGTTAGATAAATTCTCATAGTCGAGTGATCTTTTAGCTATAAACTCCATATGAAAAGCATAATTTGCAAAATTTTATGCGTGAATATATATGGTTTCTTTATTTTTACAATTATGTACCATCTTTTTTATTTTAAAAGTAGATGCTCTATCTCTATTAAATTGAAAATTGGTGTTTTATGAGTGACCAATTTATTAAAGATCACAATTATTTATCTTCATATAATTCAAGCGAGAAAATAGCAAACATGACGATAAAATTAGTTGTTCTCCTAGCTAGTTAGAAGTCACAATAAAATAATCTATTTTGACCCAATTACATGAAATAGAAAATTTCATAATAATTCAAGGATATAACTGGAAAGAAGTTTTTTGTAGAATTTTAAACCAAGCACAAAATTAGATAGGAAGCAATGAACCGAACACTTGATAAAAAATAATCACTACATTACTAATCCCTACATTGTTAATCCCTGCATTACTAATCTCTGCGTTATTCATTTTTGTACCAAAACACCCCTTAATTTTTAAGAGAACCTTTTCAATTAGATGCATGCAGCATAGAATTATCTGGAGTTTAAAATTAATTATTGGTAGGGAAGTCCCCTCCATGATATATTCATGAAATTGAAAACTTTGTCATAAAGAACTTAGGTAGAGTGCATTAATAGTGCAGAAAAGTGGTGCCTTTTGAAGCTACTTTTCAAATAGCGGAAAGCAGAATTTCTCTACCAGCAACAAAAAAAAGTTCAGCACTTCCCACGACATTTTTCCCGTCAGTGGGAACCTGGTCAAAAGGGCAAATTTTCTGTCTTTGGAGGTTGTTGCTTCAAAAAAGGGTTTCCAGTGGGTTCTTCTGTCGTTTATTCTCCTAGGGATAATTCTGACAAATCACTTGTGTGGCTTGAGTTGTCACTGACACAGTTCCTTTTGGAATTAGAGCTATATAAGAAGCACTGAGACTTTTCTCTAATGAACCTTGAGCGTGGAAATGATTGATCACCATGGTAATATATGATTTGATAGTGCCCTAAAAACTTCTTCTAGAGATCCATGGTGAAACCATCTGTACTTGGAGGCTTGGAGCTTTGCCATCAATACAATTTATGACAACACCCCGGGATCTCATTCTCCTAATATGGCCTTTGCATGTGCTGGTTCTCTTCCTCTGAAATGCTTAGCATATTGTCCGAGTCCAAGAAGGTTTTCATTGAGCCAAGGCGTTGTATAAAGATTCATAAATTCTCAGAATCCCATTATCCTCCTTTAGAATTTCTCCATTTAATTCTAACTTGTCAACAACAACAACAACAACATACCCAATGAAATCCCACTTAATTCTAACTTGTCAATGTATTAATATCTTTTGTGAGTGTTTGCCATCTTGTGGAAGAATCTAGTATATTGTCCCTAAGCTCTAACCATAAACACCTTGACTTCTATCTCCACAAAATTTTCTCGAATCTTGCAGTTTTCTCCAATTCCATGGAAGATTCTTTGATCGACATTCTTTCTCCAGGAAATCTAGGGACATTTAGTCACCACAAATTACCTAAGGCTCAGAAGGAAGTCCCTTGATTGTTGACAACAGAAAAAGGTTTGGGACAATGTGACCCTCTTTCACCTTTCTTATCCACTTTGGTTGTGGAAGGTTTGAGCAAGATGCTAACTACGATAGAGCATATGGTGGATAAAGGGTTTTATTCCCAATGTAACGGATCTCACTCATCATCTTTGTGCATAGGACCTGGACCTAACAGGGAACAACTCCATCTCAAGCTGATATTTGTATTTTAGAAGCAGTGTCCAGGCTACATAAGACTACGAAAGAGTGTTCTCTACCCTGTGAATGATATTCCTGATCTATGTGAAGTTGTACGATTCCTGGCTTGCAATGTTGGCTCTTTTCCAGCTAAATATCTTGGTCTTTGTTTGGGTGAAAAGCAAAAACATCTGCAGTTCGGGATGACATATTGGGAAGTGTGAAAGAAAGTTGTCTTTGTTGGAGAAGAAAATAACTCTCCCTTGGTGGCATGCTTATGTTGATCAACAGTGTTCTCGACTCTCTACCAGTGTACACCATGTCATTGTTCTCTGTACTATTTCAGTAGACAAAAGGTTGGGCAAACTTTTTTTCCAGATAAGTATCAAGAAGGTACATAGAAAGTAATAAAGACCATTACTATTTTAGAGCACCCTATGATTTGGACAAATTTCATTTTATACAACTTCCAGAACTTTAAAAAATTCAAATCATTAAAATATTCAAATATTAGACTTGAGATACTAGCTTCCAATATTTATTTTGATATTTTCTTCTTCTACTACTACCACTATATATATCAACATCCATTTATCTATTTTATATATATATATATATATATCCTGATGGTCTCTGATTGGTATGGAGTTTATGAAAGAATGGAGGACTTTTTGAAACTTGTAGTCTAAATAAATCATAAACATTTGTGTGGCTATAAATATCTCATTATGGGTAAACTAGAAATTTGAAAGTCAAACTATTACTAAATATAGGAAGGTGGCATTCGTTCCATTTGAGACTTGCAAGCAAGGAAAGAGTGCCTCATACATAGGAGTACATATATATGTCAAAGCTAACATCTTAAACTATTGCCGCGTCTATGAGAAATATTTGAGAAGAATATTATTAAACTGTTGTCTACATTATTAAATTGAAACTCTATTTATAGATACTAGATTAGACTCCTTTTCCAACTAGGATACTATAATACAATCCTTTTGCAAGTAGGATTCTATATACTATTGTTATTCTTATTCCTATTCTAATTAGGATTGTATTTACCTATTCCTATTCTAACACTCCCTCTCAAGCTAGTGCATACAGGTCATTTGTACCAAGCTTGTTACAAATGTAATTAATACGATTGATGACGGGCGTGTTGAGATATCAGCAAGTTGATCTTCCGGCTTCACAAAATTAACAGTCAACCTCAATGTCTTAGTCTTCTCATGAAATTCAATCAACCTCACTGTCTTAGTCTTCTCATGAAATTCCGGGATTGCATTGTTAAACTTCCCAAACCAAGCTTAAGAAGATTGTTTTAGACCATAGAGCGATTTACACAATCGATAGACTCCCCCTGAGCAACAAAATCAGGTGGATGCTCCATACAGATTTCTCGCTTGAGATCATCATGGAGAAAAGCATTCTTAATGTTTAACTAATTAAAAGGTAAATGGAGAATGACAATATGAAGGTAAATGGAGAATGACGATATGAATCATCTCGAAATTACTCTAGAAAGTCACTTAAAAACTGCTCAAAACCTACTTATGCACCAAATTATTACCAAGCTCGGATACCATGTGAGAAATATTGGAGAAGAATATTATTGAATTGTTGTATACATTATTACATTGAGACCCTATTTATAGATACTAGATTAGACTCCTTTTCCAACTAGGATACTATAATACAATCCTTTTCCAAGTAGGATTCTATATATTATTGTTATTCCTATTCCTATTCTAATTAGGATTGTATTTACCTATTCTTATTCTAACAGCGTCAAATATCATATTATAAAAGGGGAAGTAGGGAGTAATAGACTAATTAGTTAACACTACAAATATATCAAAAAATAAAACTGAAAATATGTTGAGAAATAAGAAAACCTGTACACAGCCCCTTTTGAGAGCACCACCTCCAAGATACTTGTTTGCAAAATCCACTTCAATAGCTTCACTTGATTGATCTTCAATAAGGCCTGAATTGGAAACCTATATAGAAACAGAAAGAAGTCACACCTTCGTAAACTAACATCTTCTATCACAAAAAGGAGAAAAATATAGTTTCATTTATTACCTTAAAAGGACAAAGGGAAATACTGGATTGGCTCCAGAAATTTTCCTTTGGATAAGGAAAAGAAAATGTAAGAGCAAGAACTTTTCGCTCAAAGGAGATGTAGCCCGCAGGTATCAATGAGCCAATCCTCTCAAAATAATGAAGAATGCACTTCAATTTATTTTCTTGTTTCTCGTCATACTGATCATACAGATACCTGATAAATAAGTTTTTTTACCAGATGATATTCCTTTCTGCATTTAGAGAATCTGACACAAAATGGCATGTTGCAATCCTAAAAGAGCATAAGGCAACAGCTTCAGTAGATAATTTCTATAAATAGCTTAACTATAACAACAACAACATACCCAGTGGAATCCCACAAGTGGGGTCTGGGGAGGGTAGAATGTACGCAGACCTTACCACTACCTCCTCGAAGTAGAGAGGTTGTTTCCTGGAAACCCTCGTCTCAAAAACCCATAAGTAGAATAAACTAGATATGACAAAAAGGAAAGGAAAGGGAATAGAAAGGGATAAATAGCTTAACTACAAAGTTATATTCTGCTTTTTACAGGTGTGGGTTACTTCTGAGAAATCATAGTTACAATGCTATCCTAGACCCTTTTTTCTTGCAAAATAGCTCGGTAGACATTCTCTATCTCAGAATGCTCAGGTCAAACTCCTCACTAAGTGATTGCTAGAATACAAAATGTCAGTATCTTGTAAGGGTCTCAATTTCAACATGCTTTGTTTGTTTACACACCGGAAACAGTCGCGCTATGTTTTTAAACATAGGGGTCAGGCTGCATACATCCGACCCCCCCTTACCCCGCAATGGGCGGGAGCCTTTGAGGCATTGGGGTAATGTTGTTTTGTTTGTTTGTTTACACAACTTTGTTCTCTCAAAGACTTGAATGGACACTTCTCAATGACTCAATCAGAAAAAAAACAACACTCAGATCTAGAAATATAATACATATTAACTAAAATTCTAAAGTACTGAAAGAAAACAACTCACGAGTGACTTGATTCGTCATTCTTGATAACATGTGCTCCGTAAGAGTTCCACAGCTTATTTGAAGACCTCAATTGTATTATCAACTAATGCAACTAATACATCTAAGGTGTCTCCTCCATGTTTAACAAACTGATTAACCACATTAGCCTCTTTCAGAATTCAAGACTGTTTCTTTTAGTGCTCTTGTAACTTCGAGTTATTGTGACTTCATTTTCATGAGCTGATAGTACATACTGAGGCATATGCTTTCAACTTATCAATGCTACACTTTTCTATGGTTTTAGATAGGGGCTTCTGGGATGTGGAACCTCTAGGATATGTCTTGCTTTCTTTCATGGAAGAGTCGAGTATACTCTTGCTAATCAGGAAATCTAGAGTCTAGACATATTAGGTAGTGCAGCATTGGTTCTTGTACTCCACCATTTACAAGTATCTAACAGAAAGTAATCAATGTTTCTACTTTGCTACATTTATGATGTGCAACTTTTGCGCATACAAAACAGGGGAAAAAAAAGCGAATGGCTGAAATATGCTGGATGGAACTCAAAAGAACTGGAAAACAACAGTGGTAGGATTGTGAAAAGCCACAATACCCAGTTGGTAGAGAAGACTGCATCAGAAAATATGACATTCAACTCTCCTGTAGTATTTCCAATATATCACAACAAACACAAAATACTTATGAACAAACTCTTCTCAAGTTAAAACTAATGAAATGGAGAAACTATTCTTTGAGAAGAGTTCCACAATTATAGCTATATCAGAATCATGTGAAGTAGGACAAAGTGAGACGATGGATTGCCTGCAAGTAGGCTAAAGTGCTTTATATAAATTTGGCTTGTTTTGTAGCTGATTTAATAGGAAATTGTTGAAATTTAAGGGTTTAAAAATAGAGATTAGTGAAATATGCCTCTATTGGTGGATGCAGTTATCCAACAGCTGAAAAGAAATAAGATTGTGTTCAAAACCTGAACACAGAACTTAGAACACGATATGAAAGACATATGAAAGAACCATTGAGAGAGATAAGTACAACAGCTTAGAAAGAAATAGACCTTACATTCTCCATTAAAAAGAACATTACAATAAGAAGAGAGATAGACAGCCGATAAAACATACGCAAACAAACGATCAAAGTTGATCATCGGGAGATGTTTGGCACCTCTATCTTTGGTAGGGAATAGGCAAAAGAAGGAACATGCAAGAAGAGCACCGACTAATTCCTGAAAGAAAAAAATTGACAATCATGATCAATTTACGCTATAAATACATGCTGCAAAATTAACAATCAAATTCCGATTCACACTATAGTCCAACTTTATCAACATTGCAACTCATGATAACATTTTTTAGATTTCAAAGAAAATTTTACCATTCGTTCAACCGCATGCCATCATAATCGGCAAGTGGGACTGCGAATTTAACAACAACAGCAACATACCCAGTAAAATCCCACAAGTGGGACTGCGAATTTAGCTAGTAAAAAGATTAGCATCATGTTCATTTACAATTCTGTGTTTGCCAGGAGTACTTTTGAGTCATTTTACTTTATTTTCATGTGAAAATTAGAGAACTCTAATTTCTAGACTGTATTTTAAGGACGGTTGCATGGGTGTGGGATAACACATTTTATATAAAACAAGACGAGGTATAAGCCCCATGGATCTTTAAATTCTGTTAATTTGTATATCCATAAAAACAAAAAGTTAGAAAAATATGAAAAACATTAAAATTATAAAATTAAGAAGTTAAATGAAGGGCTGAAAAATTTAACGAAAAATCTAAGAGTTCACAGTCTAGAAAAAAAAAATTCTAGAAGTTCTAACAAAACCATGAATTATACAAAACTTTATAAATTAAGTACCATGACAAATGAATCAACCATCCTAATAATCCAAACATTAAAAGTAAAGAAACACCATCCTTGGAAGAAGATATTACCTATAACTCCTGATAAGTAAATGACCACAGAAGCCCCTTTTAGCTAATAATATAATTTAAATTTTTTTCTTAAGAGACTACTCATGTCATTATTGAATTTTTTTCTTTTTTTGGAGATACAACTAATTTACAAACAAATTAGAAATCAAAATTTAGTCTTTAAGAATAATTCACAATTACATAATACAAAGAACTGTGTGCTTTCAACAAGCTAATAAATAACAAACAATTCAATACAAAAGTATATTCAATGAATATAAGTATTTTGTAAATTGTTACCCCCGACACTTAACTATTAAATAGCAAGTTCATAATCATGATACACAAAAAGACCAATATTCTTATAAAACAAAATAGAATATCGAACAAGATTTGAAGAGAAAAAAACGTAGGAAATTGAACAATGAAGACAAAACAAAACAAAAGTTAAATCGTGAAGATTCTTCATTTCAAAGGTCCCATCAAAACTCACTTTCACGAATACTAGGCCTATTATTTCTACTTTTATGTTCTCAACTTCTGAAATGTGATCAATGAAGAGGACTCCTGAAGAGTAAATGGCTAGTTAATAAACGTTGAGGATCTATATGTCTGATTAGTAACTACACATTATTGCAAAAGAGCGGTAGAACAACTCCCGCATGTAAGTGCTGGACGCATCCCAAGCATATGTACGGGCACTTTAAGCGTAATTCTCGTGAGACAAGAACCCCATATGTTAGACAGGGAATTTACGCATGCCTCATTCCGGGGCAGTCCCAGGCTCAACCCAATTCTGCTTCTCAAAACATGGTTTCAACAGATCCTAATTTGCTTTAAAAGGCGTTCTTTTTGACATTGGAATGAAATAGGTCATAATAGTATGGAGTGATTGCTGATCATTCAAGTAGCTTACTCAATTACAACTATTAATTGAGTTCTTTTATAGATCAATACTGTGAATTACCAAATCCTCCTGAATATTAATTAACCAAAAAACGAAATAATCATAAAACCTGACTGAGGAAAACAATGCCCGGCTGTTGTGATTCCAATAAGCGAAGACCCGTGTTGACTCCTTTAACAATTCCACCATCAGACTTCTCATAGTGGGTCTCTAATAAGGAAGGCAACCGCAACAGCAAATCCGCCATTTTTGGCACTACTTCTTCAAACCATTTAGCAGCTTCTTCCCTAGGAATTAACTGAACAAACATTTCTAGTTCAAAAGACCATACAATAAACAAACAGAGGAGATGAAAAGTGAAAAGCTTACATCATCGAATAAGAGGGAAAATCCGTCTGCAGCAGAAGAGGAAATTGAAGAATCAGGAAAGGAGAGGGAGTTCCGAATGTCGGAGATTGCGAGGAAGAGGACTTGGCCGGAGTTAACATTGCTGTAATTAGGACCTTGAGAGAGAGCCTTCAGTGCTTCAACAACTGGCGGTGGCCAGAAAAGGGAAGATGATCGGAGACACAGAGGCAAGAAGGGAAGGATTGACCTCAGGTCTTCTCTATTCTCCATTGATGGACCTTGCCTTTGGTTGAGTTCAAACTTAAGGGACCACTTTTGTCATTTTCTCAAATTTTTAGAAATAACAAAAAAGGTCCCCCAAGTTCAAGAGGGAAGTTCAGTATCATTCGTTTTTTTGGGAAAAGGATCAAAAATGTCATTTTACTATTAGAAAGGATCAAAAATATCAACTGTTTATATTTTGGGTCATTTATGTCCTTATACTATCAAAAAATATCAAAAATATCCTTGTACAGTCAGAAATGGATCAAAAATACACTGAGTTTGTCAATATCATTTAAACTAGGACATTTTTGACCTATTTCTAATAGAACAAGGGCATTTATGATTTTTATAGTTAAGGGCATAGATGGCCCAAAGTATGAACAGAGAACATTTTTTGTCTTTTCTGATAGTACAAGGACATTTTTGACCCTTTTCGCATATTAGATACTCTTTTTAAACATATTGAGTTCTTAATAAAAAAATATTATTTTTATAGATTTTTTTGTTAAAATCATATTAACTAATAAAATGTAAGAA
>JAABOM020000012.1:6972493-7005252 GCA_011800125.2 Solanum clarkiae
TATGTATGTATATGTATGTTGTCTGTTCTGAGCTTCTGTTTGCAGGCGAGGTTAGTCAGTAAAACAGAGGAAACTCTACCGAAATTTCGGTAGATTTCTTGTCTGTAATAGTCGGGTTTTCGGGTTAGTGCTTGTCTGAGTGCCCTATCGGCACTAGTAACGGCCCCGGGGTTGGGTCGTGACAACTAGCTTCCTAAGTCCTATAAGAACCTCACTTCTCTCACTTCATTTAAGGTCATGATCTCCTCAATTTGACTTAAAACTTGTATAACTCGACCCTCTTAAGCGTTAGACGTACATATCACCCTCTAATTTGATTCAAGCACTTTTTAAAAATTGGCACTAATTTCAAGTCATATCATGTTTCATATGCATAGGACTGGTACATGTAAGATGTGGGGTGTTACATCCTTCCCCCTTAGGAACATTCATCCTCGAATGTTAGCATAATTAGATAGCTTAACCATGTTGAACACAATAAATGTTCAAACGCACATACCTATTAAGGCCCCAATTCTACATGTTGCACTTTCTCTTTAGCTTCAAATAAGTAAGGGTATTTGATTTCATCGCGTCCTCAGCCTCTCATGTATCTCTTCTGCCTGCTGGTTCCTCCAAAGTACTTTTACTGAAGCTATATCTTTATTCCTCAGCTTCTTAACTTGACGATCTAGAATAGCAATAGGTACCTCTTCATAGGTGAGATCTTCTGTAACTGACACATCCTCAATAGGAGTGATACGGGATAGGTCACCTATGCATTTTCGAAGCATTGAGACATGAAAAACTGGATGAACCATTGAAAGCTCTTGGGGTAGCTCTAACTCATATGCAACCTACCCGAACCTCTTAATAATTTTATACTTTCCTATGCAATGTGGGCTTAGTTTTCCCTTTCTACCAAATCTCATAACACCATTCATTGGGGATACCTTTAAGAATACCCAATCCCTAGCCGAAAATTCCAGTCCTCTCCTTCTAGTATCCGCATATGATTTGTGATGACTTTGGGCTACTTCCAGCCGCTGCTGCACTACCCTAACTTTTTTCATGGCTTGTTGTACTAGATCTGGTCCAAGCAAGGTGGTTTCATCCACTTCAAACCATCTAATTGACAACCGACGTTTCCTTCCATACAAGCTTCATAAGGTGCCATCTTGATACTCTAGTGGTAGCTATTATTATAGGCAAATTCAATAAGTGGAAAATGATCCACCCAATTACCTTTAAAGTCCAATGCACAATCTTATAACATATCTTCAAGTGTCTAATTAGTGCATTCTTCTTGACCGTCTGTCTGAGGGTGGAAAACTGTGCTCAAATTCACCTGTGTCCCTAAGCTCCTTTGGAAGGATTTCCAAAACATTGCAGTGAATTGAGCTCCCAGATCAGATTTAATAGAGATTGGGACCCCATGTAGCTTGACTATCTCTTTAAGGTATAGCTTGGCATACTCTTCAGTAGTACAATCACTCTTAACTGGTAAGAAGTGTGCTAATTTTGTGAGTCTATCAACTATTACCCATATGGAGTCAAACTTCTGAAATTAGCGAGGCAACCCCATAACAAAATCCATATTGATCATATCCCACTTTCATGTTGGAAGCTCTATACACTGCATATAGCCTCCCGGCTTTTGGTGTTTTACTTTGACCTGTTGGCAATTCGGACATTGAGCTACAAATTCTGCAAGGTCCTTTTACATGCCTCCCCACCCAAACATTCCCTTCAGGTCATGATACATCTTAGTTGATCCTGGATGGATGGAATATTGAGAATGATGGGCTTCTTCCATTAACCTCTTTCTTAGTCCATTAATATCAGGCACATATAATCAATTTTGGCAATAATGTACTCTATTTGGTGTAAGGTCAAAGCCCTTTATCATACCTTGACTCATCTTGTCTTTAAGTCGTTGTAACATAGGATCCTCAAATTGTTTTTCTTTAACCTCCATTACCAATGAAGACTCTGCAGCATTATGCACAACAACCCCTTACTTTGGGGTTTCAAGAAGGCGAACTCCCAAACTAGCTACTTGTCGTAGATACTTAGCCACACCTTGACTTTCCACAGCATGATCACTAATATTCATGATTTCCTTATGACTCAGAGCATCCGCTACCACAATTTCTTTCCTCGGATGGTATAGTATATCAATGTCATAATCCTTTATTAGCTCTAGCCATTTTTGCCACCTTAAATTTAGGTCATTTTGCATAAAGATGTACTGCAGGTTCTTATGATCAGTGTATATGTCAACGTGAACCCTATAGAGATAGTGACGCCATATTTTCAAAGCAAACACAACTGCTGCAAGCTCAAGATCAAGTATTGGATAGTTTTTCTCATGCGGTCGTAATTGTCTAGAGGTATAAGCAATTACCGTACCATGCTATATCAGTACACACCTGAGCCAACTCCTGAAGCATCACAATACACTCCATACCCCTCGATGCCTTTTGGAAGTACTAGCACAGGTGTAGAAGTTAGCTTATTTTTCAGCTCTCGGAAGCTCCTTTCATATGCATCATTCCATTGTAACTTGGTTATTTTATGTTTCAACTTTGTAGAGGTGCAGAAATAGAAGAAATTCCTTCAACAAACCTTCTGCAATAACATGTCAAACGTAGGAAGCACCGAACTTCTGTGGGTGTTATTAGTATTGGCCAATCTTTAATAGCCTCTATCTTTTGTGAATCAACCCTTATTCCCTCATCTGATACAACATGACCCAAAAATACCACTGATTTTAACAAAAATTCACATTTAGAAAACTTGGCATACAACTGTCGATCACGAAGAACTTGTAACACCTATTGTAAGTGATTCACATAGTCCTCTTTCGATCTTGATGGTCCTTTTCTGATCTTGAATATACTAAAATGTCATCTATAAATACTATCACAAATACATCCAAGAATGTCTTGAATACCCTATTCATCAGATCCATAAAAACTACTGATGCATTCGTTAGCCCAAATGACATAACAAGAAATTCAAAGTGACCATAGCCTGTTCTGAAAGCAGTCTTAGGTATATCTTTCTCCTTCACCCTCACTTGGTAACAACCTGATCTCAAATCAATTTTGAAAAGCATTTGGCACCCTATAATTGATCAAATAAATCATCAATCTTGGGAAGGGAGTATTTATTCTTAATTGTCACCCTATTCAATTGTCGATAGTCAATACACATTCTCAAGGTGCCATTCTTTTTGTGTATAAATAGCACTGGTACACCCCAAGGGGACACACTAGGTCTTATAAAACCCTTTTACAATAAGTCTTTTAACTGCTCTTTCAATTCATGCAGTTCTGCCGGGGCCATCCTATATGGAGGGATGGAAATAGGTTGAGTGCCTTGAAGTAATTCAATACCAAAATCTACTTCTTATTTTGGAGGTAGGCTTGGAAGATCTTTAGGAAACACATCAATGAATTCATTCACTACTGGAACTGATTGAAGAGTTCGTGATTCTGCTTCCATATCCCTTACTCTAACTTAATGACATATATACCCCTTAGATATCATCTTTCTTACCTTAAAATAAGAGACAATCTTACCTTTTGGCGCCCCGACATTGCCTTCTCATTCAAGAACTGCCTCATTTGGAAAGTGAAAGTACACTCTCTTAGTTCGGCAATCAATGGTGGCATAGCAAGAAGCAAACCAATCCATACCCATTATAACATCGAATTCCACCGATTTTAGCTCAATAGGGTCAGGCAATGTGTCACAGTCACAAATAGTTACTGCACAGTCATAATAAATCCTTCTGGCTATAATAGATTCACCGGTTGGTGCAGACACTTCAAATGGTTTGTTCAATAATTTGGGTGTTCTCATAAGCTTCCCAGCAACTAGTGGAGTGATATATGATAGTGTAGAACCAGGGTCAATAAGGCTCAGAACAACCAACCTGCATCCATGCGCTTTCTATACATATTATAAGGCATTCCTACATTCAACAAGATTTTAAGAAAGTCAATAATAATAACAAGCCAAAATAAAAAGTATATGACTAGGCTATTGGGGCCACGTTGCCTAAAGTATGAGATGTGAACACACTTTAATTTACATAGTCTATAAATCTTCAAGATAAGGAAAAGTAATTGATAAGGGCCAGGACTAGTCCCGCCTCGACTAACTATAAGATATAAAAATATAAGCTCTAGACACATAAAGCTCCGAAGCAACCTGGAGCTTGGTAACAGGAGATGGATATCCTATACTCCTACTGGGGAGATCTACTAGTACCTGTAGCTGCAGCATGAAATGCAGGTCCCCTATAAGGGACGTCGGTACGAGATAATGTACTGAATATGTAAGGCAAAAAATACAATATATGAAGTAACAACTCAAATGAAACTATGCTTTGGTGTAGGATAAGAGACCACCTCTAGTTATACTGTGGGATCATCTACTTTATGTTTTTTTATTACTTTACCTTTACTGTATAATCTATGCACAACATATAATATAAATGACCAGCTAATCAGTGGTAAATCTATATTGGGGTCGGCCCTAGCTAGGCTTTTCCTTTCACTCGTTGGGCTACCCTCTGTGATAGGATCAACCCTGGCTAGGTGATTCTTTCACCCCTGGGGTTACCGCCCATCAATAAGCGATATACTTTACCTTTCAATTACCTTTGAGATGATTCTTTTGGTGTTGATAATACTGGAGTTGTAGGACTGTAGATGTAGCATGTGACATGTAAATAATCATACAAGACAATATGACAATAAAAAGAGTACGTTACACAAATAATGAAATGCGTATGAGATGAAGTAACTCATGAACTTTATTTAGCAACAAGAACCCATGTAACTTGGTATCCACGTATGTGTGGAGATTTGAAGGTGACTATGTATGGGAGCATATAAATGTGTGAAAAAGTGGAGACATGGTTAATAGTTATGTTGGAGTTAGTAAGTGCCTATATGTGCCAAAGAAGAATCTAGATTTCATGCCAAGTAATATGAGATTGAGTAGCCTTACATACCTCGTTGTACGACCTCGTTATTACCTCGAAATAACCTTCCTTTCCTCCAAATATTTATCTACAACAGAGTAGGCAACAATACTGGTATTAGCAGCTAAGAAACACTCGCTGGCAGTCCAATCTGGTAAATATATAACACTTGGGTAGCAAGCTTGTAATTAGCGACCCAAAGACATTTTTTCGATCTTTTCACTTATAATCGTATTTTTCAATAACCATTATTATGTAAATGCAATATACAACTTGATTTAGACCCTTAATAGTCTTATAACAGTTCACAAGGTACAAGATAGAATAGTCTTACACAACACACAAATAGATGGCATAACATTTCGTCGTCTCACTACATTTTGACGTCAACAATCCCGAACCAGGTTCAACTTTAACCAAACTATATCCAACATTATTTACACATAAAATCAGCCTTAGAAAAGTCCACAAATAGTTCTAAAGTAGATGGAGGTCGTGGAACAACAATTTCCACCTACCAGCCTACAAGTTCGTACTGAGAACACAATTACAATGTCACATAAGAACTCTCTTTTGCAGACTATAAAAGTGGTGCAGCAGCTTGGTTATATCACTAACAAACTAAACCTTCTTAAAAACATAAGTCTTACTTCATAACTCAGCCAATCAAAAAGATAAAAGCCTCTTAAGCAACAAGGAAATTGCACAACAATCCTTAGGACACGTGCAAATTTCCAGCACAAGCATAACTAGCATATACTTCTTGTTTTTCATAAAGAAACCATATGAAATACATAACTATAATTACTTACCTTTACCTTAAAGTTGCAGGGCCTCTCCAAGAACCCTAAAAGTCTCTTGTGGCTGCTTGTAAAGTCAAGAAGGAGTTGAGAGAAAAGTTGGAAAAACATTCTGATTTTTGTTCAAGTTAAATGACTTGAGTGACTTGCTTATAAGCCACCTTTAAAGGAGCACTTGGCTGAATTACTTTTACATTATAAGCCTTATTTTATCAAGTGAGTAATGTACCATTTTTCCCCTTTCACTCGGGCCTTAAGGGGATCTAAATTGATGGGCCTTTGCTTCCCATATTTCTCCTATCTCTTTAGTTAGTTTGGGCCTAAATTTTCAAATGAATTGTTATGTCTTTACGCTCTTTCTATGTTCTTCTTGGGCTGAAAATATAGCCCATTTATGATGCTAAAACACAGGCTGATGTTACACCCTTAGCATGAACTTTATTTATAATCGGACTTGGACAGATTCGACGTCGGGCCTAGTCTCTATCAAGCTTGCAAATTTAAGCTAAACAAGTAAATGACTCACCTGCTAGATTCCTAAGTAATACAAGCACCTCACTTCTCTCACTTCATTTTAGGCCGCGATCTCCTCAATTTGAGTTAAAACTTGTATACACTCGACCCTCCTAAGCGTTAGACGTATATATCGCCCTCTAATTTGAGATTCAAGCACTTTTTAAAAATAGGCGCTAATTTGACCAATCCATATTATGTTTCATGTGCATAGGACTAGTACATGTAAGGTGTAGGGTGTTACAGATAATAATAATAATGATGATGATGATGATGACGACGACAACAACAACAACAATAATTGTTATTGTCATAAAAGTAATATAGTAGTAAAAGAGACATTTTGATACGTTATTAATTTAGAAGCTCAAAATAATGAATTAGATGAGAGGAGGGTTAAACTTGGGTGTCAACATCAACAACTAAGAGCTTGCTCTTAGTTAGTACTAGTTCGGTGCAGGCACTGATAAATGAGGGTATGATGCAAGAGCTTGCTCAAATTAGTACCAATGTGGGGTTGTTGATGAAGTAGAACCAAGAACGTGTGAATAACATCAGTCTTCATGAGGAGACTTACTATGAGGAGGAAACTTGCTTCATCACTGATCATATGGCGGGTTTCCGGAACAATGCCCAAGGACCCAATCAGGACTATTGGCACCAAAGTAAAGGAAACCAAGGTAAAGAAATCCAAGGTCAAAATTTTAACAAGGATGGAACTTTCAGAGAAAGCAGTAGAGGAGTTTACTATGACAGGAATAGGGGCCAGGATAGAGATGCGGATTGGGGACGTAAAGATGGTTACATAAATAGTTTGTATGTGCATCCATATGGTCGAGATTCTGGTGTTGGTAGTTCTCGAATCGAGAAGATGTTTGATCAACTATTTTTCATGACCCAAGCCTAGGGCCTAGACATGAAACGACACATGGAGAATTCGAAGAGACCCCAAGAAAGCCTCTTATCATATCATTACACATCCTTGGTGGCGGAAGCAATAAAATAACAAGAAAAGATAGTAAATAGGGATAACCGGGGCTAAAGGACATCTTGATAGCATAAAACATCATAGAGTCAAAAGAGTCAAGGCTCACAGGATCAATACATATCTTGTCCAACAACACCTTTAAACATAGAACTTATCGGAGGCCAAGACAAGCAACCTGACTCACCCTTATAATCAAACATACAATAAAAAGGAAAGAGAGTCTTTATACATAACATGACAACAAGAAATTGTCCTCGAAGTTGAGGACTCACCACTTGCTTTGTAGTGAAATTGTACTAGCCACGTGGAGGAGGAAGATGATCAAGTGGGGCTTCGGTTCCTACATGGTAACATCATGTAGGCATAAAGTATGCATTAGTATGTTTGAATGTACTAAGTAATAGATAAGCAACATAGGTAAAATGCATATTTAAGCAATAGATGATTATATAATAATATGGCATGCGCGAATGAATCTTGAAGTAAACATGCTTATATATAGAACATATTACATATATAGGAATAGACCATCATCATAGACCAAGCAAATTAGTACTTGGAATCTAAGGTAGACCACCCCTTAGTAGTGATTAAGGTACCAACCCCTCAATTGGTTGATGGCATACTTCCCCCATTCGAGATGATTGAGGTACCTCAATTGGTTGATGGCATACCACCCCCATCCGAGATGATTGAGGTACCAACCCCTCAATTGGTTGATGGCATACTTCCCCTATCTGAGACGATTGAGGTAACAAACCCTCAATTGGTTGACGACATACCACCCCATCTATGCGATTGAGGCATTACCCCTCAATTAGCTATGGTCAACTCATAACACTATCGATACTTCACATGACATCAACGCATACATACCTCTTATGACACTGACACATACATAATCCTCATGACACCAAAACATACATACTTTTCATGACACCAACATATACATACCACCCTTTTTATCATCATAAAGTCACTTAGCTCATATGCCAAGCCTTAGGCCTTCAACAACTCAAGATACATTAACCAGATATTTTATCAAATACTTGGTGTGTGTGCAACGCTAGTGTAAAACTATGCAATTAAAGAGTGAAATTATGTAAGAAATATTGAAGTAAATCATCTCGTGAATACTTGGTAACACCATAAGATAATGTACATCAAAATCGTTTATTAAATCTCAAGATAAATCTAAGATTCATATCTCAAAACATGCTAAAACAATCACACATTTACAAAACCCCGACATAAGTCATGGTTCAATTCATGATAGAAGACCCATAAGTAAAATTAACTTAGAAATATGAAATTTGGATAAAAAGGAAGTTTGGGCACTATAGGTGAAAGGACCCAATGGTTGAAACCCACATACCTTGACTTTGGAGAATTTTTGGTGAAGATCGGAAATGGAGACTTGAAGTTTGAGTGAAATCCTTAAGATTCGGATTGAGTTTTAGGACTTGAATTTGGGGTGAAATATTTGTCTAAGTATTTGAAAGAGTATTGCGGAATGTCTTGTATGATATGAAGGTGAAATATGGCTAAGTATAGGTTTTTTCATGCATGGGAGGACTTAGGCCCAAGGCCCGATAAGATCACTGGCAACAAAATACAAAGGTCTATGTTTGGTCCGCGGACCTGTTGCATAGGAAAAATTTACATAGGTCCATGATGGAGGCGTGTCACGGCACCATCGTAGAGACACTGGATAAGCAAAATTATGGATTTTGAAATTGTGATTCGTTTGCTCTAAAATCTAGGTTAGACCCATTTCCCACCCAATTCTCGCCTGATGACGAATATGAAGTCAAATTTTTGAAATCACGCATGGATTTTGAGATATATGAAAATTATGATTCCGAGCACTTCCAAGACACATTTTCAGGCACTTTTTGGGGTTGTTTGAATATCTCCCCCTTGGGAACATTCGTTCTCGAATGTCAAAGAAGCGTATACGAGAAAGGTAATCATAAAGAGATTAGCCCCAACAAGAATGCAACAATACACTTAAATACCATTTTCAAAAGTCTCAACATAAGTATTAAAATCACCATGAACTTTGTTAATATGAATATGAATGCATGCAAATGACTTAGGGGCGGAAACATGAGACATGAAATCACATAGAAGACTCATAATTAGTACCTTAGGCTTGAGTAGAATAGAAGATATAAGGATATCATTTTTGCATGTCAGCTTCGGCCTTCTATGTAGCACTCTCGACTTGTTGGCTGCTCCAAAGGACCTTAACGGAAGCAACATCTTTGTTCCTTAACCACTTCACTTGTCTATCTAAGATCTCTACTGAAACTTCTTTATAAGTCAAGTTGTCTTCAACCACACCCAAAATAGCAAATAGGACAATGGCATTCGGATCACCCATATATTTCCTCAACATGGATACATGAAACACCGGGTGAACCAAGTTCATGTCACTAGGCAACTCCACCTCATAGGCCATTTTACCAATCCTCCTTATCACCCTATGAGGAAACACAAATCTTGGACTTAATTTACCCTTCTCACCAAAACAAACCACACCCTTCATGCGTGACACCTTCAAATAGACCCAATCACCAACTTTAAATTCAAGCTTTCTTCTTCCCACATCGGCATAGGACTTTTCACGACTTTGGGATGTTTTCATCCTTTCTCTAATACCTTATCATAGTTTCCATAACAAGATCCAGACCTAACAAAGCTATTTCTCCCACTTCAAACCACCTAACCAGTGATCTACAACGTCTACCATGGAGGGCCTTAAAAGGAGCCATACCAATGCTAGAATGATAGCTATTGTTACAAGGAAATTCAATCAATGGAAGATGATCATCCCAACTACCCTTGAACTCCAAAATACAAGCCCTAAGCATATCCTCAAGAGTTTGGATAGTTCTTTCAGCTTGACCATCCTTTTGAGGGTGAACTGTCGTACTAAGCTTTACCTTGGTTCCGAGACCTTTTTGGAAGGACCTCCAAAAGTTTGAAGTGAATTGAGCACCATAATCTGATATGATAGACAAGCGCACCCAATGAAATCTCACCAACTCATGAATGTACAATTTAGCATAGTCTTCGGCCCCATAAGTAGTCTTAACTATTAGGAAATGAGCTGACTTTGTCATTCTATCAATCACAACCCAAATGGAATAAAAAACTTTTCTAGTCTTAGGCAACCTAACCAGAAAATACATGTTAATGTCCTCCCACTTCCAAGTAAGAATCTCTATGTCTTAGGTTAGGCCACGCAACCTTTCATGTTTGGCTTTGACTTGTTAGCAACTATTGCAACCGGATAAAAATGTGGCAATGTCTTTCTTCGTACCTCCCTACCAAAACACATCCCTCAAATCCCTATGCATCTTTATAGAACTGGGTGAATAGAATAGGAAGAATTTATAAGCTTCATCAAGAATCTTCTTTCTCAAATCATCAACACAAGGCACACACAACCTACCTTGGTATTTAAGGGCACCATCTCCCCCCCATAGGGAGAAAACTTTCACCTTGCCCTCTTTCACCAAGGCCTTCAATTCTAACAAGGAGGGATCAATAACTTCCTTTGGTTTTGCCTTATCAATCAAGGAAGAATTTGAACCATCGACAACTACAATACCTCCGTTATCAACCTCTTCCAACCTAACCCCCAATGTGGCTAATCGACGGACCTCCATAGCCACCTCTTTGCCTCCACCATCAACATGAGCTAGGCTACCAATAGACACCCTACTCAAGGCATCCGCCACCATTAGCCTTACCGGGATGTTAATGCACACTCATATTATAATCCTTATGAAGTTCTAACCTCCTTCTTTGTCTCAAGTTGAGATCTTGTTGAGTGAACACATATTGGAGTCTCTTTTGATCGGCAAACACATCAACATGCACCCCATACCAATAGTGATGCCAAATTTTCAAAGAAAAAACCACAGCAACTAGTTCAAGATCATGAGTAGGATAATTCTTTTCATGCACTTTGAGTTGCCTAGAAGCATAGGCTATTACCTTACCATTTTGCATCAACACACAACCCAAACCAATCCGGGAGGCATCATAATATACCATAAACCCTTCAAGCCCTTCCTGTAGAGACAAGATAGGAACGGAGACAAGCTTATCCTTCAAGATTTGGAAATCCATTCAGACTTATCATCCACACAAACTTAGCCTTCTTTTGGGTCAACTTGGTCATGGGAGAAGCAATAGAAGAGAACCCATTCACAAACCTCTGATAGTAACCCGCTAGGCCTAAGAAACTTCTAATGTCTGATGGGGTCAATGGTCTAGTCCAATTTCTAATCACATTCATATTTTTAGGATCCATCTTAATTCCATCCCCGACACTACATGACCTAGAAAGGCAGCCTCCAACCAAAATTCACGCTTCTCATATTTAGTATACAACTTCTCTTCCCTTAATCTTTGTAGCACTACCCTCAAATGAGCCACATGCTCCTATGAGAATAGATCAAATTATCATCAATGACGACCACCACAAAAAAATTGAGGTAGGGTTTAAAGACTCTATTCATAAGATCTATGAAGATAGCCGGTGCATTGGTAAACCGAAAAGACACAACCACAAGTTTATAATGCCCAGTACCTAGTCCGGAAGGCCATCTTTGGAATGTTACACTCCCTCACCTTCACTTGATGATATCCGGACCGAAGATCAATCTTAGAGAAGTGGCTAGCCCCTTGAAGTTGGTCAAAAAAATCATCAATTCATGGAAGAGGATACCTATTCTTGATGGTGACCCTATTAAGCTGCCGATAGTCAATACACATCCTAAGAGACCCATCCTTCTTCTTCACAAACAACACCGGTGCACCCCAAGGTGATTAGCTAGGCCTAATAAAACCCTTCTCCAATAAGTCCCTTAATTTCTCCTTCAACTCCTTTAACTCCATCGGGGCCATACGGTAAGGGAGAATAGAAATAGGTCGAGTATCGAGGAGGAGGTCTATCATAAAGTCTATTTCCCTTTCGTGAGGAACATTAGGAAGGTCATTTAGAAAGAGATCAAAAAACTCATTTACCACCAAAACCAACTCTATGGGAAGGACTTTCGACTCTACATCCCTAACCCTCACAAGATGATAATGACACCCCTAGAGATCAACTTTTAGGCTTTAATGCAAGAGATGAACCTACCTTTGACCACCACATCATGACTCTCCCACTCAAGGAACGGTTCATTTGGGAATTGGAACTTTATCCTATGGGGCCTACAATCAATAGAGGCATAATATGCATGCAACCAATCTATCCCAAGAATGACGTCAAAATCAACCATATCCAAATCAACAAGATCAGAGGCCAATGTTTTGTGCAAAATGCAAATGGTATAATTTTTATAGACCTTTCTAGCAATAATAGATTCACCAATAGGAGTAGACACCTCATAAGACTCACACAACAATCCGGGCTCAACAAGAAACTTTTTGGCAATAAGAGCAGTAACAAAAGAAAGAGTGGAACTCGGGTCTATCAATGTATATACATCAAAATCAAAGACTTTTTACATACCAATGATGACATCGGGCACCTCATCAACCCCTTGCCTCCCATGTAAAGCATAAAACCGATTGTGCCTTAAGGCACTACCTTGTTGGCCTCCTTTACCTGAAGGAACCACATTAGCAGCCCGACCTTGAGGACAAAAATCCTTACCCTTGTTGCAATTTCTTGGACAATCAACCACCTTATGGCCTACTTTCCCACAATCATAGTAAGCATTAGTAGCCCTCATGCATAGTCCACCGTGACCCTTACCATACTTTGGGCACATAAGCCTAGGAATCATACCATCACCCTCTTGAGGCCTTGGGCAGTCATTGGCAAATCTCTCACTAGGAGCATATTAGTTGATGACATACTTCCCCCATCTTAGATGATTGAGGTACCAACCCCTCAATTGGTTGATGGAATACCACCCCATTCTAGGTGATTGAGGCATTACCCCTCAATTGGCTATGGTCAACTCACAACACAATAGATACTTCACATGACATCAACACATATATACTTCTCATGACACCGACATATACATACCCCTCATGACACCAACATATACATACTTCTCATGATGCTAACAAATACATGCTACCCTTTTTATCATAATAAAGTCACTTAACTCATATGCCAAGCCTTAGGCCTTCAACAACTCAAGATACATTAATTGACATTTTATCAAACACTTGGTGGGTGTGCAATGCTAGTGTAAAATCATGCAATTAAAGAGTGAAATCATGCAAGAAATATTGAAGCAAATCATCCCACCAATACTTGGTAACCCCAACATACAATATACATCAAAATCTTTCATCAAATCTCAAGATAGATCTAAGATTCACAGCTCAAAACATGCTAAAACAATCAGTCTTTTACAAAACCCCAGCATAATTCATGGTTCAATTCATGATAGAAGACTTATAAGTAAAATTACCATAGAAATATTAAATTTAAGTAAAAAAGGAAGCTTGGGAACCATGGGTGAAAGGATACAATGATTGAAACCCACATATATTGACTTTGGCGAATTCTCGATGAAGATTGAAAATGGAGACTTGAAGCTTGAGTGAAATCCTTAAGATCCAGATTGAGTTTTGTGACTCGAATTTAGGGTGAAATATTTGTCTAAGTGTTTGAAAGAGTATTGGGGAATGTCTTGTATGATATGAAAGTGAAATATGGCTAACTATAGGTATTTTCATGCATGGGAGAATGTAGGACCAAGACCCAAAAGCTTTGGACCGAGATAAAATCACTGACAATAAAATACACAGGTCAGCGTCTGGTCTGCGATGCGAACCTATCACGGAGGAAAAATTTATATAGGTCAACAATGGAGATGCGTCTCGGTACCATCGTGGACAGACACTATATAAGCAAAATTACGAATTTTGAAATTGTGATTTGTTTACTCTAAAATTGGGGTTAGACCCATTTCCTACTCAATTTTAACCCCTATTACAAATATGAAATTGGATTTTTGAAATCACGCATGAATTTTGAGGTATATGGAAATTATGATTCTGGAAACTTCCGAGGCTTATTTTCGAGTACTTTTTTGGGGTCGTTTCACTATTGAAGAAGGCTGATGCTCAGGATAAAACCTTGAAAGTGATGCAATCTACCATCTCTAGTATTAATTAGAAAAATTGAGTCCCATAGTATTGCTATCAAGCAAATGGAGCAACGATTCGGCTAAATGTTGACTCAATTAAATGATAATTAGAAAGGTACATTGCCATTAATAGAGTTCAAAACCTAAAGAATAAAGGTAGTGTATGGCAATTACTACACATGGTGACAAACAAACCATTGATCCTCCAATGCCGATTGATGATGATGATGTTCACGAGGAGATGGTTGACAACAATGATGCAAAGATCGGAGATACTTGTGCAAGGATAGGGTGAGTTTTTAGTAGTAACACCACAGAAGTTGAAACCTATTCCTAAACCTCCCCCTCCTTTCCTTCAGAGATTCAAATAGAAAGAGGAGGATGGTAAATTCCAGCACTTCATCTCTATGCTGAAGCAACTCTCCATCTAGGGTTCTATCTATTTTAGTTTCCTCCTTCAATTTCTCAAACTTTGTGGTCAAAATTCAGTAAGTTCTTGATTTTTATTTTTTTATATTACCAAAATTGGTATCATTAGGTTAGGTTTGTTGTTGGGTACGGTATCCCAAAATTCGTGTGCTCACAGTAGGTATTGCCATTGTATGTGAAATATTATGTGCTTAACATTGATTGGGTAATTGTCTTGACTTGGAATTATGTAATGGTGGAATGTTTGTTTAATGTGCTTAATGAAATTTGTCATGTCATGTTTGACTGTTGTTGCTTGAAATCACGTAGTCGTATGCTGTTGGAAGTATATGGAAATCATTGTTTGAAAAATGGCATGTGATTGCGCATGTGTGTATAATGGCATAACTTCTAGTTATCGAACAATGGTCAGAATATGTTGCTAATGTGTAAAATGACGTTTGATGGGGTAGTACATATTTTCATATGTAGGCCATTGGGGAACTTGTTGGGATTAGTTAGATGCATAAAACTATTGTTTCGATGCTGTGTATAATTGTTATGGTCTGTTGATAATCCTGTTTGGGGACCCATTTGATGGGCTTGGAAAACCCAACCAACTGGAGTCTTCACACCATGAGGGTCTTCTATGGCCCATGGAATAATCCACAAGCCATAGTTTCCCCTCGTAAATAGAACCAGTAGCCTAGGATTTCTGAGATTCCATCAGACGAAACCTTCTACGGGCTGTAGATAGGTTTCGTAGGGTGATGCCTGCAAATGTTCAAGTTTGGACCTACATCTATGACTCAATATATAACCCATAGAATGTTCTATGAGTCGTACCTAGTCTCAGGTGCAGTTCTAGTAATTGAATTGACTATATCCTACCACCTAAAAAGGCCTTTTACGGCTCATAGTATTCCCTACGGCCTGTAAATGAGCCTTTGTATGTTCTTCTGTCATCATTTATGATAACTTGTTGTTTTTCATTTCTATACCCGTGGCGCTAATCAATTTGTTAAATATGTGAATTTCAGGTACCATGGCCCCAAAACCCAAGAAGAGTGAGATTCAGGCTATGCAATGGCGTTTGAGAGATGAGCCCTCGGACTCCTAGGGCAATTTTGAGGCCAACGGATTTCTTGAGGACCTTGGTGTCCAGCAGGATGTGGGAACGGAGCGACCATAGACACGCGCAGCTGCTAGACAGTCAGGACAGCCCCAGACATAGGCTAACATGGTTCGCCCTCCCTAGGCTGACGAGGAAGGTGGTAGGGACAAAAATTCTATATAGATGACTTCCTCTAGAAAGGGATCCGAGTCTGGATCTAGAGATAAGTCAGAGTCAGAGACATCTTCATCACCCCAAGCACCACCTTCACCTCCAAATGCATTATCTAACTAGTGGTACATGCAGGGCTTTCAACAGATCTACCAGGATAACATATAGCAGGATGAGTAGTGCCGACAAGCCCGTACCATATTCAACGAGCCTTGGATTATTACTTTAGGGCTAGGTAGTGTACCAAGCTCCAGGAAACCATTGCTCGATACAAACTTTAGTTGCTGGCAGAACTGTCGGGGAAGTACTCCCTGCCCATTTCGAGAGTTCTTTGCATCATACGCCATCGCAGTCCTAGAGTTGACCCCTAAGGAGAAGAGTTCCCTCACTCAGCCCCATTTGACATACACAAGGGTGAAAGGAGTACATGTCGACATATTAGAGGCCTTTATCCATCGTATTCTTTTTGGACCCGAGTACCAGGCCCCCGAACCATAGCTGAGTTCGACTACAAACTAGGGCATACTTGGGACAAGGTCCTAATGAGAGGTTTGGCTTGCAAGGCCATGTTGATGAGATGGGTCATCGATTATATTACTGAGTAAGGCTAGGACCCTGGGTGGGTATCTATTTCATTGGTGCCCATAGTGAAGGCGTCCCTCAGCTTCACCGATAAATTTTGGTGGCTATTGTCAAATCGCAAATTTGGCCCAAACATGCATGTATCACCTCGACATTGACCGCATAATACTGGTTGCCAGCATCTTAGCTGGATATGACATTGACTGGGCCCACCTAATTGCAGAGCAGTTTTGTGAGGCGGCCCTGAAGAGGTCCACCTTTATCCCCTTCCTGTGCTTGACATATCGTCTCTGTATAGCTCCAGGGGTAGAGATCCTTAACCACTTGGACACTTTCATCGAGGTTTAGAGGACATTAGATCTTAGCCTGATAAAGGCTGATGAGAATTCAGTGGCCCTTTGGTGAGAACCACACCTTCCAGTCCAAATGCCAGAGATGTTAGCTCCAACGCCATCGTTTGAGCCTCCATCTTCTTCTACCATCGCTGCTCCCACTACTAAGGGGTCCCCATAGATCGAGACTAATATAGAGATGGGGCCTATTACTACCACTTTTAGCATAGGGTAGGCACTCACTGAGTCCTAGTTGACTCAGTTGCTACAGCAGATTCGACCTTGGATTCGCTAGGTGATATCGCCCAAGCTACACCTCCTTTTTGAAGGTTAAAGCAGTCATGGTCAAGATATATAACCTAACCAAGGTTAGGGTCAAATCCACAGGGAATCTGGTAGACTTAGAGTAATTTTAAGTAATTCAAGTTGATTAACCTACTCATCTCCTGGGGGGGGGGTTATAAAACTGTAAAAAGAAATCCTTAACTAAGAAAAGTGTATGAAATCAGTAAGAAGAGTAACTAGGGTATTGTGTTCCCCATGATTCCCTAACTTGATATTACCAGATGATCGAATTCTTTTCTAGTGTGTAACATGTAGAACGGTAAGTTAAGTTTAGCAAATCCTTTGATCTGGGTGACAGGTAAATTTCATTACATGATTTGATCTATCCTCATAGTGTGACATTACTAAACCTTACCTATTGTTCTAGTAAAACCTCCCCTTGATCGAGTTTGGTTAATTAGATGAGAAACATCACCGAATCTTGTTAATTAATCTTTTTTCCTATTTATTACTACCTTGATCCAGTAAGTAATGCTAGGTGAGTTGTAACATTGGACACCATTAAAAAGAAATCAAAATGAAGAGAATTAATTAATACATGCACGCACACTTTCCAAGATTTATGAATTACTAGATTTTAACTTGCTAGTTTTTCATTATTTCCACAACTCTAGTTGTGGATTTAGCTATTCATACTCAGTGTAGATGCAAGAATCATGATATTGAATAGCACAATTAAGCACTTATATAATGAAATCAAGAACAAGAACTCCAAGATCTTCAATGAAAATCATAAGTATGAATTTAGAACAAAAAATATTTTTTCCCAAGTGTCTCAAAATGTTTCTCACTGGTTCCTACCGACTCTCTCTTATTTTGTACGAAAAATAACCTAAAAATCCTATTTATTGTATTTAAAATACAAAGCCAAATCAAAATAGGAAAACTGGGTTGGCAGGCTCTATGGGCAGCTTTACTGGCCATATAATGTTTTATGGCCCGTAATCGGAGTTTCGTTGATTCCATTTGCAAATCTGAGGTTGACTTGTATGAGACCTATCTATGAGCCGTATTAAGTTTTACCGCCCTTGGAGGGTTTTATTTGATAACAACTCCCCACTTTCTAATCCTCAGGGTATGTCACCTTGTCTACAACTCGTATAATGCTTTACGGCTCGTCTGCACGTTCATAGACTCAATTTCAAAAAATCTCCCCTTCTCTGGATTTTACTACAAAACCAACTTTACGGCCCGTGGACATTTTCACGGCCTGTAAAGGGTGTTGTAACAACAAACACTTCAAATTCTACACACTTAGCCCAAAAATCATGCCAACCTTGTAATTCTTCAAAACAAACATAAAAATACATCAAATCTACTAATGTCGCTTTGACAATACACAAAATTTCAAGTTTTAAGCATCAAAAGGCATATTTTGATAGCACATCAACACCCTCAACTTAAAATTGTTGCTTGTCCTTAAGCGACAGACTCAATCTACATAAGCAGTACAGTAACACGTAGACCTCAATCTAATGACATACATCATCTCAAACTGAAGCACAGATACCCACACCATTCATAAAAAGGCATATTAGATAGCTATCAAGTAAACCAATGTAGATCAACACACGTGATAGTGTAACTATGACAAGCAAGGCAACAATCGATAAGCAACAATCACTGACTAAGTCTAATATCAATAATGCAATGCAAGTGACTTCACAAAAAGAAGTCCCATATCTCATTCAGGATGATATTTTTAGATTCAATGGTTGGGACTACAGAAAATCACTCTCTCTCACAAAAGACATTCAAATACCATGTTCCCACCATATGTTTGCTCCTATACTCATGACTATAAACTTCAATTACTTGGACTAGGATCACTTTAAGACATTATTGGCTTGTAATGTAGGCTCAGGGATACGATATTTTTGGGAACATAATGATTAAAGACCCTCCTTGACACTGCGTTTATATACACTTTGCCCTACCAATACTGTCATTTTTCACTTCATTCTCCCCTTCTCCTATTTCAAGATTTTTTAGATGCCTTACTCTCATTTTTAGCTCATTGCCTTTTGTTTTCACATGATTTTTCTTTTTAGCTTATTGATTAGGCATTTACTCAATTTTCTTGCATCTAGAACACAATCTTATCCCTTTTTCCATGTATTACTAGCTTTCACCTCATTTTGTGTGTTTATCCTTTCACCAGCCACCCTTAACTTAAGCTTTTGGCTTGAGTCGAGGTGCATAATATCCAACATACGAACCAAGGACACTTTTCGTATCCACCCTCAACTTGAGCTTTTTGCCTCGGTCAAGGTGCACAATATTCAAGGAAGGACCAGGGATAATTTTAGGATTTTACTTTTAACAAGGATAAATAACTTAGGATTTTACAAATAAAGGGTACATGCAAGGCCCCCACATTGGATCAAGAGATACATTATATATTTGATTGGTTATCTAGGCTAAGTGGACTAATATGAACAACGACCTAAGATCTTTTCCTAGCCAACTAAACTACGGTCTAAGTCAGAGAAACATGGCAAGTTCTGAATTGAAACATAACATATGAATTTAGCAAAGAAAGCTCACACATACATGGCACTGATTACACTATTAACAAAGACTCTCAATTATGTTTTTTGTCACAATTCATCCTCACTTATTAGAACAAGCACTATTAAACAATCAATCATGCATGGTTGCTATTAAGATAACCAACAAAAATTTTGGTAGGTGTAATGTTTCATACAAAAACAAACATATGCCATAGACATCAGTACTATATGCTACTAATACTACCTACACATCCTAAATCTACCAATTCATACAAAGTAATTATCCTTGGGGAAAAAGAACACATGCAAGAAAACCCCTAGGATTCAAAATTTGGGATAGTTATAGGCCAAAGTTACTTAGACTTCACTGAGGCCTATAGCTACCCACACTCCATTGAGAAAGATTTACATTGTCCTCACTCCACAAAATGTTATGGTAAAGCACAGGGGTCATAAAACATATCTGGGCACTTGAGCACTGGTCTCTACCTTGGGTTGCCTCCCAAGAAGCAAATGATTTAGTGTCACATCATGATTTAGACATCTTGGGTACTCAGACTTCACCAAGTGTCCATGCTTCCACTATCTTTATTTATTCTACATTGCTAAGATACAATTTGACTCTTTGGCCATTCACTTTAAATTTTGCACCAATTCTCTTCTCCAACTCATTGGCCCCATGGGAAAAAAAACATGTGACACTCTGAAAGGTCCAAAGTATCTGGACTTGAATTTCCCAGGGAACAACTACACTCTGGAGTTTTATAGCAACACTAAGTCCCCTGGTGCAAATTGGCAATTCTTAATGCGATGATCATGCTGCAGCTTTAGCCTCTGTTTTTATAGGGTGAGATCTCATATACCTTCAGTAAGAATTCAACAAGCTCATTGAGTTGGCTCAGCCTTGAATTTTCCGCATCGGTGCAGTCCAAATTCAACTTTTTGAACGCCCATATATCCTTGTGCTCAAGCTCCACCTATAAGTGACAAGCTTTAAGAGAGTCAAGTTGGTAAGGGGACATGCCTAGGGGGTCTTGAATGTAGTCTAGTATTCCTACAATGTGTCATCATGCTTTCGTGACCAATTTGTCCAGTTTGCATTCATAGTCTTAGATTTTGTTTGATTTCCCTATTGGACACCTCCACTCCCTATTTCTCAAGTAGAGCTTCGAACAATCTGTTGCAGAAATGGGAACCTCTACCACTAATGATCGCCTGAGGAGTGCCTAACCTTGAGAAGATATTCCTTTTCAGAAATATTATGACACATTTGCCTTCATTGCTGGGGAGAGCAACTGCCTCCACCCATTTTGATACATAACCCATAGCAACTAATGTGTATTTTTTCCCATCTAGCTAAAAAATGGACCCATGAAATCTATCCTCTATATATTGAACAATTCAATCACCATGATAGGGTTTAGAAGAAGCTCATGCTTGCGAGAAACACCACCTTCTCTTTGGCATCTATCACATGCTTTGGCATAGTCGTGGGTGTCTTGTTGGATGGTTGGTCAAACATAGCCACACTGCAAAATCTTATGTGTTTTCCGAGCTCCACTATGATGTCCACTTACTAGAGATGAGTGGCACGCCTCTAGGATACTCATCATCTCGACCTTAGGTACACAACGATGAATAATCCTATCTGCGCACATGCAAAACAAGTATGAATCATCCCAAAATAACTTTCTCACATCAGACATAAACTTGCAGTGTTTGTGAGTACTCAAGTCCGGTGGTATAATATCACTAACCAAATAATTTGCATAGTCTGCAAACCAAGGTATCAAGTCATGGGATGCTACCAACACTCTCTTATTAGGGAATGAATCATCAATCTCTATCCAATCATCAAACGTTGCCATAGCTCCATCTTTTAATCTAGAAGGTGATATGTAACCTGATTTTCAGTCCCCTTCCTGTTATTGACATCAAAGTCAAACTCTAGAAGAAGAAGTACCCATTGAATCAATCTCAGTTTTGCGTCCTTCTTCGCCATCAAGTATTGTAGTGCCTAACGGTTAGTGTTTGCAATGACTTTGGTCCCTAAGAGGTAATACCTAAAATTATAAAATGCAAAGGCCATCCCTTGTAGCTCCTGTTTTGTGACAATTTAGTTCTTTTGTGTTGTATATAGGGCTTTGCCAGATAGTATATGGGATGCAATATCTTCTCTATGCCCTTTTCTAATACTACACCAACTGAAACCCCACTTGTGCCACACATTATTTCAAAGGGCTTTAGGATGTCACCCAAGTTATACCTCCTTTTTAGAGGATAAAGTGGTCGCTGTCAAGATAAAGAACTAACCAAGGTTAGGATCGAACCCACAGAGAATACGTAGACTCAAGAAAATTCACCAATTTGCTATCCGAATAGTTAACCAACTTAATTCCCCAAAAGGGGGGGGGGTTTGTAATAATAAATAAGAAAATAAAACTAACTAACTATTACAAGAGAAAAGTCAGTAATGGAGAGCAACTAGTGTATTGTCTTCCCCATGATTCCCCAATTCAGTATCACTAGATAACCTAATTCTTTTCTAGTGTATAGCATACAGGATGGTAATTTTAGTTCACCAAGCCCTTTGCTGAAAGGGGAGAGGTGAATTTCACTATGTGACTTGACTCATCTCCAAGGTGCTCATTACTAACCACTACCTATTAGTCCAGTACAACCTACCCTTACTCCAATTTGGTTGATTAGATGATAACGCATCAATTGAATCCTGTTAATCTCTTTTCCTATTCATTACTTCCTTGGTCCAGAAAGTAACACTAGGCGAGTTATAATGTTGGCTACCACTAAAAAACATTAAAAATGAAAAGAGTTAATTAATATATGCATATACACTTTTCAAGAATTATGAATTATCCGATTTTACTTTGTTAGTTCGTCATGGTTCTCACAATTCTAGTTGTAGATTTAGCTATTCATGCTATGTGTAGATGCAAAGATTATGAATTGAGAAAACATAATTAAACACTTACACAATAGATTTAAGAACAAGCAATCCAACTTCAATGAAAATCACAAGCTTAAAGATCAAATTCAACCACAAGTGTTCTCAAAGACTTTTTTATAATTTTCTCTCTCAAGATATTGAGTTCTTTGAGTAGCAGGTGAAACAACAACAACATACCCCAGTGCCTCAAAAGGCTCCCGCTCATTGCGGGGTGAGGGGGGGTTGAGTGTACGCAGTCTAACCCCTATGTTTAAAAACATAAAGCGGCTGTTTCCAGATGACCCATGAGGAGCGTCGAAAGTTGCATTGACTAACTGCTACTTCACAAATGAAAAAAGCACAGATATAATCGGGGTCTCATACTCAGCTGCTGAAAATTTGGATTTCAACTCTACAACACCCCTCTACGACTCATAAAGTGGTTTACGACCCATAAAGGGGGTTTGATTCGATGACATTCTTGAATGTCCAAGTTTTTAATCCTCAAGGCATGAATCCTCTTCTACGACTCATAAAATCTTCTACGACTCTTCTGCATGTTCATAGAATGAACTTCAAAAATCAGCCCCTCACTAGAAATCTTCACGCAACCTCCCTACAGCCCATAGAATAGTCTACGACCCGTAGAGGGTCTCGTTTAACAACAAATCTGCAACAACTTCTATAAGTTTCCCTATAATTATTGCCAACCTGTAATCCTACAAATATAAAAACAAAAACACATAAAACCCACTACCATCGCATTGAGAACACGTAAAATTCCAAGTTTTAAGTATTAAAAATACTGTATTTTGGCAGCACATCAACACCTTCAACTGAAATAGTTGCTTGTCTTCAAGAGACAGACTCAATCTATATATATAACACAGTGACTCATAGACCTCAACTCCATAGAATACATCACATAAATCTCAGACTCAGATACCTACACTTTTAAAAATAGGATTAGATAGCTATTAGCAAGCTACTACAAACTGGTGCATGTGACAAACCAACTATGTCAAGTAAGCTATTATCAACAATCCACAATCGTTGAACAAGCCTATTGCTAACAATGCAATGCAAGTGCCCTCACAGAAAGAAGTCCCATATTTGACACTTAATGATGTTTTCATGTTTAGCATTGGGACTGTAAAAACACTTACTCTCACAACATATCTTCATGCGTAATGTCCAATACCATAGGAATACCCTTATACCGATGAATCAGACCTTCAACTAACTGAAATGGGATCACTTTAGGACTTTCTAGGCTTGTAACGTAGGCTCAAGGGGCTTTGCCATGATATTATGGGAAAATAGTGACTAAATGCCCTTCTTGAAACTGCGTTTTTCTACACTTTTGTCCCACTGACTCTATTATTTTCACCTTACTCTCTCTTTTTCCTATTTCAAGCTTTATTGGGTTCTTTCTTTTCATCTTTTAGCTTTTTACCTTGTTTTTACACTTCATTTTGCTTTTTAGCTCACATCTAAGGTGTCACTTAGTTTTCTTGCACCCTGTACATGATTTTTCTTTTTATCTGTATTCCTAACTTACCCCCTTATTTTTCTATTTCATCCTTACACCAGACACCCTCAACATAGGCTTTTGGCCTGTGTTGAGGTGCATAATATCCATCCTCCGAACAAGGGTCACTTTTTGTAGTTACCCTCAACTTAGGCTTTTTTATCTCAGTCAAGTTACACAATATTCAAGGAAAGACTAGGTCCAATTTCAAGATTTTAGAACTAAGAAGGCTAGGTTAATCACATGTTTTCAAAGAATAGGTACATGTTAGGCTCAAACATTAGGAATAAGGGATTATATCATCATTTTGGTTGGTCATTTTTAAGCTAAAGTGGACTATTTAAGAACAATGACTTAAGATCCTTTCCTAATCCAATCAATCTACAATCTAACTTAGAGTAGTAGTGTCACAGCCCAAACTAGGGCCTAGATGACACAGCGCAAGGGGAACTCAAAAAATCCCAAAGAAAGCCTCTTAACATATCATTGCACATCCTTGGTCGCTGAAGCAATTAAACAAAAATGAAAGAGTAGAAATAAGGGCATAAGGACTAATGGAAAACCTTCATTTCATAAAAACATCAAAAGAGTTTAAGAAAGAGTCAAGCTCATAGCATCATTACATACTTGTCCAACAACACCTCTAAACATAGAACCTAGCGGGGACCAAGACAACAACCAGGCTCACCCTCATATTAATGACAATAGGTAATCTAAATATACAAGATATAGTCTAAACATAAGCACAAGAGGAGATAGACATTGTCCCCGGACTTGAGGACTCAACAAAAGCTAACTTGAACAATCCGTCTAGCCACGAGGAAAAGAATCAATAGGAGCTCTGGTTCCTGTATGGTAATATCATGTAGGCATATGCGCTAGTACGTTTGAATGTTCTAAGTATGTAGGATGCAATGCAACAATAGATAGACAACTTTAATCAAAATGCATAATTATATTCAATGGATAGCATAATAACAATATGACATGCATGGTCAATGCTTGTAGTAAAACATGCCTATATAGAATAGTTTACATGTGTAGGAAAAAACCATTATGAGTAACCATAGCCTACCACCTCCTTGGTGAGGTGATTGAGGTACAAACCCCTCAACAAGGTTGCATCGGCCTACTACTTCCCTAGTGAGGAAATTGAGGTACAAACGCCCCAACAAGGTTGCACGGGCCTACTATCTCCCGAGCGAGGCAATTGAGGTACAAACGCCCCAACAAGGTTGCTTGGGCCTACTACCTCCCGAGCGAGGCAATTGAGGTTCAACCCCCCCTAATAAGGTTGCACAGGCCTACTACCTCTCGAGCGAGGAGATTGAGGTACATACCCCCCAACAAGGTAGTTCGGGCCTACTACCTCCCGAATGAGGCAACAGATCAACTTCCAACACTATAGATACTTTTCATGAAATCAACACATTTATACCATACTTTCATCATCATAGAGTCATTCAACTCATAAGACATGCATTGGACCTTCAATTCCTTAAGAAATCATAACCAAACATTTTATCAAACACTTGGTGGGTGTATAGAGCTAGTGCAAAACCATGCAATTAAAGAGTAAAATCATGCAAGGAATCTTGAAGTAAAATATCCCAATAATAATTGGTAATACCACCTTGCAGAATACATTGAAACCCCTCATCAAATCCCAAGAGAGATCACGGTTCTAAAGCTTGAGACATGCATAATTATAATAGGTAAATCATCTCCTGGTATAGACTTAAAAATGAGTAATCATGTATTTTCAACCAAACTTTCATAAAATCCAAATATAGTATATGATCATAATCTCTAATGAATAATACCCATAAGCAACACAACTTGGAAACATGCAATTTTCATAAAAATGGAAGATTGGGCTTCAATGGTGAAAGGTACCCATGAATGAAACCCACATACCTTAGACTTAAATTTCTTGAAATTGAGTTGTGAAAGACTTGAAGTGTGGAAGTGGGTCTTGGAATCGAAAGCTTGCTCTTGAGTTTCCTTGAAATTGTATAGGAGTTTTGATGGAGGCTCTTGAGAGAATTTAAGAGTGTATTCCAATTGGGAGGAGTGAATTTGATCTTTAGGAATAGGGTTTAGGTCCTTAAGAAGTGTTAATATATCATAGGAATCCCCAAAAGACCAATATAAATGACTAAATTTATGAAATTCCATTAATGAAATGGAATTTGGCAAAAACCCGTATAGACCCTTGCATATACGAGTTCTACGAAAACGGGCATAACTTCTTCATCCGAACTCTAAATAAGGTGAAACCAAGTGCGTTGGAAAGCCAATTTAAAGCGATTTAATTTGGTATGTCATAGGCCACCCAATTTTTTGTGTGCTAAGAGATATACCCCTTTAAAGTTGACCCTCCTATCGGTACTTGTGCAAAACTTAGCAAATGGAAATTTCTTTGAATTTGGCTTGATGTAGGGGACCCACGATGGTCTTAAATGATATAAATAAGGCTGAATTAGATTTTAATGAGCTCTTGAATCTTGAATGATTTCCTTGAGATCCAGAAGTGAGTTTGGGATACTTGAATTGGTTGAAATATTTGTCTAAGTATTTGAGAGAGTATTGGGGAATGTCTTGTATGATATTAAAGTGAAATATGGATAAGTATAGGTATTTTCACGTATGAGATGACTTAGTCCCAATACCAAAAGCATTGGATCAGAACAAGAAAAATAACCAAAAAAATAGCTCTCCATGCCCCTAGTGTGTCGCGCTTGGGGCGTGCCTAGACACTGGAAGTCGCTCACTTTAAAAATTTAAATTTTGATGTGGTTGCTCTAAAATTGGGGTTAGACATATTTCCCAATCAATTTTGCCCCCTGAATAAGAATATGAAGTTGGATTTGTGATATCACATAAGGATTTTTAGATGTATGGAAATATCGATTTTGGGCACTTCCGAGGCACATTTTCGGGCATTTTTTGGGGCCCTTCATACAGGGTAAGTTCTGAATTAGCAGAAAACACATGAATTTATCAAATAATGTTCACACACATATGGAACTGCATACATTATCAATAAAAAGATTCACATATCACGCTTATTATATCAATGTACCCTCACTTATCAGAACAAATATTGTCACACACCTAAACATACATGATTGCTATCTAACTAAAAATCAAATTTTTTTTGGTGGGTATCATTTTTCACTCAAAACACAAAAACATGCTATATTCCACAAGTATTGGTACTATATACTACAAATATTATCTACACATCCTAAACGTGTGGTTCAACAGATAGTAAATATTCACAGGAAAAAGAACACATGCAAGAAAACTCTGAGATAAAAATTTAGGGTAGTTATGGACCCAAGCTACTCAGACTTCACTGAGGCCCATAACTACCTGCACCCCACTGAAAAAGACATTGTCCCCAATGCACAAAATCAAAACAAAATAGAAATAAGGGGTAAAAAAGATACCTGGGTGCCTAAGCACTAGGTTTCCTTAGGTTGCCTCCCAAGCAACACCAAATTTATTGTCATGACATGACATAGATAGTTGGAGTACTCAAAATTCCTCCAGATTTTGTGCTCCTTTAACGACAAACTTTGCACCCTCTGACACCTATCAATACTTTTTGATCTATAGTTATGATGCTTGTCATCATGCCTCTTTGAATATAATCTAGTTGCATTTACACAAGTCGAACTGTCAATTGAGCCGTTTGATTTCCACAACATGTTGTTCCACTTTATAGTTTATCTTGGCAATGTCAGACTTAATCTCCCTCAATGTCTCATCTTGTATGTCCGCCCTTTTTAATAGTTGGTCAAGTGTCTCCTCGATTCTAGAGTTTTTATTTCTCATATCACGATTATGGGGGGGGGGTGTACATGACGGCTATTCATACTACTATCCTTGCATTCCTGATGCTTGGTATGGTGGCTTTTTTGAATGTGCCCTGGCTTGGTTAGTTCTTGGGTCTGATTCATTAACACCTCCAGATTAGCTCTGTTTTGAGCAAACATACTAAGGATATCTGCATTCTTTTTGCTTGATTAGAACTCATATTAGTGGTACTCGCATGGTTTATTGGATGTCTGTTCATGGACTCCCCCACATGATTCGATTTAGCCACCATGTCCAGCTGCTCAGAAATTTCTGCGAATGGTTGTTCTATGAACATACCTCCCAAGAGGGCATCAACATATGCTTGACTATTTGCATCTAGAGCTCAATTGAAATTCTCCATCAGGACATTCTTTGAAATTTTATGGTCTGATGAACTTCTCAAGCATCTATTGAACCACTCATGTGTAGCAAGAATTGAATCACCAAGGAATTAGTTAAAGTTGTTGATCTAGTCCTCCAACTTGAGCCTGTATGGTTTAAGGAAATACCTTACTACAAAGGCCCACTGCAACTCTACCCAATTAGTGATTGAACTCTGCGGGAGCTCAGATAGCCATAATGCTGCACTGCCCGTTAGAGACAATGGGAAAACATAAAGTGCCACAATATCCATAGACAGATTCTGTGTTCTCATCACACCCTTATAGACAAATGCCACATTGTGTGGTGGATATGAGGATCCTCCAGCGGTAAGACCACAAATAGCCTAAAATTTTGCAGCATCTGAAGTAACCCACTCAAGGTTTCGAACTTTGTGTCTATCGGTAGTGGTGGAAACACAATTGCTCTAGTCACCTCCATAGGCATAGTATTCAACCTGTACTGATTTCACTGGTAAGCATTGGAGTTGAAATCCTGAGGCTGTGGAATGTCTTCCAAAGGAGGTGGGTTCTCATTCTTAGCTTCTTTATTGTTATATTCTGTTCAGAGCTGCATTGGCCATGTTATTAGCATTGTCTTGGACCATTCTTCTTAGGTTCTGTAGATCTAAGGATAACATGGAATTAAGAGATTGCCTTGACTCCGAGTGTTGGGCATACACTACATCTACACCTTGGAAAGAAACAAAAACAACAAACAAAAGTAAAATAAGGGAACTGCGCCAAAGTCTAGCCCTACTCCCTAGCAACTGCGCCAAAAACTTGATGTCGCCCAAGTTACTCCTCCTTTTTAGAGAATAAAGCAGTCGCTATCAAGATATAGAACCAAACCAAGGTTAGGGTCGATCCCAAAGGGAATACCTAGACTCAAGAAAATTCACCAATTTGCTATCCGAATGGTTAACCATCTTAATTACCTAAAAAAGAGGGGGGGGGTTGCAATAATGAAAGAGAAAATAAAACTAACTAACTATTATAAGAGAAAAGTCAGTAATAGAGAGCAACCAGGTATTGTGTTCCCCATGATTCCCCAACTCAGTATCACCGGATAACCTAATTCTTTTCTAGTGTGTAGGATGCAGGATGGTAATTTAAGTTCACCAGACCCTTTGGTGAAAGGTGAGAGCTGAATTTCACTATGTGACTTGTCCCATCTCCATAGTGTGCATTACTAACCATTACCTATCAGTCCCAGTACAACCTCCCCTTGGTCCACTTTGGTTGATTAGATGAGAACATATCAATATAATCGAATCCTATAAATTAATCTCTTTTCCTATTGATTACTACCTTTGTCCAGTCAGTAACACTAAGCGAGTTCTAATTTTTCCCACCACTAGAAAACATGCAAAACGAGGAGAGTTAATTAAAACATGCATATACACCTTCCAAGAATTATGAAATATCCAGTTTTACTTTCTATGAGTACTAGGAGAAAACTTATGAAAGATAACCATAAAACCTATTTATAATAATTAAATTCAAATCCTAACCAAAATAGGAGAACTGGTCGGCATGCCATACAAAAGCTCTTTACTACCCGTATTGAAGTTTACGATCCGTAATCAGGGTCTCGTACTCAACTACTAGAATTTTAGACTTCAACTCTACGACACCCCTCTACGACTCGTAAAGTGGTTTATGACCCGTAACAGGGGTTTTGTCTGATGACTTTCCTGAAAGTCCAAGTTTCTGATCCTCAGGGCACGAATCCTCTTCTACGACTCATAAAATCTTCTATGACTCATTTACATGTTCGTAGAATGAACTTCAAAAATCAACCCCTTATTGGAAATCTTCATGAAACATCCCTACGTCCTGTAGAATGGTGTATGACCCGTAAGGGTCTCGTATAACAACAAATCTGCAGTAACTTTTGCAACTTTCCCAAAATCATGGCCAACCTGTAATCCTGCAAATATAAACACAAAAACACATAAAACCCACTAACATCGCATTGAGAACACACAAAATTTCATATTTTAAGCATCAAAAGTACTGTATTTTGGCAACACATCACTTTGACCAGTCTGTAGCTATGATAATGTAACTGAAAAAAACTTCTTCTTCAGTCCTTCAAAGGCTTTTAGGCATACATCAACAAACACAAACTTATCATCCTTCTAAAGTAGTTTGCGCAAGGGATGTGCAATCTTAGATAAGTCCTTTATAAAATGCCTATAGAATCCTACATGGTCTAGAAAACTCCTCATACCCTTGATAGAGATGGGTAGGGGAAGCTGCTCTATCACCTCCACTTTCTCTCTATCGACCTTGATTCCCTTGATGGAGATTTTGTGTCCCAATACAATACCTTCCTTCACCATGAAGTGACACTTTTCCTAATTCAGCACCAGATTACATTCTTCACATCTTCTAATCACAGCATGAAAGAGCTTTAAGCAATCCTAGAAAGAGTCTACAACCATACTAAAGTCACCCATGAAGACCTCGATAGTGTCCTCCACTATATATGAGAAAATGAACATCATGCATCTTTGGAATGTTGCTGACATTTTATACAACCCGAATGACATCGTCTTCAATGCGAAGGTATCATAGGGGCATATTAACATCGTCTCCTCCTGATTCTCTGGAGCAGTAGAGACCCATCAAGAAGGCAATACCACCCCTTTCCATCTAAGTGGTCAAGCATTTGGTCCATGAACAATATAAGGAAATGGTCATTTTTTATTGATGCATTGAGCTTTCTAAAGTCCATACACACCCTCCACCTAGTGAATGGTTTCATGGGGATCAACTCAATACTAGCATCAGGGACCACGGTGATGCCCCTATTCTTTGGAACACATTGGATCGGGCTCACCTATTCACTTCGCGAATAGATAGATCGCCTCTATGTCCAATGACTTGATGATTTCTTTGCGCACGACCTCTTGCTAGGTGGGTTGAGATGCTTTTATCGCTCAATACTCAACTTGTAGTCCTTGACTAGCTAGATTTTGTGAGTACATACCCCAGGTTGGTCACCAATAATGTTTACAATTGTCCACCCGATAGCCTTTTTGAATTTCTTAAGAACCACAACCACATCGTTCACCTGTTCATCATTAAGGTTTGCAATGACTATGATTGGCAAGATATTTTTACTACCCAAAAATCTGTATCTCAAATAGGATGGAAGAGCCTTCAATTCTAGCACCGGTGGCTCCTCAATGGATGGTCTAGCAGGTGGTGATTCTCCATTCTTCAGGTCTAACTCCAATTTAGTTTGGCGTCAAGGGGCATAAGATACCCTGAGAGCCTACATTGTCTCCTCATAATCTAGGATTCCATCACCCTTAAAGTTCATTAACACTGCTTTTAGGGTGTCGACACCTAATCTATTTTCAAGTGGTACTTCTAGTTCTGCATCATCAACACTTTCAATGACAGAGACTACCTTTAGATGATCATCCTTCTTCATATGTTGGCAGACGTTGAACACAACCTTATCTTTACCCAAGCTAAACTTGAGTTGGCCCCACTCCATGTCTACTAATGTGCGTCCAGTGGCTAAGAACACTACAAGAAAAAAGACTTTTAATGACTATTTCTTAACGAAGGAAAATGAATCCTGTCGTTATATGTACACTTATAATGAACAAATTTTTTTCTATCATTATAAATATACTTATAGCGACCAATTTTTTTCAGTTATTATAAATATACTTATAGCAACCAAAATTTTTTTCGGTCATTATAAATATACTTATAGTGACCAAATTTTTTTTGGTCATTGTAAATTCACTTATAGTGACCTTTTTTTCCGGTTATTAAAGACAAATTTTAATCCAACATTAATGGGGGACATAAATTTGATCATTAAAAACATAACATCCAGCCGTTAAAACATATTAGTCAGTATAAAATTTTTATATTTTAATTAATATAAGTGCAAAGATATCAGACCAAATCATGTTATAAGTATGACACGTGGCATTTTATTAGTCATTCCATCATTCTGATAAGAATCCTCCATCTTTTGTAATTTTGGTTATTTCATAATAAAAAAACTTTAATAAAAAGAAAAAATATTAATGTATTATTTTCTAATAACTCTACCCATCATTCTTATTAGAGTCAATTATATAAAATTTTAAAATATTATAGAAGCATTTAGTTACAATGTTTTT
>JAABOM020000012.1:7005352-7028638 GCA_011800125.2 Solanum clarkiae
CCGGGGGGGGGGGGATAAGAGCGCGAGTAACCATGTTGGGGGTTTATACTCATCGGCCATGCGAGGAGTTTATACTTCATCACTGTGTTGATAAGGTGTGATTATCATCAACCATGTGACGACTTTATACAACACAACCACCAAGGGGTTTATACCTTGAATAACTAGCTTGGTTTCTTCTACACAAATGATATTCTACATGAACATGAGTTCTTAAGCATGTTTTACTTATGCATTGATCATACATGTCATATTACTATATTATGCCCATTGCTCATTGTTATGTATTTTGATTATGAAGTCTATCTCTTTTTGCATTGAATCCTACATATTTAGTACATTCAAATATACTAATGCATATACTATACCTACGTGATATCACCATGTAGGAATCGGTGCCCAAGTTGATCATCCTCCTCCTCCACGTCGCTAGGTCAGATTTACTCAAAGCTAGTTGGTGAGTCCTCCACTTCGGGGACCTTAGTCTATGTTTCTTTTATTATGTAAAGAGACACTCTTTATTATGTTCCATTTTGACTATGAGGGCGAGCCCGATTGCTTTTCTTGGCCCCGCTGTTATCTATGCTGTAAAGTTATTGTTAGACCTGCTATGTATCTATATTACGAGCCTTGCCTCTATTGTCTCTTGATATTGTTGATATGCAAGCTTTTCCTTAGTCCATTGCCCTTATATCCAAATCTTTCATGTTAATTATTGATTTTCGCGACCAAGGATGTGTGATGAATGCTAAGAGGCTTGTTTGGGGTTCCTTCGGGTTCCCCACTCGCTAGTCACGTCTAGGCCCTAGCTTGGATCATGAAACTTATGAGTGTCTACTCCCTTTGCTGCATCAATTGTAGCTAGAGTAGTCTATAGAAATTATCCCATTTTAATTTTACATAAAATATTACCTTGTAATTTTATTGAGTTGGATATAGTGGACTTTGATGCCATTCTTGGGATGGATTGGTTGCATGCATATTATGTCTCTATTGATTATAGAACCTATAGGTTTAAGTTTCAATTCCCCAATGAACCTGTCCTTAAGTGGGAGAGTCATGATATGGTGGTCAAGGGTAGGTTTATTCTTACATCAAAGCCCCAAAAAAATGATTTCTAAGGGGTTTCTCTACCCTCATGTTAGGGTTAGGATTTTAAGTCCAAATTCCTTCCTATAAAGTCGGTTCTGATTATTAATGAGTTCCTCGATGTCTTTCCTAATGAGCATACTAATGTTCCTCTAGAAAGGGAAATAGATTTTTGCATAGACCTCCTTCCGGATGCTCAATCCATTTCTATACCCCCTTACCGTATGGCCTCGACGGAGTTAAAGGAGTTGAAGGAGAAATTGAGGGATTTGTTAGAGAAGGATTTTGTTAGGCCTACCCAATCACCTTGGGGTGCACCGATGTTGTTTATGAAGAAGAAGGATGGTACTCTTATAATGTGCATTGACTACCAACAACTTAATAGGGTCATAATAAAGAATAAGTATCCTCTACCAAGGATTGATGATCTCTTTGACCAACTTCAAGGGGTTGGTCACTTCTCTAAGATTGATCTCAGGTATGAGTATCACCAAGTGAAAGTAAGGTAGTGTGACATTTTTAAGACGGCCTTTCGGACTAGGTATGGGCACTATGAGCTTGTGGTTATGTCCTTCAGTTTGACTAATGCACTAACTATCTTCATAGATCTTATAAATAGGGTCTTTAAACTTTACATTGATTTGTTTGTGGTGGTTTTCATTGACAGCATTTTGATCTACTTCCATAGTAAGGAGTATGTGGCTTACTTGAGGATAGTACTACAAATCTTTAGGGAGGAGAAGTTGTATAGAAAGTACGAAAAATGTGAGTTTTTGTTGAAAGAGGTTGCCTTTCTAGGTCATGTGGTGTTAAGGGATGGTATTAGGGTGTATCCTAAAAAGACTGAAGTGATTAGAAATTAGCATAGACCACTGACCCCATCGGACATTAGAAGTATCTTGGGCCTAGCGAGTTACTACCAGAGGTTTGTTAATGGTTTCTCTTCTAGTGCTTCTCCTATGACTAAGTTGACCCAAAAGAAGCTAAATTTGTATGGACCAATGAGTGTGAAAAGAGTTTCTAAACCTTGAAAGATAAGCTAGTCTCCGCTCCTATCTTGTCTCTACCGGAAAGTTTGAAAGGGTTTGTTGTTTATTGTGATGCCTCACGAATTGGTTTGGGTTGTGTTTTGATGAAAAATTGAAAGGTGATAGCTTATGCCTCTAGAAAATAAGGTACATGAAAAGAATTATCTTGCTGATGATTTTGAATTTGCTGCCGTGGTATAAGCTTTGAAAAATTGGCATCATTATTTGAATGGGTTGCATGTTGATGTGTTTACTGATTATAAGAGTCTCCAATATGTGTTCACCCAAAAAGATCTCAACTTGAGACAATAAAGGTGGTTAGAGCTTCTTAAGGATTATGATATGAGTGTGCATTATCACCCTGGTAAGGCTAATGTTGTGGCTGACGCTTTGAGTAGTGTTTCTATAGGTAGCCTTGCACATGTTGATGATGATGGCAAAGAGGTTCCTAGAGAGGTTCATTGGTTAGCTAGAATGGGAGTTAGGTTTATAATGGTCAGTAGTGGTGGTTCATGATTCTAAATCTTCATTTATTAAGGAGGTGAAGGCAAAGCAAGATCTTGACCCTGCCTTGTTAGAGTTGAAGGCCTTGGTGAGGGATGGTAAGGTGGAGGTTTTCTCCCAAGGTGGAGATGGTGCCCTTAGGTACCAAGGGAGGTCATGTCTTCCTTGTGTGGATGACTTGAGAGAGAGGATTCTTGATAATGCTCATAATTCTTCCTATTCTATTCACCCCAGGTCAACAAAGATGTATAGAGATTTAAGGGAAATGTTTTGGTGGGGTGGCATGAAGAGGGATATTGCTAAGTTTGTATACGGTTGCCATAACTGTCAACAAGTCAAAGCCAAAGATCAAAGGCCGGGTTGCCTAGCCCAAGATATAGATATTCCTACTTGGAAGTGGGAGGAGGTTAACATGGATTTTCTAGTTTGGTTGCCTAAGACTAGAAAACATTTTGATTTTATTTAGGTTGTGGTTGATAGGATGACAAAGTCGGCTCATTTCCTACTATTTAAGACTACTTATGGTGCCGAAGATTATGCTTAGTTGTACATTCACGAGTTGGTTAGATTGCATGGGGTGCCTTTCTCTATCATATCAGATTATGGTGCTCAATTCACTTCACACATTTGGAGGTCATTCCGAAAAGGTCTTGGTACCAAAGTAAAGCTTAGTACGACCTTTCACCCTTAGACGGATGACCAAGCTGAAAGAACTATCTAAGATCTTGTGGGTATGCTTAGAGTTTGTATTTTGCAGTTTAGAGGTAGTTGGGATGATCATCTTCCAGTCATTGGATTTACTTAAAACAATAGTTATCATTCAAGCATTAGTATGACTCCTTTTGAGGCTCTCTATGATAGACGTTGTAGGTCCCTTGTTAGATTGCTTGAGGTTGCGAAGATGGCTTTGTTGGGTCAGAATTTTGCTATGGAGGCCATGGAGAATGTATGGTTGATAAGGAAAAGGTCAAAAACAACCCAAAGTCAACAAAAGTCCTATGCTGATTTGAGAAGGAGGAAGCTTGAATTTAAGGTTGGTGATTGGATCTATTTGAAAGTCTCACCCACGAAGGGTATGGTTTGTTTTAGTAAAAAAGGTAAATTGAGTCTAAGATTTGTGGGTCCATATAGGGTGTTGAAGAGGACTGGCAAGGTGGCCTATGATTTGGAGTTACCCAATGATATGAATATGGTTCATCAAGTCTTCCAGTTGTGTATGTTGAGGATGTGTGTGGTGACCCAAGTGCTATTGTGCCATTTGATGTTATAGGTGTTGTTGAAGACAATTTGACTTATGAAGAGGTTCCAATAGAAATTTTTGATAGACAATTGTAGAGGTTGAGGAATAAGGATGTTACTTTTATCAAGGTTCTTTGGAGAAATCAGCAAGTTGAAAGTGCCATATGGGAAGCTGAGGTGGACATACAAAAGAGATATCCCTATCTCTTCCATTCTACTTAAGCATAATGTAGTACATTAAGTCCCCTGTATGGGTTCAAGTCTTACGTTTTAGCCCTTATGTCATTTGCATGCATTCATGTTTATGTTGACAAGTTCATGGTGATTTTGATACTTATATTGAGATTTTTGAAAATGGAGTTTAAGTGCATTGTTGCATTCTTGTTGGGATGATTCCTTCATGATAACTCTTCTTATGTATGTTTCTTTGACATTCGGGGACGAATGTTCCTAAGGGGGAGTTATTGAAATGCTCCAAAAAAAGTGCCCAAAAATGTGCCTCTAAAATTTCTATATTCGTAGTTTCCGTATATCTCAAAATCAGTGCGTGATATCAAAAATCTGAATTCATATTCCTGATCAGGAGAAATATTGAATGGGAAATGGGTATAACCCCGATTTTGGAGCAACCATATTAAAATTTTATATTTCAAAACATACGAAAAATAGAATTGATCTGCGCCATAGCCGCATGCGGACTAGTGTTATTTTTTGTGCCAGTTTTTCCTGTTCAGTCCAAAACCTTTGGGTCTTGGGCCTAAGCCTTCCTATCGATAAAAACACTATACATAATCATTTTTCAACCCCATATTTTTCAAGACATTCCCAAAACCCTCTCTAATACTTAGCAAAATATTTCACTCAAATTCAAGTGTCCTAACTCATTCCGGATATCAACAAATTCAATCAAGCTTCAAGTTCTCATTCAAATCGTTATCAAGGAAATCTCCATAGTTGAGGTATGTGGGTTTCAACCATTGGGTCCTTTTACCCATGGTGCCCAACCTTCCTTTTTAAGTAAATTGCGCGTTTTCAAGTTGATTTATCTATGGGTATTTCTCATTATGAAATGATTATGAACTATGCTAGGCTTTCATAAAATGTGGATTGTTTAAGCACGTTTTGAGCTATGAATCTATGATCTATTATGAGATATGATGAAGGATTTCAATGTATATTGCATGAGGGTGTTACCAAGTGTTGATGGGTTGATTTACATTATGTTTTCTCACATGATTTCACTCTTGAATTGCATGATTTTCAATTAGCATTACACATCCACAAAGTGTTTGATAAAATGTCCGGTTAAGAGTTCTTGAGTTATTGATGACCTATTGCATGGCTTATGAGTTAAATGACTTTATGATGAGGAAAGGAATGTATGTATGTGTTGATTTCATGAAAAGTATCTATAGTATTTCAAGTTGACCACACCTTGTTGAGGGGGTGCTACACCTTAATCACTTTGTTGGGGGGTGCTAGGTTCGTGCTACCAATTGAGTAGTATATACTTCAATCACCTTGTCAGGGGGTGCTAGGCTTGTACTACCATGTTGATGGGTAAATATTTGACCACCTTGTTGGGGGGTACTAGGCCAGTACTACCAATTGAGGGGTAGATACCTTAATCACCTTCCAAGGAGGTGCTAGGCCTTGGATTCCAAGTATTTGATGCTTGTTGTATGATAGTTGTCTCTTCCTACATATGCAATATATGTTCTGTACAAGCATGTTTTACTTCAAGCAGTGATCATGCTTGCTATATTATTATTATACTATCCATTGCGTATGTTGTTTATCTTTTGTTGCATTGCATCCTACATACTTAATACATTTAAATGTACTAAGGCACACTTTATGCCTACATTATGTTACCATGTAGGAACTGGAGCTCCTAATGATCATCCTCCCCGTGGCTAGTTGGTCATCTTGAAGATAAGCTATTGGTGAGTCCTCAAAGTTTGGGGATGTTAGCCATGTTATTCTTGCCTTTGTCATTTCTTAATGTTGAACTCTTTCTACTCTGAGGGTAAGCTCGGAAAGTGTCTTGGCCACCGCTCAAGCCTATGTTTAGAGGTGTGGTTGTATCTATTGATTTAATTGTTCTTGAGCTTTGACTCTTTCATGATTTATGTTATTAGAGACTTCCCTTAGTCCCTTTATCCTTATTTCTACTATCTTGTTGTTGCTTAACTACTTCCGTGAGCAAGGATGTGTAAATGATATGTTAAGAGGCTTGTTTGGGGTCCCTTTGGGTTCCCATTCATTATGTCATGTCTAGGCCCTGGGGTTGGGTCGTGACATATAGTGTCTATGGGAAGTCTATCTCATGTTGATGATTGTGGCAAAGAGGTGGCTAGGTAGGGGGTTGGGTTGGAAGAAGCTGATAATAATGGTGTAGTGGTTGTTGATGGTTCTATGTTTTCTTTGATTGACGAGGTAAAGGCAAAACAAGATCTTGACCCTTCTTTGTTAGAGTTGAAGGCCTTGGTGAGAGATAGCAAAGTGGAGGTTTTCTCCGAAAGGGTAGATGGTGCCCTTAGGTACCAAGGTAGATTGTGTGTGCCTAGTGTTGATGACTTGAGAAAGAAGATTTTACATGCGGCATAATTCAACCTATTCTATTCACTCCAGTTCTACAAAGATGTAAAGAGATTTGAGAGAGGTGTATTTGAGAGATGACTTTGATTGTACTAGATTTGGTGAAGGGAGCCTTGGAGAAGGTGAGGTTGATAAGGGAGAGGTTGAAAACAACCCCAAAGTAGACAAAAGTCCTATTCTGGTGTGAAAAGAAAATATCTTGAGTTGAAGGTTGGTGATTGGGTTTACTTGAAAGTATCACCTATGAAGGGTGTGGTTCGATTTGGCAAGAAGGGAAAATTGAGGCCAAATTTTGTGGGTCCCTATAGAGTGTTGAGGAGGATTAGTAAGGTAGAATATGAGTTGGAGTTTCCCATTGATATGAATATGGTTCATCCGGTCTTCCAAACTGTGTGGGTGACCCTAGTGCTATTGTACTTTTGGATGTTGTGGGTGTAGTAGAAGATAATTTTACTTACGAGGAGGTTCCAATAGAAATTTTGGATAGACAAGTGAAGAGGTTGAGAAACAAGGATGCAGCTTCTGTCGAGTTTCTTTGGAGAAATCAACAAGTTGAAAGTGCTACAAGGAAGCCAAGGCGGACATGAGAAAGAGATATCCATATCTCTTCCACTCTACTCAAGCCTAAGGACTAATTTAAGTCCTCTATATGATTTCAAATCTTAAGTTTTGTCCCTTGTGTCATTTTTCATGCATTTATGTTCATGTCAACAAGTTTAAGGTGATTTTTGACATTTATATTGAGATTTTCGAAAATGATGTTTAAATGCATTTGTTGCATTTATGTTGGGATGAATTCTTCAAGTTTACTTCACTTATGTACATTTCTTTGACATTCGCGGACGAATGTTCCCAATGAGGAGATATTGAAATGCCCCTAAAACAGCCGAAAATGTACCTCAAAAATGTCCATAATCGTAATTTTCATGTATCTCAAAATCCATGAGTGATATCGAAAATCCAACTTCATATTCTTGATTAGTAGTAAAAATTGAGTGGAAAATAGGTATAACCCCAATTTTAGAGGATCCATAGTGAAGTTTCATTTTTGCAAAATTCCACATCTTGTGTGCATCCGCAACCAGACCACGACGCCGATTGGGCGCGAATTAGTGTATTTTTTGTCTTGTGCCCAATAGTTCCACAACATGGACCTATTGCGGAGCATGTTAACACTTCCTTCACTTTATAATTTCGGCCCAAGGGCCTTGGGGTCATAGCCCCATGCCCTCATGTGCGTGAAAACGCCTACACTTAGCCATTTTTCAACTCTATATCTCTCAAAACCCTCTAAAAACTTAACTAAATATTTCATCCAAATTCAACTATCCCAAGCTTAATCCTAGATCTCAAGAACTTCAGTTAAGCTTTCAGTCTCCTTCAAGACTACATCAAGAAAACCCAAGTTTAAGGTATGTGGGTTTTAACCATTAGGTCCTTTCACCCATGGTACCCAACCTTCCTTTTAATGAAACTTGCATGTTTTCAAGTTGTATTACTTATGGGTATTATTTATTATGCATTATGATTAAAAATTATGTTGGGGCTTTATGAAATGTTGATTGAAAACACATGTCTATCCATTTCAAGCTTATACTATGAGATGATTTTGTCTATTATGACTATACATGTTTTGGGGTATGAAACAATGATCTATTGTGAGATTTCATGATGGGTTTCAAGGTATCTTACATGAGGGTTTACTAAGTGTTGGTGGGTTGATTTACATAACGTTTTTCTCATATTATTTCACTCTTGAATTGCATGAGTTTGAACTAGCATTGCACACCCATCAAGTGTTTGATAAAATGTGTTGATAATGATTCTTGAGTTATTGATGATCTGATGCATGGTTTATAAGTCAAGGGACTTTATGATGATCTAGGTATTGTATGTATATATTAAATTCATGAAAAGTATCTATAGTGTTGCAAGTTGACCATAGCTTGTTGAGAAGGTGGCATGCCTCAACCACTATGATGGAGGTGACATGCCCATCTACCTTATTGAGCAGTATTACCTTGACCAGTATGATGGGGGGTGGTATGCCCATCTACCTTATTGAGGTGTACGTACCTTGACCATTATGATGGGGGTGGTATGCCCATCTACCTTGTTGAAGGGTATGTACCTTGACCACTATAATGGGGTGTGATATGCCTATCTACCATGTTGAGGGGTATGTACCTTGACCTTTACGATGGGGGGTGGCATGCCCATCTACCATGTTGAGGGGTATGTACCTCAATTACCTTCCAAGGAGGTGGCATGCCTTGGAGTTCAAGTAAAGCTTGCTTGGGCTATGTGGATATGATCTCTTTCTACACACGTAAACTATATGAAACAACCCAAAAAGTGCCGAAAATGAGACTCAGAAGTGCCCAGAATTGTAATTTCCATATATCTAAAAATTAGTTCTTTACTTCAAAAATTCAACTTCATATTCTTGTTTAGGCACAAAATTGAGTGGGAAATGTGTCTAACCCGAATTTTAGAGCAACAGTAGCAAAATTTGAATTTTTAAAATGAGCTGAAAAACAGTGTAAGTGTTCCTTCCTTCCGCGAAATGCACTAGTGTTAAATTTGTCCTAATTTTTGACTTCGGTCCAAGTCTTTTACGTCTTGGGCCTAAGTGTTCCCATTCACCAAAATACTAATACTTAGCCATATGTCACCCAAGCATCATTCAAAACATTCCCCAATATTCATCAAGACATTTAGCCAAATATTTCACTCCCAAATTCATGACTCAAACCCTCTTCCGGATCTTAAGAATTTCACTCAAGCTTCAAGTCTCCATTAAAGTATTCTTCAAGAAATTCTCCAAAGCTATGGTACTTGGGTTTCCTTCATAGGTTCCTTTAACCCATGATGCCCAAGCTTCCTTTTCCTCAAAATTGCATGATTTGAAGTTGATTACTCATGGGTCTTATCTATTATGGAAATCACTGCACACTATATTGGGGTTTATCAAATCTTGATTGTTTTGCCATGTTTTGGGCTATGAATCTTGGATCTAACATAAGATTTGATGAATGATTTTGATGTCTATTGCTTGAGGGTGTTATGAAGTATCCATTGATGTTTTACATTTAATTTCTAGCATGATTTCACTCTTGAATTGCATGGTTCTACACTAGCATTACACACCTGCTAGGTGTTTGATAAAATGTCCAGTTATGATTTCTTGAGGAATTGCAGGTCCAATGCATGTCTTATGAGTTTTATTACTTTATGATGATCATAAAAATGTTTATATGAGTTGTTTCACGAGAAAGTACCTATAGTGTTGCAAGCAAATTGTTGGGTTCTTATGTTTGATATATTATTAGAAAAATGAGGGTTTCTTTCTTGATAATTGAAACGTAATGGTCCGATGAGCTAGTTCTATGAAATGATTAATCCAAAAAGGGACAGGCTCTCGTAAGGAAGGCCACTTATTCCGAAAAGGGATGGGTTTCCATAAGGAAAGTCACTTAATCCAAAAAGAGATGGGCTCCCACACAGATGGACACTTATTCCGAAAGGCACAAGCTCCTATAATGAAGGTCACCAAATTCGAAAGGGGAGGGGCTCCCATAAAGAAAGTCAATTAATCCAAAAAGGGACGGGCTCCCATAAAGAAGGACACTTAATTCGAATGGAACGGGCTCCCATAAGGAAGGTTACTTAATCCAAAAAGGGCGGGCTCCTGTAAGGTGAAGTTACTAATAAAATTCTCTACAAAAGGGGACGGGCTCCCATAAAAAAGGTTGCACCCCTAAAAGGTCTTATATCGGTTGAGGTGTCTTCCCACACTTATATATTATGTTCTATGTAAGATGGATGATTTGCAAAGCATGATTTACTTAAGCATTGATCATATATGTCATATTTTTATTATGTTATCTATTGCTAATACTTGTGCATTTTGACTATGTTACCTATCTCTTGTTGCATTACATCCTACATACTTAGTACATTCAAATGTACTAATGTATAGTCTATGCCTACATATTGTCTTCATGTCGGAACCGGAGATCCTATTGATTCTTCTTGTGGCTAAATGAATTGTTCAAGTTAGCCTTTGTTGAGTCCTCCAGTCCGGGGACAATGAGTATTCTCTTATACTATGTATTAAGGTTCTCTTTACTTTATCTTATACTTATGATTATGAGGGTGAGCTCGAGTGCTATTCTTGGCCCTCGCTCTTAATATGTACTAGAGGTGTTATTGGACATGTGGTGTGATCATGCTTTGAGCCTTGACTCTCTTGGTCATTGTTGTTATGGTATCAATGATGTCCGTTGTCTCCTATTTCCCTTTTTATATATCTTCTCTTATTATTATTTTAATTGCTTCCGTGACTAAGGATCTGTAATGATATTCAGAGAACTAAGTTGTTATATATTTGGAGTCCAACACATCGCATCGATTAGAGTCTTATTCATGGTTGTGTTGTGTACCACAACTATGAGTAGGAGGCTGTGAGATGTTTTAGGAAATGTTTCCCTTCTTCATGGTCTATGTCGTGCTTTAGAAGTGAGATAGGGTTTCCCCTCTAACCAGTGTTCTTTGCTCTTCTAGTTGACCATGACAATTCAAAGAGGAAGGCAAAGAAAGGTAAGTTAAAGTTTTTGATGTTGATGGATCCGAGATTCACTATTTCATTAATTATTACTTTTGGTTGCTAGTTAGCTTCTTGTGTGTCCCGAGTTGTGATGTGAACCTTTGGTGTTTACCCTTTGGTTGGGTATATTGTTTCTAAAAAGTTCATAGGTGTTAATCTGGGTTTGTATTACATTAGGTCTTTCTTTATGGAAAGTTGGAGTTGGCATGGTGGATTTTGATGTCATTCTAGGTATGGAATGGTTGCTTTCATGTCGTGTCTTTATGGATGGTTGGACCCGTAGAATTAGATCCCAATTCCATAATGAACCCATCCTTGAGTGGAAGAGTCATGATGTGGTGGTCAAGTGATAGCAAGGGGGTAGGTCAATTTCATGTCTTAAGGTACAATTGGTCTCTAAGGGGTTGCGTTTATCATCTCGTGAGAATTCAATGTGTTGAACCTACATTTTTTTGTTTATAGAATTATTATTGGTGGTTGATGAGGGCTTAAATGTCCCTTTTCGATATTTTGAATTTGGGATAGCGTCTTTTGGTTTGACTAGTACACCAGTTATGCTTATAAGTCTCATGAATAAGTTCTTTATTCCCTACACTAATAGGTTTATGTGATTTTTGTGATGATATGATGGTTCATTTCCCTAATAAGGTAGTGCATGTGAGTAATTTGAGGGTACTATTACAAAGTTTAAGGAAGAAGGTTGGATGCTAAATAGGAGAAAGGGGAATTTTGGTTATAAGAGGTTGCTTCCTAGGTCGTGTGATGCTGGGTGATAGTATTAAGATGGACCCTAGTAAGACGAAGGTGATTAGAGATTAGCCTAGACCATGAGTTCCTTGGGCATTAGGAGCTTCTTGGGCTATTATTGGAGCTTATGAGTAGGTTCTCTTCTATTGTTTCTCCTATGACTTAGTTGACCCTAAGTAAGGCCAATTTTGTGACCGAAGTTTTGAGTAGGGTGATTTGATGGGTCCGGGAGTTGCTATTTCTTGTGTTATTCCTTTGTGCTAGTAGGATTCATGTGTGTGTGCGCGCCCTGGATGGTTACGTGAGTTTAATTTTCTAGTAGGGGTCCATAAGGGTTGCCTCATGTTCTTATTTCACAGAAGTCTTGTCTTCTAATTGTGGTTGAACTTAGCTTGATATTTTGGAGGTCTTGGGGTAGTTTGAGCTACTTGCATAGCATGTTTCCAATCAGTGTAGAACCCGTAAATTTGTAATATGATGGTTGAGGATTGTTGATCTATTTGTTCAACTACAATGGGTTAGTCACTTCTCTAAGATTGATCTTTCGCTTGAGTTTTGTCCCCAAGTGAGGATGAGAGTAGACTATATCCCTAAGTGTCTTTTTGGACTAGGAGTGAGCACCTTGAGTATTGGTGGAGTTGCTTAGTTGACTTATGCGCCGGTTATGTTTATTGGTTTCATGAATAGGGTCTTAAAACCCTACCTTGGCATGTTTGAGGTGGCCTCTACTGGTGAAGCATTGATATTTTTAGAGCATGTGAACCATTTGGGGGTAGTGTTGCGAGTCTTGGGAGATGAAAGGTTGCTTGCTAAATATTATAGATGTGAGTTGAGGATAACGAGAAGGTGGTTAGAACTCCTTAGGGATTATGATATGAGTGTGCATTAGTTTTTTCCCCGGTAAGGCTAGTGTTGCGGTCGATGCTCTAGATAGCCTAGCGTATGTTGTTGATGGTGGCAAAGGGGAGGCTATTGGCGTCCATTTGTTGGTTGGATTGGAATTAGGTTGAGGGAAGTTGAGCATGGTAATATAGTGTTCTTGGTGGTTTTGAATCTTCTTTGGTTAAGAGGTCTAGATTAAGCAAGGCCTTGATTCTGCCTTATTAGAGTTGAAAGTTTTGGGTGAGAAGATGATAGAGTGCGGGTTGGCTCCCAAGGGGAAGATGGTGGTTTATGGTACCGAGTAGGTTAGGTGTGTTTAAGGTTGACAATTGAGTTATAGTTGTGAGTCCTTATAGGAAGAAAATGAAAGTTGGTAAGGTTGCATAAGTTTGGGGATTGCCCATGGATAGGGGTTTGGTTAGTCCGGTCCTTCATGCTTCTAGGTAAGGGGGATGTGTTGGTGACTCTAGTGCTGTAGTGCTCTTCAAAATTGTGGGTGATGTGGAGGATAAATTGGCTTAGGATAAGGTCTCGGTGGAGGTGTTGGATGGATGAGTGGAGAAATTGATTGATAATGATATGGTGTTTGTCAAGGCCCTTTGGAAGAGTCATCTATTTATATGTGTCTTTCAGGAAGTCGATGCGGGCATGGAGAAGCAATATCTGTATCTCTTTCATTCTATTCAAACTTATGATAACACGTCAAGTCCTCTTTGATTCTTGTGTTTCAGCCTCTATGTCATCGCATGCACTCATGTTTATGTTGACAAGTTCATGTCGATTTTTACACTTATGTTGAGGTTTTGAAAATGGTGCTTTAAAGTGTATTGTTGCATTGTTGGTGGGGCTAATCTCTTTACAATTACTGTTCTCTTATACATTTCTTTTACATTCGAGGATGAATTGTCCTAAAGGTGAGATATTGATACGACCCAAAAAGTGCCCAAAAATGTACCTTGGAAGTGCCTGGAATCATAATTTCCATATATTTAAAAATCCATTAGTTATTTCAAAAATCCAACTTTATATTCTTCTTCAGGGGTAAAATTGAGTTGGAGATGGTCTAACCCAAATTTTAGAGCAACCGTAGTAAAATCTGAATTTTCAAAGTGAGCTGAAAAACAGTGTAAGTGTGCGCTTCTTCCGCAACATGCACTAGTGTTAAAATTTTCATGATTTTTGACTTGGTCCAAGACTTTTAAGTCTTGGGCCTAAGTGTTCCCATTTACTAAAACACTAATACTTGGCCATATTTTAGCCTCATATCATTCAAAACATTCTCCAATACTCACCAAGACACTTAGCCAAATATTTCACTCCCAAATTCAAGACTCAAACCCTCTTCCGGATATTAAGAATTTCACTCAAGCTTCAAGTCTCCATTAAAGTCTTCTCAAAGAAATTTTCGTAAGCTAAGGTATGTGGGTTTCCTTCATGGGTTCCTTTCATCCATGATGCCCAAGCTTCCGTTTCCTCAAAATTGCATGATATGAAGTTGATTTACTTATGGGTCTTATCTATTAAGAAAATCACCGCACACTATGTCGGTGTTTATGAAATTATGATTGTCTTTCCATGTTTTGGGATATGAATCTAGGATCTAATGTAAGATTTGATGAAGGGTTCTGATGTCTATTTTTTGAGGGTGTTACCAAGTATCTATTGAAGGTTTTACATTGAATTTTCTAGCATGATTTCACTCTTGACTTACATAGTTTTACACTAGCATTCCACACCTGCTAGGTGTTTGATATATGATGTGAAAGGATTATGATGTGAAGGTACTTTTATCCTATAACCTTTGGGAGTCTATTTAAGGTCCCAAAACATATAAAACCTCAGTTCTTCATAAGTAAAACCCTTTCCTTCACTCCTAAACTCAAACACTCAAGAAAATCATCAAGTTAGGGTTAACTTTCAAGATTCATTGTCAAGATAATTTATCCTCCATAAATTTCGAGCTTCCTAATTAAAAATTCTTCATCTATTCATGAATCCCTAAGAGATATCTTAAATCATAACCTAGGGTTTCAAGAAAAAGCATTCAAGAATTCCAAGAAAGGATTTCTTAATTCTTCTTTTTCTTCTTCAAGAATTAGGGTTCTTAATCGAGAACTCTAAAGATTCTAAGTCAAAAACTCATGAATCAAAGAGAATTTCTTCAAGAATTAGAGTTATTCATCAAGAACTCTAAAGATTCTTCAAGAATTAGGGTTGTTCAACCTATGTTTGTTTTCATGTTCTTCTACCCTAAAGGAACTACAAAGAGAATTTGTTTTCTCAATAACAAGTACTAAGTTTCCAAAAGCAAAGATTTTCTCCAAGAAAGCTAGTACTCATTAAATTTTGATTGTAATACCAACTTTTCAGGTACGTAAGACTAAATTAAAACATGAGAATATTCTTTCATGTGCCCCTAATGATGGTAATAGAGAGATTGTGAATGTATTGACCTCTATGCATGTTTTCCATAAATCTTTTCTTGTAAATTATATATATTATATGTATTTTCATAAGTTGATGATCATCATAAACTTGATTACACTGATTAAATACTTTTTGTGAGTCATTTCAAAAACCCTATATGTTATTTCATGGAAGATTGCGTGAATAAACCTACAGATTGAGTCTAGACCTTGATTTGATGATGTTGATTGTGATTGTGATGTGAGCATAATGATAAGCTGATAGAACTTAATAGTCCTTTGAGTCTGCATTATCACGACCCAAGCCTAGGGCCTAGACATGACTTGGCATATGGGGAACCCAAAGGGACCCCAAACAAGCTTCTTATCATATTATTACACATTATTGGTTACAGAAGCAATTAAACAACATAATAAAAGTAGAAATAAGGAAAAAAGGACTAAAGGGTTACTTTCATAATAAAAACACCAAAACAAGAGAGTCTAGGCTCAATACATAACATGTCCAATAACACCTCTACTACATAGATAAGAGCGGGGGCCAAGACAAGCACCCAGGCTTATCTCATAATCAATGCATACATAAAAAAAAGATGACTTAATACATAGCATGGAATCATATATATTGTCCCCGGAATGGACGACTCACCAACTAGCTTGAGAGAATTCGTACTAGCCATGTGGAGGAAGATACTCAAGTAGGGCTTCGGTATTACATGGTGACATCATGTAGGCATAGAGTGTGTGTTAGTACGTGTGAATATTTTAAGTATGTGGGATGCAATACAACACGAGATAAGCAGCATAATTGAAATGCATAGGCATAGTCAATGAGTAGCATATGCTCTAGTTCCTACATGGTGATATCATGTAAGCATAGAGTATGTGTAAGTATGTTTGAATGTACTAAGCATGTCAGATGCAATGCAACAAGAGATAAGCAACATAATCGAAATGCATAGGCATAGTCAATGAGTAACATATAACTTTATGGGTTGCATGGAAAATGCTTGAATTAAATCATGCTTACATAGAACTTAATACATGTGTAATAAAAGATCATTATTAGTGAGTTAATAGTTTATCAAGGTACAAACCCCTTGATTGGTTGCTGGATCATCGTCGCACCTCACCACCCTTGGTGATTGAGGTACAAACCCCTCAATCTGGTTATCAAGGTACAAACCCCTTGATTGGTTGGTGGATACACCCACCTTACCACCCCTGGTGATTGAAATACAAACCCCTCAACCCCATTATCAAGGTACAAATCCCTTGATTGGTTATCAAGGTACAAACCCCTCAACTGGTTACCCGGGCTCTTAACCCCCCGAGTAGGGCATGGTCAATTTGCAACACTACATAGGATAATATCATATATATACATTCATTTCATCATTATGAAGTCATTCAACTCATAAGACATGCATTAGAACTTCAATTCCTCAAGAAATCATAATCAGACATTTTATGAAACACTTGGCGGGTGTAGAGCTAGTGTAAAACCTGCACTTTGGGGATGAATTCATGAAAGAGAATCCAATTTAAAACCATCCATCAATACTTGGTAAAACCCACAAGCAAAGTACACCAAAACCCTTCATAAAATCCCACAATAGATCTTAGATTCATAGCTTAAAAACACACTAAAACATTCACAATTTCATGAAACCCTAACATAGTTCATAGTCAAATTCATAGTAAGTAAGACCCATAAGTAAATCAACTTTAAATCATGCAATTTAGGCAAAGAGGAAGCTTGGGCACCACGTGTCAAAGGACCCAATGGTTGAAACCCATATACCTTAGTTTTGGACAATTGTTGATGAAGATTGGGAATGGAGACTTAAAGTTTGAGTGAAATCCTTAAGATCCAAAAGAGATTTGGGAACGTGAATTTTGAGGTGAAATATTGTCTAAGTGTTTGAGAGAGTATTTGGGAATGTGTTGAATGATATAAAGGTGAAATATAGCTAAGTATAGGTACTTTCATGCATGGGAACACTCAATCCCATGACCCAGACGTCTTGGACCGAGTTAGAAATTGGAAGCCAAAAATACACTATAGCGCACCCTTGGCACGTCGTGCCAGGGGTGCGGATGTTCTCTAGAAATTGCATTTTTACGATTTTCAAATTTTGCTATGGTTGCTCTTAAATCTGGATTAGACCCATTTCTCACTCAATTTGACCCCCTGATAAAGAATATGAGTCATATTTTTGATATCACGCAAAGATTTTGAGATATATGAAAATTACGATTCTGGACATTTTCGCGGCACATTTTCGGGTACTTTTTGGGGTCATTTCAATATCTCCCCCTTAGAAGCATTCATCCCCGAATGTTAAAGAAAGTTATATGAGAGATGTAAATATGACAATTTCAGCCCACATAAGGATGCAACAATGCACTTAAACATTATTTTAAAAATCTCAACATAAGCGTAAAATCATCATGAACTTGTCAATTTAAACATGGATGTATGCAATGACATGAGGGCTGAACTTAAGATTTGAAGTCACATAGGGGACTTAGACTTACCTTAGGCATGAGTGGAGTGGAAAAGGTAAGGATATCGCTTTTGTATGTCCATTTCGGCCTCCCAAGTAGAACTTTCAACTTGTTGATTCCTCAAAAGGACATTAATGGAAGCTACATCCTTGTTCCTCAACCTCTTCACTTGTCTATCCAAACTCTAAGCCAGAACTTCTTCATAAGTCAAATTATCTTCAACAACACCGAAAACATCAAGAGGCATAATAGCATTAGGGTCCCATACATTTCCTCAACATAGACACATGAAACACTGGATGAACCAACTCCATCTCTCTAGGCAACTCAAACTCATAAGCTACCTTGCCAATCCTCCTCCTCACCCTATAAGGACCATATATCTTGGAATCAACTTGCCCTTCTTACCAAAAAGATCCACACTATTCATAGGTAAGACCTTCAAATAATCCCAATTCACCAACTTTGAATTTGAGATCCCTTCTCCTCACATCGACATAGGACTTTTGGTGACTTTGGGCTATCTTCAACCATTTTTATATCATTTTAACCTTCTCAAGAGGCTCCGTAACCAGATCTAGTCCCAGCAAAATCACCTCTCCAACCTTAAACCACCCAATCGGTGATCTACAATGTATACTATAGAGAGTCTCAAAAGGAGCCATACTGGTGCTAGAATGATACCTATTGTTATAGGCAAACTCAATCAATGTAAGATGGTCATCCCAACTAACCCTTAAGCTCTAATATACAAGCCCTAAGCATATCCTCAAGTGTTTGGATAGTTCTTTCGGGTTGGCCATCTGTGTAAGGGTAAAAGGCCGTACAAAGTTTAACTCTTGGACCAAGAACCCATTGAAAGGACCTCCAAAAATGTAAAGTAAATTAAGCACCATGATCTGATATGATGGACAAAGGAACCCATGCAACATCGCCAAGTCATGAATGTAAACCTAGCATAATCTTCAGCCCTACATGTGGTCTTAACCGGTAGAAAGTGAGCCAATTTCGTCATCCCATCGACCACAATTCAAATGGAATCAAAACCCTTTCTAGTCTTGGGCAACCCAATCACAAAATCTATATTAATCTCCTCCCACTTCCAGGTAGGAATCTGTATGCCTTGTGCTAAGCCAGCCAGCCTTTGGTGCTCGGCTTTGACTTGTTGACAACTATGACAAGCGAAAATAAATTTGCCAATCTCCCTCTTCATTCCTCCCCACCAATAAACCTATCTGAAATTCCTATACATCTCAGTAGGACCGGGGTGAATAGAATAGGAAGAACCATGAGCCTCATCAAGAATTGTTTCTTTCAAGCCATCAACACAAGGCACACATAACCTATCTTGGTACCTAAGGGTAACATCTCCCCCTTGGGAGAAAACCTTCACCTTACCACCATTTACTAATGCCTTCAATTCCAACAAAGCAGGGTCAAGATCTTGCTTAGCTTTCACCTCCTCAACCAATGAAGATTTAGAACCATCAACAACAAAAACACCCCATTATCAACCTCTTCAAACCTAACTCCCAATCTAGCCAACCGATGGACCTACCTAGCAACCCCTTTGCCACCATCATCAACATAAGCTAGGATAGCCATGGACACCCTACTCAAAGCATCCGCAACCATATTGGCCTTACCGGTATCATAATGTACACTCATATCATAGTCCTTAAGAAGTTCTGACCACCTTCTTTGTCTGAAGTTGAGATCTTTTTGAGTGAAAACATATTGGAGGATCTTCTTATCGGTGAACACAATAACATGCACCCCATACAAATAATGATGCCATATCTTTAATGCAAATACCACAGTGGCTTGTTCAAGATCATAAGTAAGATAATTTCTTTTCATGCACTTTCAGTTGTCTAGAAAGATAGGCTATCACCTTACCCTTTGGCATTAGAGCACAACCCAAAACCACTCTAGATGCATCAAAATATAAAACAAACACCTCTATCCCTTTCGGTAGTGACAAAATAGGAGCGGACATAAGCTTATCTTTCAATGTTTTGAAACTCTTTTCACACTCCTCGGTCCACACAAATTTGGCTTTCTTTTCAGTCAGCTTCGTCATAGGAGAAGCAATAGAAGAGAACCCATTCACAAACATCCAACAACAACCCTCTAATCCCAAGAAGCTCCTAAAATCTGATGGGTTCAATGTCTAGGCCAATTGTAATCACATTCGTATTTTTAGGATCCACCTTAATACCATTCTCCGACACCATATAACCTAGGAAAGCAACCTCTTTAACCAAAATTCACATTTTTCATGCTTGGCATACAACTTCTCTTCCCTCAATCTTTGTAGCACTACCCTAAAATGGACCATATTCTCCTCCTCACTATTTGAATAAATGAAAATATCATCAATGAAGACCACAACACGCAAATCAAGGTAGGGTTTGAAGACCGTATTAATTAGGTCCATGAAGATAGTCGGTGCCTGGTCAACCTAAAGGACATCACAACAAGCTCACAATGCCTATACCTATTCCGGAAGGTCGTCTTAGGAATATCACACTACCTCACCTTTATTTGATGATACCCGGACAAAAGGTCAATCTTAGAGAAGTGACTAGCCCCTTGTAATTGGTCAAACAAATCATCAATCCTTATAAGAGGATACTTATTCTTTATGGTGACCCTATTAAGTTGCCATTGATCAATACACATTGTGAGGTACCCATCCTTCTTCTTCAAAAACAACACCAGTGCACCCTTAGGTGATAGGCTAGGCCTAATGAAACCCTTCCATAACAAATTCCTCAATTGCTCCTTCAACTCCTTTAACTCCTCCAGGGCTATGCTGTAAGGGGGAACATAAATGAGTTGAGTATCGGGAAGGAGGTCTATACAAAAATCTATTTCACTTTTTGAAGGAACACTGGGAAGTCATTCTGAAAGACATCAAGGAACTTATTTACAATTGGAACCGATGTATAGGAAGGACCTTGGACTCCACATCCCTAACCCTCACAAGATAATAAAGATACCCCTTAGAGATCAACTTTTAGGCTTTAAAGTAAGAGATGAATCTATCATTGACTACCATATCATGACTCTCCCACTAAAGAACAAGTTCATTTGGGAATTGGAATTTGACTCTACGTGTTCTACAAAAAATATAGGCATAGTATGCATGTAACCAATCCGTCCCATGTATGACATCAAAATTCACCATTTCCAACTCAACAAGATCACAAGGCAATATCTTATGCAAAAATGTGAACAAGACAATATCTATACACCTTTCTAGCAACAATGGATGCACTCATATAAGTAGACACCTCATAAGACTAACATAATAATTCTGGCTCAATCTGAAGCTTTTTGGCAACAAAGGGGGTAACAAAAGAAAGAGTAGCACATGGATCAATCAATGCATACACATCAAAATCGAAGACTTTTAACATACTGGTGATGACATCAAGAACCTCCTCAACCCCTTGCCTCCCTTGGAGTGCATAGAATTGATTGTTCCTTGGGGCACCACCTAATTGGCCAGTTCTCCCCAAAGGAACCACATTTACACCTTGTGGATGAACCTCCTTACCTTGTTACTATTATGAGGACAATCAATCTTCTTATGACCCACTTCCCCACATCCATAACATGCATTAGTATCCTTCAAACATGGGCCCCCCTGAGCGTTACCACATTTCGCACACACGTTGTTAGGGACTACACCACCAACAACTTGAGCCCTTAGAAAGTCATTGGCAACCCCCATATTAGAAGCATGAGAAGACTTTTGGCTTTGATGGAACCAGCCACCTTTTTGACTTTGGATGTTTCCCTCAAAATGAGCCCTCTTAGCCTCATTACTCCTCCTTTTCGTCAACTTTTTCTCCTTGATTTGTTTGGCATAGATCATGAAATGGGATAAATCCATGTCACTAATCAACATAGCGGACTAGCATTCCTCACTCACCAAACCGGATACACCCATCACGAACTTGTTCATCTAGACCTTGGCTTGGCAATCAAGTAGGGAACATATTTGGAGAGTTGAATGAAATTGAGGGCATACTCTCTCACACTCATAGATCCTTGTCTCAAATTTATAAAATCAACCATCTTGGCCTCCCTAAGCTTAAGAGGGAAGAACTGATTACGAAAAGTTGCCTTGAACTCCTCCCAAAGCACCACATTATTGATTCCCTTTTTCTCCTTCCATTCATTAAACTATATTTGTGCCACCCCATGAGTCAATAAGCCACCAACTCCTCCTTCTCTTCCGATCTAACAGCCATAATAGCCAAAACCTTGTAAACCTCATCAATGAACTCTTAAGGGTCCTTATCCACCTTTGACCCATATTATTCCATGGGATTCATCCTCATGAATTCTATCACTTGAGATACTGGTGTAGGAGCATGAGGGGCTTGGGCCCCTTGGTTGGCTTGGTTAGCCATAATTTGTGCTAGCAAGCTAAGAGCATCCTGTAGCTCACCAGGAGTCTGTTGTTCCTCGGGAGTGTGGGCTCTCTTTGCTCTTGTGTTAGGCATGATCTAGCATAGAAAATAACAATCATTGGGGGGAGGGGGCGAACCTCACTTTAACTCTATAACATGAGTTAGAACATGAAGAAGGAAAAAATTTCCTAAAACGTCTCATAGTCTCTAGCTCATAGTTGTGGTGCACAACACAATCATAAACACGATTCTACTCGAAGCTGTGTGTTTGATGTCAAGGGCCATTAACAACCTTGTGCTTTGATACCAAGTTTGTCATGACCCAAACCTAGGGCTTAGATGTGACATGGTGAATGGGGAACCCGAAGAGACCCCAAACAAGCCTCTTAATATATCATTGTACATCATTGGTTGTGGAAGCAATTAAAAAACATAAGGATCATAGAAATAAAGGAAAAAATGGCTAAAGTGATACTTTCATAACATAAGCACCAAAACTAGAGAGTCTAGGCTTAATACATAACATGTCTAACAATACCTCTACTACATAGATAATAGCAAGGGACAAGACAAGAAGCCGGGCTCATACTCATAATCATTACATACATAAAAGAAGGATAGTCTTAATACATAGCATGGAACCATAGATATTGTCCCAGAATGGAGGACTCACTAACTAGCTTGAGAGAATTCGTACTATCCATGTGGAGGAAGATGCTCAAGTGGGGCTCCAATTCCTACATGGTGACATCATGTAGGCATAGAGTATGCATTAGTACATTTGAATGTACTAAGTATGTAGGACACAATGCAAGCAGAGATAAGCAACATAATCGAAATGCATAAGCATAGTCAATGAGCAACATATAACAATATCGCATGCATGGATGATGCTTGAGGTAAGTCATACTTACATAAAACACAATACATCTGTAAGAAAAGACCATCATTGATGAGTCCATATTTTATCAAGGTATAAACCTCTTGATTGGTTGGTGGATTATCGCACCTTACCACCCTTGGTGATTGAGGTAAAAACCCCTCAACCCAGTTCTCAATGTACAAACCCCTTGATTGGTTGGTGGATACTTGCACCCTACCATCCTTTTTGATTGAGATACAAACCCCCCACCCCAATTATCAAGGTATAACCCCCCCGACAGAGTTACCCGAGCTCTTAACCCCCCCCCCCCCGAGTAGGGCATGGTCAATTTCCAACACTA
>JAABOM020000012.1:7039006-7060016 GCA_011800125.2 Solanum clarkiae
AGAGAGAAAGCGCATGGATACAGGTTGATTCTCCCGAGCCTTATCGACAATGGGTGTCAGTCCGCCTTAACGGGACTTTGGGCCTGACAAGTTTGACATATAATATACTCCCTGCGTCCCAAATTCATTGAATTTTTGAAGTTTTTTCAATGTTTAAAATATTTGAATTGTTCAAGGTGAATGTTTGAAATTTTTTCCACATTAGCTCTTTCATTTATTGAACTTTTATATTTTCAACAAGATAAATTACACTACATATTTATGATTTTACAAAGCGAAATAGTGAAAAGGATGATGTAAATTTTGTCTTTGAATATTTTTTTAAAATATGTGTGTTACCTCTCAATTAAAATGGGACAAAGGAAGTATCTTAATTGATAACAAAAAATTATTTGCATACATATAATTCCTATTTATTCTTTTTTTCATATAGAATAATATCTACACTTCTTAAAAAATATGAAATTAGCTATTAACTTTATCACTACTCCGTCGCTAATTGTTAGTAGCTAATATAAATTCGTCGCTATATGAGTTTTGCAATGAAGCTTTTAATAATTAAGATACAAACTTTAGTAGTTGTCATATTATGTAACTTAATATCAAAAATATGTTTAAGCAGTAATCCTTAAAAGTATTTAATAAAAATGAACTATTCAAACACATTTTATTTTAAATAATTAGTTCAAATTTTTGTTTTTAAAATATGTTCAAATAAACTTAGCATTTATTATTGTTTGTGAGAAGTTAACCAATTAAAAACTCTTTATTTTAGCATATTTACAAAAATATCCTTATGGATCCATAATAAAAGTAAGAACATGTATGAATTCTTCTAGAGTTCTATTTTGATCATTAATTATTTAATTATTATTTTCGTCCTTAAATAAAGTTAAATTTATCAAAATGTCATTGGTCATCCTTTTTCTATTTTGAAGAAGAAGAGATATTTCTAGATAGTTTTGAAATGACCAAACTACCATTGGTCGTCCTCCTCTTCACATTTCTATATAATAGAAATATATATATATATATATGTTGACAGCATAGGATAGTCGTTACAGCTAGTCTGACGGCTCTTGCCCCACAAGTGGACACTTATTTTGGATCCAAGAGAGAGTTGGTCGCCCTTTTCCTTGGCAAGTTAAGGGCACACGTGGCAACAATGCTGATTCGTTGTGCATCACCTAACTAAAGGTGATGGGATGGATGTTGACTAAGAGAAACTCCCAAGCAAAACTTTAATTGAGCATGATGTTTTAAAATCGAGTTTATAACTAATGAGTCTATTTTACTGAGCTATTTCAAATGCATGACTTACGCCAGACTTTCATAAATGATTTGAGCATATGAGTAGTTGATGTCGAGATGAGTGAGTCAAACTTTACTTTTCTTAAGCTATTTTATATATTAGTATATTTCATGTACTGACGTCCATTTGGGTCTAGATGACAAATCATCTATTATGATATTTTATATTTCAATCCATTTAAATTAATTTACTAGTTATTAATTAATAGAAGATTTGACTTAGCTTGACAATGGCGCAAACTTTTTTTAATTAGAAACTTTTTTGTGAGCCTACCTCAAATTGCTCAGGGCCCATCTCAACTCTTTCCAACAGCGTGTCAATACCATCAATTCTTGAAATTGCCGGTCGCGGCATATATATCAATCTGCAGTTCCTGCTTCATTCATCATCACTCCATCTACAGATCTATTCAAATTCCAATTCAGATTCAGCATATGGCTGCAGAACCCAGAAAGATCATCATTGACACTGATCCTGGCATTGGTATCATCCCTTTCCTTTATGCACACAAAGAGTAGAAAGAAAGATTTTACTATACCTCAGAAAAATCCCTATATTTTTTACAGTGGATTTTGTCAAGATTATCTGGGTTTTCGTTTTCTCTAAATTCTGCATTCCATTTCCTATTGTATTGTTGAATTGATTGAGCTATCATGATTGTGCTCAGATGATGCAATGGCTATATTTGTGGCACTGCAATCTCCTGAAGTTGAGGTGATCGGGCTTACAACGATATATGGAAATGTCTACACAACTCTAGCTACCAGAAATGCTTTACATCTGGTAAAGTTCTCATTTTCTTGGATAATTGCTAAATGCGTATGCATAGTTTTTCGTTGTAATTTTATGTTTTCAAAGGTAAAGAGACTATTGAGTCAGCTTTGTTCCTCAGTTGGGATATCATAGTGGTGTATTGGATATCTTTAAGCTTAAGGGATACTCGTAGTTATTGATTTGAGTTCTTCATGATTCAGTTGGAAGTAGCTGGGAGGACAGATATTCCGGTGGCTGAAGGCTCTCATGTTACAATCACTGTATGTAATTCTGCCCTGTTGCTCATTTTAGCTTGCTTAGCTATTACATACTCAAAGCTTTTCAGTTATTTTTTGTCACTCTAATTTACTTGTTAAACAGGGATCAAGTCTTTGGCATTACTGTGATGTATCATTTTTGGTTTTGTTATGATGATCCACACTGGATATACTTGGGCGTTTGTACATACACTGTCTCTCTATTTCTTTCTCCCCTTTCCTTTTGCTTCCCAGGTGAAACTTTTTTTGAGTTGGTGAAATAATAAGAGAAAAGGAATAAGAGGAACAATAATCAGTAGTATCCTGGTCCAGAAAAGACAAAAAGGTTGAAAGCAAAGACATTGAGCATGTTTATCATGGGATTCGAAACATGTACGTGGTTTTGAGAAGAAAAGAAAAAAGTAGTTCTAGATTGGTCCTTCTGAATATTCAGATCTAGGACCAAAGCTAAAAGAAGGATCTGGTGAAGGTGGAGTTTGGTATTAGAAACACTTGGTAGTCAGGAAAGTGAATATAGTCAAGTGAAATAAAGGGAATGAGAGAGACAGATGGACAATGAAAATGTATGAAGCACTTTGGTATCATTTGGGGCGCTGTTAGAGTAAGCGTTATAAAGATGCACGAAATGTTGAAGTGTCTTTCATTCCTTTGCAATACTTTTAGTGTTCTTTAATCAAAGGATCGCTACTCTTTTCTATTTGCTTTTTGGTCTCCTCCAATGTATGCAAACAAAACAAATTTGGGACATCTTCCTTAACTGTAGTGGAGTAAATTGGGTGATGTCATACAGGGTGAGAGGTTTGCTGAAATGTTGGTAGAGTCAGAAAGTCATCAAAAACTTGAAGAAAATCTGTTATACCATCCGTTTTTGCATCCTTTGGACTATCTGGTTAGGAAGAAATGATAGATGTTTTTGAAACTCAGAGAAGTCATGTCTTTTGTAAACAATAGATGTCTTCAGAATTATTGTTTTGGTGTAGGAGACATGGCAGGTGATATTTCTCAATACTTGGAGTTCCTTGAGTCTTTGAGAATGTATCAACTTTGTGGTGTTTTTGTCTTGTAATATATAAATCTTTCCTTGGTACTTAATTAATGAAATTACATTACCTTACCAAAAAAAAAAAACTTTTTGTATTTTGGTCATACCATCTTGCAGTGCTCCTCAGCCATCATGACCATATATAGTAACGTATTTTATCTTTTCGTGGATGTAAGTATACTTTTGCTGAACCACATTATATCCTTATGTTTCTCTTGTGCAGTAATAATTTGTGTTCACTAGTTCTTAGTACTTTGCTGTGTTTGTGTCAAATATGATTAACTATGTTAGCACAGTGCTTTTGCGGCAGTCTGAGCCTAGTTGTATGATCAGTGGTATTAGAGTATTTAGTTGCGTTACAGTTATACGCCAGTTTGCCCAGAGCATGGCTTTGATTAGTTCTATGTTGTCAAACCATTTGATTGAAATGGGCAGGAAGAACCAGGGAATTGTTTCAGGGGAGGGGCAAACACAAGTTCTAGAATAAAAGAGCAATTAGTCATTGGCATTAATATGGAAAATATTTTTTCAAATCTTTAAATTTAGATTATATGATCATTGATTTTCAATTGAAGAGCAGAAGAATGGTCATAACAGAATACTTTGATGGAAAAACTAATAATCAACAAAATGAACATATGTCATGCTAAGTACTTCTATTATCATGTTCAATTAGCAGTCTTTTAAAAAAAACTGTGATAGCAATTAGTAGTGCATTAAATTGATTAGTACTTCTAGAAAAATTACCCTACTGATAAATGTAGGAGAACAAAAAGGAAAAAGAGAAGAGGGATGGGAAACCTGGCAAAATGGATGGCTAAATAAAAGAGACAAAAGTGAAGTGAATCAAGTATATAAGCTTCTTTTGGTGATTATATGGTAATTACTAAAAAGAAGCCGTAATAATCTTTAGGGAGGGGCAAGGAACGCGAGGACTTGGATTGTTATGATTATTATTTTGTACACAAAGCACATAACCTTAGCTTATGTGTAGAGGTGAAAGAAGGCAATGGTGTAGCCACCCCCTCCTCTTCCACCATGTTGATGATGTCTTCACTGTGGCAAACTAGAGTGAAGGATATTGTGGTGCTGCAGAGTTCAGTAGAAGCTTTGGGTGGAAAGAAGCCGGCAGAGATTGAATTACGCTAAAGGGAAGATATTGTAACGTGCAAGCACACAATTTATATAAAATTATTGATAATAAAGAAATCGATAAGGAAACCTGTTGTGATTGTGGGAAAACTTGAAAAATCCCTATCGAGCTAAGAGCTTGTTCAACAAGCTTCATCTGGAGAAAAAAAACAATTTACCATTTTGGAGGAAGGTGTGACTATCATGAAGCATTTATACATGTTTAATGGAATCCTGCGTTCAATTCAAAGGATTGAGGACGATGATAAGGCGGCTTTCTGATTTTTGTGACCGACTTTCTTGCATGGAAAGACATGCATGTTGGGCACTGGTGTGTGGAGGAAGACATTTGATACTTAGCTACTAATTAAGCTATTGGTGTGACAAGGAGAACTCTTGCATAGCAAGATTGTAACTTCAAAGGATTAAGGAAGAGGCCACTTTTGGATTCTTGTGACTGACTTTGTTGATAATAAGCTAAACATAGGTTCAAGGAGAAATATGATGTTGGATAGCCTGGACGAAGCAGAAGACATTACGGATGATCTCGAGATATCTCATGGACCGCTGGCACATTCAAAGACCAAAGGAATGCGTAATTTGCAATCCAAGGACCTCCATGATCTTCAATTGTTGACTCACGGAAGCTTGGGAGGTGCAAACCATGATAGTATGACTTTGTTCCACAATTGGAATGTTTCTGTGGTTAAAATGTTTGAAGAGGAATGCCCACATCTGGTATCAGACAAGTTCTGTGGCAAAGAAAATGAGAGGGCAAAGAAAGAAGCTCCCTATCTGAGCCTGACTGTAGCCAGCTTGACCATGTGGGAGATCCAGCATGTTGTGCTATCCGAGCACGATCAGCTTGACCATGTAGGAGTTGTGCCATCTGACACTATCTAAACATGGTCACGCGACTGTGTTCCAAAAATTATTTTATTTTTGCGCTATTTTTGAGATTTCTAGCCATACCCCCAACCTGTCTAAAACTATAAGCTATTCCTTAGTAGGTGAATCCAAAATTTTTTGCATATTTTGAGATTATTGGAGACACAGTTGGATCTCTTGGTTTGAGTTGGACTCATGATTGCCTATTTTCATAAGTTGGGATTTCTGAGGGTAAGTTTCTTATTTCTTCATATCTTGTGTTCTATTTTTCGCTCTTTGGAAGCAATCGAGTTTGTTTGTTGATTGTTGCCTGAAACGATTGTCTATGGTTCTAGATTTCTTATTTGTTTTACTATTCAGGTTATTCTCGATTATTTTATTGACTTCTATCTTTATTTGCTTTCAACATGTTTGTACCATACTCCAAGTGTATGAGGTAACTTCAAGAGCTTTCTCCATGTACCAGTAATGATCTTGATGCATATAACAAGTGGAACTGAAGATGCTCTCTTAAGAAGACCCAGAAAGTTGTGGCTCAGAGCAAACTGCTTTCTAAACTAACATTAGAATTTATTTTCTAACCTACAATACCTGACTTTGCAGCAAAACTTATCCACAGAATAAGGCATAGGTAGGAAATATGATAAAAGAAATGGTGAAGTGTATGCTGGATTTTCTTCTTGCGTTTTCTTCCCTAGGAGAAAAAAAATCAATTGCAACAGGTCCTTGACGTGATATTTTTTGCAGAATTCTCATATGTTTTACCAATAAAATGTCCTAAATTTTAATGGTCTTCTGATCATTTGTTCATTTAACAAATAGGGAGCAAGCCTTTTTTTTTTCTGAGAAAAGGTAATAGTCAGAATAGGTAACAGAGTTAGAAATGTTTTTTCCTTATGAATATGCTTATGCTTGCTTTGTTTAATTTAATGTAAAGAAAGGTACAAAACTTCGAATTGCGGATTTTGTTCATGGCACGGATGGACTTGGAAACCAAAACTTTCCTGCACCAAATGGAAAACCTATTGAACAGAATGCTGCTGACTTTCTCGTTCAACAAGCCCGTGTATACCCTGGAAAGGTTACTGTTGTAGCTTTGGGTCCCTTGACAAATATAGCACTAGTAAGTGTGTACTCTTCGATTAAATATTACTCGACCCCTTCCAGTGTATGTGTCATCATTTCTTTTTTAGTCTATTAAGAAAAGAGTGGCAGCTTCTAAATTCGGAAATAGTTTAACTTAAGCTTTTATAGTCACACAAATATCATGCCATGTTTAAAACACCAAGTTATAAAAGTCTTATAATACGCAGATGCTATGGCACGTTTAATACCAAAACTTCCTTTTTTTTCTTAAGATCCATGCTTAATCAAATTATGCCCCATGATTGAAACATAATGTGTAGATAATAACCTAATGGAAATCTGTTCACCGAAATGGCATATTGAACCAGGCCATTCAATCAGATCCTGATTTTGTTAAAAACATTGGACAAATTGTTGTTCTTGGTGGTGCCTTTTCTGTAAATGGAAATGTCAATCCAGCTGCTGAGGCAAATGTAAGTTGCTAACATACATACAAAATCATGCTTTAGTTTTTCAGGAGTATTCTCTATGCTATGTTAACGCCTGATTTGTTGCTCATCTGCACAAGATCTTTGGAGATCCAGATGCTGCTGATATTGTATTTACTAGTGGTGCTGATGTTCTAGCAGTTGGAATAAATGTTACACATCAAGTTGTCCTTACTGGTACTTTCTCGATTCATTAAGTTATTACAACCAGTTCTTATGGTACTTCAAATATTCTGTTCCTCTTACACTATCATATTCTTGTTCCTCGTACATTTCCTGCATTCATGGCTTGATAGAATGGGTTATGTAATTTCGACCATCCTCATGTGAGTTCCTAAATATTCTGCAAACGCAACTAGAAGTTTCCATTTTTCACTGTCTGCTTATACTATTTAAGATATTTGGTTACTGGGAGATAGCACAGTTGGAGGATGGTGAATTAAGGAAGGAAAAGCTGCATGTCTCTTGCCATGCGGAGGGATTTGCTCAGACTCGTCAAAAGCGTCGGGGTGTGTGTGTCGGATTCTCCAAAAGCTGTGTACTTTTTTTTTTTTGGAGAATCCAACACAGGTGCGGCATTGAAAGTGAAGAGTCCGCGCAACCAACTTAGGGAATAACTTCAAATAAATCACTTTACGTGTCTCGTGTTACATCACTAAGTATCAACATACAACAAATAAAAATGTAGTTACATGAGATAGACGTGGAAGTGAGGCTTGATGCATAGGTTATCCCCAAGAGAGAGTTTCAAGCATCTTGTTCTTTAATTCAAGAGGTTAGGGAGATCTACCATGATGTCACACATCAGATTGGAGCATTATGGATGACGTGGAGGCTTGCTTCCGAAGTCTTATGTGATAAAATATTACTACCTAAACTTAAAGGCAAGTTCTCAGATTGGTGGTTTGACCAATTTTCTTTATACGGAATGGAGTCAAGAACTCCTATGTTCAGAAAATGCAAGCTAGGAAGATGGATGAATGGGCATATTAGGAGCAATGAGATTAGGAATGAGGATATCTGGAACAAGGTGAGAGTGGCCTCCATGGTAAACAAGATAAGGAAGCGACGCTGCTGGTTTGAATATATGAAGAGGAGATGTGCAAATGCCGTGGTGAGGAGGTGTGAGAGGTTGGAAATAGTGAGTACGAGGAGAGGTAGAGGTAGGCTATAAATATATTGGGGAGGGGTAATTAGACAAGACATGTCGCAGCTTCAGTTTATCGGGAACATGACCTTTAATAGGAGGGTGTGGATATGGTGATTAGGGTAGAAGGTTGGTTGTAGTGGAGTGTAGTCTTGCTTTTCAACAGGTTTAGGCTTGGTGATGTTTGTCATAGTATTAGCCTTATTTTTGTAGTTTCTTGTTTTTTGATATCTATCACATTTGTTGTTTGTTGTCATACAAGTATTGTGTTATTGTTACTGCTTCCCTATCAGTTGCTATATTTTCTTCATCATTTTCATTTTTCATACCTACTTTAATTTATTGTGCTCGAGCCGGGGATCCTTCGGGAATAGCTCTCTATCTTCCCAAGGTAGGGTTTAGGTTTGCGTACACTGTATCCGTCCCAACCCCACTTGTGGAATTTCAAGAGTATGTTGTTATTGTTGGTCATAGAGGTAGTAATATAGAAGCATTATGAATTAAAGAACAAAAAGAAATTTTCAGAAGAACTTTTTACCAAATCCCTCTGCATGTCTCCTGAAATATTTTTGAGCATTGGCTAAATAAATGCAAATACGTATGCATGGATCTTTGATCAAGTAAAGCTGCATGTGCTTTATAACATACTCTTCTATGCATCCAATCCAGAGCACATGTTCTGATTTCCAAAGCCATATTTCCAGATTCCCCTATGCCTGTGTGAACCAAAAATATGAAATTTTGATTCTTGTTCAGGAGTTCCACGGATAACCCAAGTTTATTGGAGATTGAAACCTTTGCTTTTCTCTTTTATTTGGTGTCAGGTTTCACAGTCAAACTGGTAGTCACAGGGTGTTCAACTTGAAAGAAACTCACATGATTTAACATGTCGGTCATTCTTTGGGAAAAGAAATCAATTTGTGATATAGGCCACTGTAAGGAAAACAATACAGTAATCTCATGTAATGGAGAAATTATTACCACATAAAGTAGCAATATAAAGAGGGAAGTTTTACACTACTACATTGAGATGTGCTTTGTACTTTCTTCTTTTTCCGTCCTTTCTTAACATAGATGCTACAATTTGAGCTTCTCTTGACCATTCTGTTTCGCCTCCACAAAGTTCTCATTATTTATATTTATATTTACTTTTGTCAGATATTGATCGAGATGAGTTGGCGAAGTCTAACGGAAAGTTTGCCAAGTACCTTGACAAGATCTTGGGTGTCTATTTTGGATATCACCATGATGCATACAACACAAAAGGTTTGTCTCTTGCTAATCTGGCTTTCCTAGTATATTATTGGCAAAATTACCTAATATGGCCATTCAGCGATATGAATTTTTTAAAAAAATGGCAGCGGCTTTTGGCCTTCTTAGCTGTTTTTTCCGGTAAAGTTAGATTTTATTTACCAATGTGAACATTACATAACAGCAGGCCAGCATACTTGTGTATAAACACCAAGTCATGCTAGCATTACAGCTCAAACTTCACTACTTAAAGGTGGGAACTAAGGATAGACATTAAGTTCACATAGCCTTTTTCCTAAGCTAACTTGATGGGATCCTCTACCATGAACGTCTCGCACAATCTGCCTAATAATGGTTTCCATTGTCCTCTGTCTTTGCTGAAATACTCTTAAGATTATGTTCCATCCATAGATGATATATATTACCAGCCAATGTCATCCTATAAACCTGTGCTACTACATTCCTTCCCTTCATGACTGTCAATGCCCATTGTATTTCCTGACTCCACGACATGCTTGTTCTTTGTAGCCCGTGCCAAGCAAGTACTTTGTTCCATACTCCAGCTGTGAATGAGCAGTCAAAAAACAGATGATCTCCTCATTTTGTATCTGACATAGTGAGCAGGTAGTATTGTCTATCAGCCCCCATTTTGCCAATCCATCCTTTGTAGCAAGTCTTCTATTCAAAGCCAAGTATAATATAAACAACCATTTAGGAATTCCGTAGTTTTTCCAGACAAGTTTCCTCCATTCCACTTTCTCCATTTCACCTCTTATTTTGCCATATACATTTTTGATGGAGTAGTGTTCCATTTGTACCAGTGTTTCTTCCGTCTAACCAGCAGCTTGATGGTGTCTATGAGTCTTGAAAATTCTTTGAACTAACCAAGATGTTGCTTAGCCTGCATACCCCATATCCCTCTTTACCATAATAGCTGTGTATCCATTCAACCCATAACTTGTCCTTCTTTTTGCATAAATTCCAACAACAATTTACCTATTGCAGCATTATTCCATGTATAAAGATCAAGAAAATTTAGTCCTCCACTAGACTTGGGCCTTCTTAGCTGTTTCTTATTCTTCTCTTGATCTTTTGCTGCTACTTCATTCTTCTTCATTTGTTTTGTCTGCACCTTTTTATTTACAAAAAAATAAAATAAAAATGAATGTACCAAAAATATGATTCTTTTGAGGCTAATTATATATCAAAATACTCGAAACATGAAGAGAATGTCATTTTAAAATTTTTGGACTGTTTAGAGGTGATTTTGAGCTGGTTGAAATTGAATAGTCAGTATATACTTCATGTATAGTTGGACTATATTTAGATTTTTGAATGTATCATAATATATAATCAGTATGTAGCATATGTATAAGTACGATATATTCTCTTTATTCCATATTAACTTAATTTTCGAGGTTTCTTCCATTATTCAAAATAGTTGAATTGTTCAAAGTTCAAGATGGATGTTTGAAACTTTTTTCATATTTGTCCTTTCATTTATTGAAGTTTTTATATTTTCTAGGTGATGAATTATACTACTTGCAAAGGTATATTTATGATTTCTCAAAGAGTAATAGTGGAAAGTACGACTTAAATTATGGCCTTGAATGTTTTTCTTAATATATGTGCATTGCCTCACAAATTAAGTCAATGTGGGATAGAGGGAGTATTATATAGTCAATGTATACTTTTTCTGACTTTTGGCAAGCTATAATGTATAGTGAGTGTATGCTTCTAATGACTTTGGCTATTTTTCATGTAAATAAAACATGTTTACATTTGTTGTAAACCAACTACTTTATTGTGTTTGTTTTAGTTGTTCTTCTATGTTTGATGTTTTCTTCTTTTACTTGGGGCAGATACATTTGAGCCGAGGGTCTTTTGGAAATAACCTCTATCTGCATGAGGTAGTGCTAAGGCCTGCGTACACTATATCTTCTCTAGACCGTACTTTGTGGTTGTCGTGACCCAAGCCTAGGGCCTAGGTATTACATGGCGAATGGGAACCCGAAAGTTCCCAAGAAAGCCTTACAGTATACTTAAGCACATCATTGGTTAGGAAGGACGAAATAAACATTAACAATCAATGCTAAGGGGTAAGGAAAGAGGAATGCTATCTATGGGAATAGGGGCATGTAGTTGCCATCACATAACTTCAACAAGTTAGTCCAAGGGAAAAGGAGCATGGGACGCACTCTATGGGGAAGTAGGGACTTAGGACTTTCATCAACTTGCCAGTAGGGACTTAGGACTTTCATCAACTTGCCATAGATTACACATATCAAGCATGGGGTAAGGACTTGGGGATATCCTCCATAGATACATAGCATAGCATAAGTCGTACATAACATAGTGTCCAACAATGCCTCTAATCATAATAGGGACGAGGGCTAGGACATGTCCTAAGATCACCTGCAACATAAACAACATAAAGTAACCATGACATGTAGATAGAAGGTGGGCGTTATCCTTATAAATAAGGACTCACCACAAGCAAACTTCCACAATTGAATCTAGCCGTGAAGAGGTGGATAGGGAAAGCCTCTGATCCCTACATGGTTAGATCATGTAGGCAAAAGTATGCATTAGTACATTTGAATGTACTAAGTATGTGGGCATGCAATACATATGAACATGATAACCTGCATTTCAATGTTAGATGACAAGGGCACATATATGGAAAGGAGTATATAGGAAAGAATACCATATCAATATGCCTTAAAACCATGATGCATGAATGCCATAAACATAACCATAGCAGGGATGAGACCTCAATCGATATGTAAGATCATGCGAGCTATTACATGGAATCCCGATGTTGTCTCTACACCTGAGAAAGAGTAGCCTATTTGCTAAAGGTAGACTATACCTCTCCTTACGGGAACACCACCCATTTCGAAGAGTAGGTTACATGTACCTAATTATCCATATTGGGAAAAACATGATCCTATGGTGGCACATACTTATAGAAAGGTAGGCTTTACTTAAGACCCTTGGGTCGAGCCCCCACTTCCAATCTCATTCGGTGCTAAGTCATCATCCCACGGGAATACATATACATGCACATATACATGCTTGCAATAGGAGCATAAGTCTTTTCAAATCATAATCCTTTTCAAATCATAATCATACACACTTGGGCTTAAGAGCCAAATTGTACTTCATAGTCATGCACACTTGAGCTTAAAGCCAAATCATAGTTTAATCCATGAATTCATGCATAAGAATAGTTCATTCACACTTGTACATAATGGTGTATACACACCCATAAGAGCTTAAAGCCATATCATAGACACTATATGATCACATCCATGTCATAACCATGCTTTCCTTGAAAACATCATCATAATCATAATTGGGTAATCAATTAGTCGGGGCTCTAAGAGACTCGAACACCCGGTGCAAATCCAAAATAAAAAAATCATAATTGGGTAATAACCCACGACATAAATCTCATAAATAGCCTTGTTCATGCATGCTTATGATATGAGGAATGAGGGAATAGCATGAGTACTTGAATTTCATACTTAAAACATGATAATAAGATGAAATCATACTTAATCCAAAAAGAAATCAACAATTGGTTCATACTTGAAATTACCCATGCATAAATTCATCATAAAAAGGAACATGCATATTCAATTCTCATAAAATCCATGTAAATTGACATAATAAAATTCAAATCATGCTAAAATCATCAATTGAAATCAATCCATAACATAATTTCTTAAAATTGAAGCTAAATCACAAGACTCACTTGCAATACATACTTAGAAATCATGAAATTGAAGAAATAGATTTTGGGGCTTCATGATTGGAAGGTAATCATGAATGAAACCACACATACCTTGATGGGGTGAAGAAGTTTGAGGCAGATTAAACTTAATGTTGGCAGCCCACAAGAACCCTTAGCTTGAATCTTCAAGGATTTGGCTTGAATGATGTTTAGGAGCTTGAATTCTAGAGTTTAAGTGTTGAAAATTTGAAATGAAGTGTATGGAATGACTAAGGGCTGATGTAGGGGTCTTAGGATAGGCATAAAAACCTTAAAAGGCCTTGGAAGTGAACCAAATTACCAAAGAGCCCTTAATAAAGCAGAATAAAATATTTAGCTGGACACCACCATGGAAGGCTTCAAGGTGCATGAAGCTCTTCACGGTTCGTGGTGGCCTCTGTGAACATGCCCCAAGTTACGAGACGGTGATTTTCCAGGATAAAATTGGCCAAGGGTCCCTCCACGACTACTACCACGATCCATGGTGCTCTTCAGAAGTCGTGGTGACACCCTTAGGCAAAGCAGTGGAAACCAAGGCGAGGGCCTCCTCCCACGAGCCCTTTCACGGCCAGTGGTAAGGTCTACGAGTCGTGAAAGGCTTCGTGGAGGGCCACTTAGCCTTGCATATGTCAAGAAGCCAGGACAAGCTAGGAAATGGCCAAGGGCCACTCCACGGCTTGTGGACCCTTCAATGACTCGTGGAGGTTTCCTTGAAAGGGAACCTTGGTAAACAATCGTTGGAAACCATTTTTTAAGCATCGTTAGGGCCTTCCGAAGCCAGGGTCCTTACACTGGTATTTCACTGGGTATGTTGTTGTTGTTATTGTTGTAACTGCTTTATTATATATATGTTTGATACTAGCCTGTGTATATTAGGGTGATAAAAGACATGTACGATGGAGCCAAAACTCGGGTAAGAACTGTGGGAAGGGACTCCTAGTATTTTCCTGTTGAGATGGGACTTCATCAAGGATCTGTTTTGAGCCCTTTTCTTTTCGCCTTGGTGATGGATGATGGTGCATGCTATTTGCAGACAACATAGTACTGATTGATGAGACTCGGGCTAAAGTTAATGATAAATTGGAGGTTTGGACACACGTTTTGGAATCTAAAGGGTTCAAACTAAGCAAGACCAAAACAGAATACTTGGAGTATAAATTCAATGTGGCGAGGGATAAAGCAGACATTGATGTGAGGCTTGCCATTCAACCTATTCCTAAGAGAGAAAACTTTAAGTATCTTGGGTCTATCATCCAGGGTAGTGGCGATATCGACGATGATGTCACACACCGTATTGGGGCAGCATGGACGAAATGGAGGCTTGCCTCTGGAGTATTGTGTGATAAGAAGATACCACCTAAACTCAAAGGTAAGTTTTACAGGATGGTGGTTAGACAGTCTTTGTTGTATGGGGTGGAGTGTTGGTCAATCAAAAACGCACATGTCCAGAAGATGCAGATCGCGGAGATGAGGATGTTGAGATAGATCTGTGGGCATACCAGGAGTGATAAGATTAGGAATGAGACCATTCCGGAGAAGTTCGAGGTGGCCCCTATAGGGCTGATAAGATGAGGGAAGCGAGACTGCGTTGGTTTGGACATGTGCAGAGAAGGAGTATCGATGCTCCTGCAAGGAGGTGCGAGAGGTTGGATTTAGGAGCTACATGGAGGGATAGAGGTAGACCGAAGAAGTATTGGGGGGAGGTGATCAGACAAGATATGATGAAACTTGAGTTCACCGTGGACATGACCTTAGATAGGAAGGAATGGATGTCGCGTATTAGAGTAGCAGGCTAATTGGTTAGTAGGGGTAGGTCGATACATGACTTTGTGATATAGTAGGTTAGTAGGAGTAGTAATATCTTTACATCGTATGTTGTCATTATTAGTCCTATATTTGTTTACTTTTTGAGTATTTACATTGTCTTTATATCTTGTGTTGTCATTTTCCGTCTTGATATGTTAACTTTATCGTATTTGCATATTATCATGTGATTTTCCTTATTAGTCGCTCTTTCTGTTCCCTTTCTTTTCTTTTCCTTTTTCTATATCTAGTTTATTCTGCTTATGGGCTTTTGAGACGAGGGTTACCAGGAAACAACCTCTCTACCTTTATGAGGTAGTGGTAAGGTCTGCCTACATTCTACCCTCCCCAAATCCACTTGTGGGATTCTACTGGGTATGTTGTTGTTGCTGTTGTTATATTTACTAGCCTCATATTATTTGGTGCATGCTCATTGTTCTGATTTTATGGGAATTGGTACTCCTCGCAGGTGTTTACCTTCATGATCCAACTGCCCTGCTTGCTGCTGTTGATCCCTCACTAATCACCTATACAGAAGGTGTGATTCGTGTCCAAACAAATGGCATCACAAGAGGGCTGACTCTATTTTATAACAAACAAAAGAGGTAAACTGTTGCATTTTTTCAGAAGAATGAGTGTATCCCTCCTTTTTTTGTGTTTTCAGAGAATAAAGCTTCTCTTGCCAGCCCTTCATAAGTGTGGTAGGGCACGTTTACTATCTAGATTGATAGCACCATCAGTATCATATGGTTCTATCTTTGGCTGATAATCCAGCTGGACCTAGACGCTTGCCATCTTCGAATAACACTATAGGATAGTACTTTGAGGATTCAACTTTCTTCTGTAAAGGGTAAGGGATAGCAGGAAAGGTAAGATAGTTCCTCAACACTTCTCCTTTTTGGTCCTCCAAGAATTTTCTCCTCAAGCCTGCTTTAGTTTCATGAATGCAAAAGGGGATTCTCATAGGAAGGTTTGTTGTGACATACCCTAAGGTTGAATGCCATTTATATCTTTGTATGTGTTGGTATACTGTTCATGTTCTTCCATATGATCAGAAGTGGAATAATTATGTTTTTTTTTGAAACTGGTAAGGTGGAAGTGGAATAATTATATTGTGGTCAAGAGAGGAAAGCAACTCCTACATGCACCGTAATCTTCTTTCTCATATGTTCATCATTCTAAAGGAAGGTCAAGTGAAATCATCCTTGAGGATCAAAGTGAAGAAAAATGGGGATGAGAGACAAAAGAAAGATCCGTGAAGAAGAGAGACATGACAATGCCAGAGTGGAGAAAGGAGAGGATGATTTGACTGAGGAGAATATTCAGGGGCAGATCTTAATGAGTTGAGAATTTAAGTTCTGATGGACTTGAGGAGTAAATGCCACTTCATCCACTTCTCTCTTGAAGCGGTGTATTTGGTTTGCTTAATAGATACCAATTCCATTAGAATTCACAAATATATACAAGGTTGGAGCCAAAAGCATTGGGTTCAGATGAACACGGCTGCTTTAACACTGGGTCTGCCTCTAAAAATATTAACTCAATGTCAGTATGACCAATTGACCATTACTCTCGGGAAAGCAACATAAATATCTTCTTGACTACCTTCGAATTCTTAATAAAGCAGCATACCATCCTCTGAAATATCAAAAAGAAAATATCAGTTATCGTCTCAAAAAAATATATATGTGTCAATCAGGCTGGAGCAGTAAAAGCTAAAAACAGAATACAGTGTTTGCAGGAAAGCATCATTGAGATAAATGACGAGACAAGTAGTAAACTTTAAGTGGCATAATGTGTGCAGCTAAAAGGAAAGGAGCGTAATATTGCTATGCCAGGGTCTTATCCCCAAGTAATACAATTTAAATAGTAGACAAGTATTACAATTGTTATATCAGATATTTCAGCTATCAAGTACAGTTGATTAGGCATGATTAGAATAGCAATGGATAATAGAGATGCTCAAATATCATCAACAGTTCAGAACTATCAAATAAACATGATGAATATCATATATGTAGCTAATCCCTTGTGGCCAATACCTGATACTTTAAATAGCGATCTTGCTCATACTTGCTTCGCACATGAACTGGATATTTTAAACTTATCAAAGCTACTAAAATAGCATGCTTCTATTGAAAAACAAGCAAAACAAGAAATTAAAGTTTCACTTACATTGGAGACAACATTGCCTAAAACCATTCCTTCACTTTACTTGCTCCACGACTCCAATCAATGCAAGATTAGTGTAGTTACTCACGGATGACAGTTCTAATTGACAAGACTCATGGTGTGTTAATATTAAGTTGGAGATTTGGAGACAAACCTTAGAGTCGAAAGGGTTCAAGTTGAGTAGGACCAAGACAAGATACTTGAATTGCAAATTCAGTGACATAACACATGAGGATAACATGGAAGTCGGGTTGATACTCACGTCATATAAAGAGAGGAAGTTTCAAGTATCTTAATTCTATTATACAAGGAAATGGTGAGATGGACGAGGATGACATTCACCAAGTAGTGTAGGGTCGATGAAGTAGAGACTTGCATTCAGAGTCTTGTGTGATAAGAAGGTGCTATTAAAACTCAAAGACAAGTTCTACATATAAGTAGTTAGATCAAGTATGGTGTATGAGTGGAGAGTTGGCCAATCAAGAACTCTTTCATTCAGACGATGAAAGTTGTAGAAATGAGGATGGTACAATGGATGTGTAGGCATACTAGGATATTAAGGACAAGGTGGGAGTGGCTTCGATGGAGGACAAGATGCTCAAGCAAAACTGAGATGGTTCGGACATGTGAAGGGGAGATGCATGGATAACCTAATGCGGAGGTATGAGAGATTGGTTATGGATCTTCCAGGAGAAGTAGAGATAGCCCGAAGAAGTACTGAGGAGAAGTGTTTAGATAGTATTTGGCGCAGTGTCAACTTAGCAATGACATGACCTTATATAGGAGGTTGTGGAAGACACAAATTAGGGTAGTAGGTTAATAGGTAGAAGTGTGTTATCTTGCTATCCTTCCATACTAGTAGTTGTAGAATTGCTTCTGTAGTTTCTTGCCCTTCAAGTTCTATTATTATCAGTTATTTCATCAAACTTTATTTATCATACTCTTTTGCTTTGTTATGCTTTCATGTCCATTACTTCGATTATGTTTTCTTGAGCTACGGATCTGTTGGAAACAACTTCTCTATCTCTGAGATAGGGGTAAGGTCTGGAACACTCTACCTCATCAAAACCCCTCTTTATCGAATTACAATGGGTATGTTGCAGTTCTACTAGTATACTTTGATTTATAGGTTGACATTTCAGCCTTAGGATCACAAATCTGAGAGCTTCTTCCTCAAAACCTTTTAAAATAGCTGTTGTTTTTGGTTGCTGACGTATATATACTTATCGGGCCTTCTTTGTGATGGCGCTGAGTTAACTTGGCAAGCCTTCTCATTCGCGTCTCGTGGCTCGCAGCCCTCGTGGTCGCATTTGTGCTCCCATCTGAAAGATCGCCCTTTTCTTTGTGATTGTGGAGCCCAGCCCCCTTTAGCTGTGACCAGCTTTCCTCTTCGTGATAGGGGCCCACCGCTCGCAATCGCGAAGCGCAATCCTGCACCAGCAAAATCTGCAATTGTTAATGTGGTGTAATGGCACCAAACTCACCCGAGTCCCTCAGATCCTAATACAAACCACGCTGACAAGTCCAAAAGGATATTGACTTATACAAGGTCTCAAATCATGATTTGGTACACAAATGCTCAAAAAGAGGGTTGGGTTGTTACAATATTGTTTTTGTAGGAATACAAGGACTTGTGTAAAAGAGAAAATTTTGTCAAACCCAAGATCTTTTTTGCAACTATCTTTTCCATTCTTCTTGAAACTAGACCTTTTTGCTTTCCTTTTCAGTTTGGCCTCTGGGTTCAAGAAAATGCAAACGTTGTTATGATGAATTGGATTAGATAACTGTGTTTCAAATGACTAAAATTCTCTATGCACGTGTGTTTTGCTCTCCATTTTGATGCTTTAGGAAATGTATCAATTTTTGTGCATATGATACTTAGAATAGAGGGATATTTGATCGATAAGTAGTACTTATTATGTTTACTGTTGAACAAACAAGGTTTGCTGAAGTCACTGAATGGTCTGATAAACCCTCAGTAAAAGTGGCAGTAACTGTTGATGCTCCTAAAGTTATCAAATTGGTTATGGAACGTCTCATCAATTCTTAGGAGAATCTAGTAGTTGAAAGAGAAGCTATTTGACGGACATCCAACTGCACGTTATGTTCTTCGTTCGTCTGCAACTCGGTGCTTGAAACATAGACATTTTTCAGATTCTTGTTTTGCTATGGATAGGAAGAGATCGCAAGATTGCCTTCACACTATGATTATGTGACATACGTCGATCACCAAGAAGAATTTCATTTTGTTTATTGGTTCTATGCCATCTCCACAGTTGTAACCAAATCTTTGTTTTCTGAGCTCCTTTTGAATAAGGTGATTTGGAGAACCCAACGTTTTCATCATTTAAATTTCTCTTTTAAACTGAAAAATACATTGTCAACCATGGTGGTTTTTCGTGGTAGGGTTAGTAAGAGAACCACATTTGTTTTTATTATTTTTTTTAAACTTATATTGTATGGTATGGTTTGCTTTCATGCTTCTGTAACCATGAAAATATTCACTCTTTAAAACCACCAATTTGGGGTATCAAAGGTTTACTTTTTCTTTTTTCAATTATACCTTTAATTTTAGATAATTCTAATTTATCCTTCTTGGGGGTAATGTTTCTAATTTATCATTTATTCTTTATTAAACGTTACCCTAATATATCTACTGCTTTCACAATTGTATTACTCATTCTCCTCTGCATCAACATTTGAAGCTTCTTTGCAGCCTCCAGTCTTTTCTCCCATTCCCACGTTTCAGTCTATATTTTATGTTTGTTTTTCTTAGAAGTTCTTGCTTTTTAGTTTTCTTGTGTTGTTTGTATAAATTGGAGATATATGAGCTTGTTTCCCTGTTTGATTATATTTATTTATTTATTTAAGAAAATATAGATAGATTTAATTGATAATAATTAAGGGCATTTTCATAAATTTATCAAGTACTATACAGTGAAACTAAACAACAAAATTATCATTAAACAATAGCAAATAACACAATCTATCTAAACATTGTATTGTACGATATAATATCATACCATACAGTATCATACATTATGCAATCATGACAATTCACTATTCAAACTAAGGGTTAAAAGTAATTTTGTCCTCTTTAACCCAAATCCATGAGATGGTATTGTTATATGTCAGATTCATTATAAAGAAAATAATAGGATCATATATAATGTTGTTCAACATGTAGTATTTGACCAAATGAAATTGACAGAGGTTTGTTCAAACAAGAACTAGTTCAAGTTTTAAGTCCTGATTGCTCAGATCATCACAAGTCCATGGACAACTAGTTCAAGAGTAATTTAAAAATATTCATTTCATTCTCCAATTCTATGATCAATCAAATAGCTTTACATAGAAATTGTGACGGAGATAAATTTTACAGTTGAATTAGTATTTGTGTGATGAAACATGCCATTTCTCTCAGATGCACGAGTTTCAATTATTGCTAGAGTGAAAAGAGGATTTATAAAATATAAGGGAAAAGAATGATGGTGTTTTTAACGGATGAAAGGAGTGTCGTGATTTATGTTTGGCATAATAAATAAATATATTATTTAACTTAATTTCAATTGATATTTATGCCTTTCAACTTTAAGTACAATCAGAGTAGGTACTTAAACTTGTATAAAATTCTACGTGATATAACACTCAATACTACATAGGATACAAAATTATCATGCAAGGCATCACATAGGATTATTGTGTCTAAGGGTGAACAAAATCAAATCGAAACTCGAATCAAACTGCAAATCGAGTCAATTCGGGAGAAAAAACTCGACTAATGGTTTAGTTTGACTTGGTTTGGTATTGGAAAAAAATCCAACTATATTTGATTTGATTTGATTTTAACTTTAAAAAATCAACCCGAGACTAAATCAATC
>JAABOM020000012.1:7060116-7070431 GCA_011800125.2 Solanum clarkiae
TCTTGAGGGGACCAGAGGAGTTAATCGAAGAAAAACCCTAAAAATCTTGACCAAGAATTAGCCATGAAAATCTGAGGCAAGAAAATCCAAAGGGGCGAAACAAATTTAAAAAAAAAGCCCTAGTACAGGCAGCCATAGAACATCAGAAGAATGAGGCAAACAGAACTGGTTTCGAAGATTAATTCTTAATTTCAAAAATGCCCCGAACTCGAATCGACCATTACAATCTTGAGCATCGAGTCATGAAGTCTGAAAACCATCGATAAAACCCCTGTTTTATGGTGTCGAAACTTCGTCAAGCTCGTCGTTCTAGTATCGCTGCCCTAAAAAAGGTAACGCCTTTCTCATTTTCTCTCTTGAGCAATATGCCGGCTGTTTGGTTTTGTTCCAGGCGATCGAGATTTTCTTTGGAATCCTGTTTGATGCTGGATTGTTATATTCTTTAATCTAGTTCAAATGAGATTCGAATGATGATATTCAAAAATGTTGAAAGTCTCTCCTGATTTTATGTTAAAATTGGGACCAACTTTGAGCTTAGATTTTCCTGGCTTTGTTAGGGTCTTTTCTTGATTGATCTTATACGAGCTCGAGTGTCTAAACCTCAGCTTTGCTCCCTGTTATTTCGAAGTGCCCTAATTTATTTGAGTTTGTCTATGTTTTTCCTCTTGTTGAAATGTCATTCTCATCCTTATGAACAGGAAGTCAAGTTTTCTTGCTAGTGTGTCCGTCGTTATGTTCATAGTGCACTAAGGGGTTATTGTGAAGGTTTTTTTACGGTACACTAGAGTATCTACTGTTATGTTCTTTCTAGAGTGTCTGTTATTGTTTTCACAGTACACTAAGGTCGTTGACACATCTTAAGAGCAATATCATCTACTTCCATTTCATTTTGGCCTTCGTTTCTTGATAACATGAATCTGCCTTGTTTGCTCCTACTGCTCTGACTTAGTTTATCGAGTGTTATTCCACTTCTGAGGTTTGAACTACACTTGTTTATTTACTTCACTCTCTATTTAATTGTTTCGTTGTACCCATGGATTGTGTTGTAGTCTATATCATTTGTTTTGATGTTCTCCTGCTATATTATGAAGCAAATCAGCACTTATGTTCATATTTATGCATATGACTCGTAAAACAGTGATTGAACTGCCTGAAGTAGTATCACTCATTTTGAATCCATTGTTTGAAGAATATTACTGTCGAATATCCAAAGTTCGTGCTTAAGTCCTGTGTCAAGTGTTGGCTCCATTAAACTTGAGAATCTCATGTTTAAAACATGTTGTTTTCAAATACCCAAAAGTACTTGTGTTTCAATGTTTTTGGAGTCGGCTGTCGGATCAATTCATGACGTTATATTCTGGCCTTAATGGCAACTGTATGATACTGCTGAACCATGGCTTCATATCTTGTCATATCATGTTGCTGTTAAGTTAGTGTAATCATTGGCTTTAAATGATAACAAACTGTGTTTCACTTTCACCTGAGCTTGTATTAAGATATTTCTTTGAAATATGGCTCTTCCATGTGCCCCCCAAAAGTTTAATCTTGTTTAATTATAGCACAATAGCTGATTAGTTTCTATTTTGGCAGCTACAGACATCACTTTGTTTTAGCAAATAAAAGAGTAATTTGGCATGCTTTTTGGGGTCTGTAACATCTTAAGTTCCCTGTGAACAATGTTTGTTATGTTAGTATTTTAAATTGGAGAATATGTGAAGTTTTATGGATCTAGTGAGATTTGATTGGCTTCTATGCTTTTTGTTATATCTGTTCTTTATCTGGAACAGAAGAAAAGATGCAGAACTTAAAAGGGGAAATTGAAGGTTAAAAGTTTAGGCTAGGTTTGAATGTGAAACATCATATCCTTTTTCTGTTTGTGGTTCTTTCGGCTTGCATATGTATTATAGTTTGGACTGTGATATGTTGTGGGCAAATTCTACTCGCATTATTGAGATTTACTTCCAGTATCACCTTTTAATCTGGTTTATTTTGTCCATTCTATATTGCATGCTTGTTGGCTTTAGGAATGAAGTCTTGTAGTAAGAATTGCGTTCGCTTCTGTGTTTTAGTTTATGAATCTTTATTTGCATTTGGTGTTTCGATATATTTCTAACTCTTGTTTGTAGTTGTATTTAATATATAAATCTTAATCCTTAATTTTATTTTTATTTTTTATTTTTTTTGCATGAACAATGCCCCGAGTCATTTTGGACTCCCTCATTGCATTCTTTGGGCTATGGAGGCCCAAACTTCCTCTGCTTCGAGTCAGCGAAGTTATTATACAGATCCTAGGATGAAAGCCTAGGAGCTGCAACAAAGATTTAAATGGGATAAAGACCAAAAATCATTTCAACATCTTTTTTTATTTTATTGAGTTTATATTTGTACTTGTTTGGATACTAACATTATATTATTGGTTTCAGTCTAATTAAATTCCCAGCATGTCAAAATCATTTATGTTATTTTTATTATATTTTATCCATAAAAAAAAATGAAATTTCACATTTTAGTCCAATTTTCAAACATAATCAATTTCTTTCAAAGTCTAGTATGCTTTTAATTTAGTCAAATCTTTTCAAAGTTAATAAATTTTAAAATCAGTCAACTTTTTCTCAAATCAAATCATTTTTAAAAGTTAGTCAAATTTCATAATCGTCGGATAACCGCATTTAGCGGCCATTTCGAGTGCGTAAAACCTTCTCGAAGTGGAAATGTGAACCCGAACCCTTTCTTTGGATTTAAAAAGATTTTTCTGTTAGATCTTTTTAAATATTTATTAGTTTCCTAATTATCCTCAAATTAGTGGCGACTCTGTTTTCCTTTAAAATTTCAAAAATTGATTTTTACATAAATTAATTGAGTTTAAACTGATTTTTTGAATTTTTTTTTCAAAAAAGCCATTTTTTCGTCATAACACATAAATACCAAAAAATCAAAGCAAACCAAACTAATTCAATTTTTCGGTTCGGTCTCGGGGTGAGGTGGGGGGAGGGGGTGGAGGGCAAAAAAAATTAACTTTTTTTTATTTTTTATTGGGGCAGGCATAAGTACCGAATAATCAAAAAAACGAACTGAATCAAACCAAACTAATTCTAATTTTCGGTTCAATTTCGGGGTGGGTGGGCGGAGGGAAGGGATTAATTTTTTATTGGGACGGACATAAATACCAGAAAATTAAAAAATCAAACCAAATCAAACAAATTTGATTTTTCGATTCGGTGTCGAAGTGGGGTGGGGGCAAAAAAATTAACTTTTTTTTATTGGGACGGGCATTATTGGGACGTGCATAAATACCGGAACATCAAAAGATTGAACCAAACTAAACTAACTTGATTTTTAGATTCGATGTCGGGGTGGGGTGGGGACAAAAAAAATTAACTTTTTTTTATTGGGATGGGCATAAATACCGAAAATTAAACAAAATCAAACCATACCAAATTAATTCAATTTTTTGGTCCAAATATCGAAAAATCAAATAATCAAACCAGACCAAACTAATTTGATTTTTCAATTCGATATCGGGGTGGAGTGGGTTAGCAAAAAAAATTAATTTTTTTAGTGTTTTATTGGAGCGGACATAAATATCGAGAAATCGAAAAATCGAACCAAACAAAACTAATTTAATTTTTCGATTCGGTGTCGGTGGGGGAGGGGGGGAAATTAACTTTTTTTTATTTTTTATTTGAGTGAAGCATAAATACTAAAAAATCGAACCAAATCAAACTAATTCAATTTATCGATTTGGTATAGGTATTTTTTTTTCAAAAGTTCAGTTCTTCTTCGATGTAGGAGTCTAAAAACTTCATTACGCCGAAGAACCGAACTTTTATTAAAAAAATTAAAAAAATAATTTCTTTTCAAAAATAATTATTTGAAAGCAGGATTCGAATGATTAGGATTGAACATTAACAATTTAACTTTGATTTATTTTTTTTATTTATTTTTTTTTTGCTTCTAGAGAATAAAGTGGATTAGAATCATTCTTATCCAAACATAGTTAATCAAATTCATATTAACCCATATTTTATATGATTGGCTTGTGATTCAATTCATTTTGACTCAATCCATATTTAATTCATTCAAACCCAATCAAATCCATTCATTTACCACCTCAGGTTGAGGGCATCCTGGAAGGGGCATACATCCACTTTCCGGTGCATTATCTTTAAGGATTACAAACCATTTTACCTAAAAACAAAAAAAAATATTTATATCAAAGCTCTTAAATTCGTTTATTCACATTATATTATCCAACCTTCATGTTAGACAAACGCTCAGAGAATCTTTTACCAATTTTGTATTGCTTTATGTTACTCTCAGGTTCAGTGTTCCAAACTAAATCACAGCACAGGTTTTGTTCTAACTCCAAACAACAGATAACTTCTTGAGTCTTGACTTTTGCTGCTGAATTAATGGATATATCGTCTTCACCAGATCAATGGCAGTCTCCAAAACCCTGCCATCCATACCGCAAAGAAAGAAGAAACATTGCCCCCTCTATACTTGGGAAATGCTTGCATGAACAGAGACCATTTTTACAAAACTAAAACATCATCCCTCAGTTCTAAGAGCAATTGGTTTTCCTCGACCCATGGAAAATCCCTTAGTGCCATCTGGCATGCGAGGCACAGAAGATTGCTTGCCAGCTGACTGGTCAGAAACTACTGCAGACTGGCCTGCAACACTACCACCACCAGTACTCGAGGGGGCACTAGCCACGCTACTTCCGGTATTCACTTTCGTTGCGGAACCCCCAGTACGCCCTCCACGATTGCTTTGTCGAAACTGGGGAATTTCACGTCCCCGACCCCTCATCTGTCCTGGTCCTGGTCCCTGTGCCTTACTCCGACCACGATTGTTCCCTTTCTTCTTCCCAACGCGGCCATGTTCCTCCTATTCAAGGGACATTTAAATGAAGCCATAATGAAATAAACTGAAGATCACATCCCAAAAGAAGTGTGGTATCAAAAAGGTGGGGTATCTTTTGGAAGACGGCAGTAGAATTTATATGGTGCAGTTTTCCTAGAAAAAAAAATCTCCTCTTGTTAATTGAAAAAATGGCAACATCACTTACTGCAATGTCATTGGACTGCACGTCAACATTATGGGAGGAGTCTCCATCATGTTTCTCATTGAGTTCTAATGCAAGATCATCATCTTCTTTGAAGTTCAGATCACTTTCATGACCAACCTTCTTTACTCGGGCTTGACCAGATTTGGCCTGTACAATTCAATCATAATGCGTAAGCACCTAGCAGATCAAAATTACAGAATACCAGCACACTCGTATGCTAAAGGAAAATCTATCTTTCAACCTGCCTACAAGTGGAACTAGACGTTCTATCTTTTCCTGATTCATGGAAATCTTCAGTTATCCTAAATGCATCTATCTGAAACAAAATCTTGTATCCTCATGAAAAGCGAGGAGTCCTAGCCCTGTAACCTTATCAGAATGTAGTCAAGCCCTATAACTCAAGATTTTTGGGGGGCTGAAACTTAATTAGAATTCAAACAATGGACAAGCAAAGCCTGAATGCCAAGAATATCATGAGAATGCTCATTCATATACCAGTATTTTTCATATAAAAGTTAAAGCTAGTCTGATTATTCATTAGTATTCGTTCTTTTTGCTAAATGACAAGTTAGAAACTAGGCCGCTTTTAGGACATGGTTTAAACTTCTATCAACAGGGAACAGAATAATCAGTACTTACTGCACGTCTAAGCAGCAGATGGACTTTTAGACCATTTCGCCAGTTATCCACGTCATTTAGCTCAAGAACCTGTAAAATCAGGTTTCAAAGTGGAACAATTTCAGAGATAGTGATAATCAAGGTGTAACTAAGAAAACACACCAGAAATCACTTACCGCCTTCTCGGCCAATTCAACAGTGTCATACTCCACAAATACGTGCAACTGCATTGAGCTATATAATTCAGATCTTGCAACAACTGCATTACAAAATACCAATATAGACAGAAAATGGTGTTTCTTCTGAAGAGCTACTTTTGGGTAGCGGTAGCAGATTTTCCACTTGCTACTTAAGTAACTTCGCATTAGCAGCACACATTATCCAAATTTAGCTCCCAAGTCAAAACTTCAACAGCTCGTTACCACCGTTTCTTACTCTTAATTCTGACAGCCATTTCAAAATGGCCTACTTGTGCATAATTTAGTTATTCATATATCAAATTGTCTGATGTTTACCTTATTACTATACAATGTGCTGTCTGATTTTGCTGATCTAGATGCTGAAGAAGCCCCACCATTTGAAGGTTGAGGGTGGCAGGTGCGTATCATTTTTACCCTGACACAATTCATTATGCAGAGTCTTAAAAAGGCTGGATATAATTTGTTAGCAGATTTCTCAGACTATTCAGTATACAACTAGAGCAAACCAGTGTACCTTCCAACTGCTGAAAAAATCTTCATGAGGTTCTGGTGGCAGTGGTCTTCAGGCAAATTCTCAGCAACCACTATGCGAGACTAACAATGAAAATATGCAATGGATCAAATGATAACCAGACTCTTAAAAGAACAAAGCCTACAAACTGAAAAGGTGTACAAGTAGATGGAAAAATGAAATGCTTCACGCAGTCATAAATTGTTTTTGTTGTAAACCACTATTGCAATAGGAATTAAACATACTTGCAACTCTTCTAGGGCAGCTTCAGTCAGAGGATTTTGCCTTTTAACTTTCTTTCCATCTTCACTAACAACCTAGAAGCAGAAAAGTCAAATAACAAAATATCAAAAAGAAAACATTTGCAAGATGGAAATGGTTGCAAAATGTGCACAGGAGAAGCACAAAGAGTAATTCTCTTTCAAGGGTGGAGGGAGAGATAACTCACAAGATTTATTGAGCCACGCAGAACGTCGGCAAGCTGGGCATGACTACCTATTAGAGCTTTAATCTTCTTGAATGATGCAACCACTGATATTGGTACTATAGCAAAGAAGAAAGTATAAACAAGCAAGACATGAAAAAAATTATAACTTCAAATTATCAATCAAAAACATGATTAGTCAAGCATGGAATAAGAACACTCACCATACCCCTCAGGATCCTTGATCATATGCCTTATCAAATTTTCAGTCGTTGCCAAATTTAGATCGCTGAAATAGAACTCCACCTATGGAGAATAAGAATGCACCTGAATTAGCTGCGTTAACAAAGAAAGGAGGACTTCATAGCTTATAGAACTTTACAAGTACTTCTTTCACGACATTATTTCAAGCTTCCAGCAGCTTATCCCAAACAAATTTGAATAGCTGCAAGTACATATTCCGTTATATCGTCGGTTCCTTCCTCACACATCTGATCAAGCTTTTCACAAGCACTTGAAACGATATAAAAATTTCACATCATTTTTTTATAATGTTCAAATGGCTTACCCTAACAAATCCGAAAAGCTTCAAGTAAAACTTCTACAAGACAACTCATAAAGACATGTTTTTGTTCTTTCCAGTGAACACTTATAGTTAGACATAACAACTTCCTTTTATATCAGCAAATATGACAGAAGTAGTAGTAAGGTCTGTGTACAATCTACCCTCCCCAGACCCCACTTGTGGGATTTCACTGGGTATATTGTTGTTGTTGTTGTTGTAAATAGCTCCGAATTCAATGCATAATTAGTGTTAGATAGGGCACAATAGAAGAAACGTTTATGTAGGCAATACCAATTAGTTAGGAATATATCTTAGTCACGCTAATATGCTTATTATGTCTATGCTTTCTAAGAGTCTATTAACCCTATTAGAGATTCTTGCCAGTAGAACATTTAGAGACTCTTTTTTATGACTGAGATATCCGTCTAGGGAAACCCTTCGGACCAACAAAAGACTCCAAAACTCAGGGATAATAGGTCCACCCCTTTATATTTTTATTTTGCATAATGTTGGCTTGAGATCAATGATGGATCCAGGATTCCTGGACTGCGGGTGCTCAAAGGGAAAAGATTTGTTGCCAGTGGGATTCGAACCCGAGTCCGACAACTCATCCTGAACCTTAAGAAGGCATGGAGAACCACTGCACCCACAGAACTTCTTGTTCAGTGGGTGCTTAACCTTATACTTATACCATTTTTTTATATTTTCTACATAGATACATAGATTTTTCCGGGGCCAGTGGGTGCTCTAGCACCCGGAACTCAACACGTGGTCCGCCCCTGCTTGAGATAAATCTAAATTGGGAAGCAATTCCCACAAACTGAAAACAAAAGGATAAACATGGCCGGTTAGTAATCATATAGCACCCCAACTTTTCTTGAGAAAGGTAATGTTGTATTCCTCAGCATTAAGGTTATGCCGGAGACCTCCAAAAATTGGTTCCAACAAGAGAAAAAAAACAAACAAAAGGCTAATGGATTACATAGAACCTATAAAATATAAAATTTGTGCAGCTTCTTCAATCCCTTCTTCTTTACACAAAATAAAAAGCAGTCAAGCAATTCCATCTGACTTTCTCAATTGAATTAGCCTGGTATCGAAAGCATCTGCTATTTCTTTCTTTCCAGACAGACCACCAAACATCCCCCCCCCCTACTGATCCAACAACTAGGCAGATCTGCTGTATGCTCAGGCATAATTCATTCTGTGTGTTAGTCCCAAAAAAGATTCTACAATTGTGTTGTCACTCAGCAATGGACGAACAAATGGTTGTTAGTTTCCTCAGCCTCATTACAGAGAGAGCACCAAGAGGTGATATGGAAACCTTTCCTTTTCAATCTCTCACATGCGGAGCATGCTCTTCTGGAAACCAACCAAGAGAAATAGAAACATTGTATCTTGGTTGGCACCTTGTTCCTCCAAATCTGCTTCCAGGGGCCAAGTTTACAACTTAGATTCTCCTTCACCTCCTTAATATATAGCTTGTTAATAGAAAGGCTTCCATCTCTAGAGTGTTTTCATTTGATAGAATCTTTTTTGCTGATAACCCGTTGAACCCATTCAGAACTTGTAGTAGCTCAGCCACTTTCCCAATCTCCCAGTCATATAAATGCCTTTTGAACACAATATTCCATCCATGAGTAGACCATACCTCAACCACTGTTTCTTCCAGATTGGTGCACAAAGAAAATACATCAGGAAATACGACCATCAGTGTCTCATATCCATTTCAAATTGTCCTTCCAGAATAGGATCTTATTCCCATTTTCCACCTTGTAAACCATGTTTCTACTTGGATCGTCCCACAAGTTCCTTGTAGAGTATTTTGTAACGACGACTAACTAGACCAGGAAAATTTGTTGATACTTTATAGTGTGTTTTTAATTGTTATAACACGTGAAATAAATAGAATTCATGGAAGAATGGACAGCCATTTGATCAATAATTAATTAAATATTCAGTTCAATTTTAAGTTTGACTGATACTTCTCCTTATACAAGGAAAGTATATAAACCCTCTATAATTTTATTTAAGCCAAAATGGTATGTGCTCATTGAAATAAGATAGTTCCAATGAGGTAATATTCTTCATTTGGAGTAATTTACAATCACAAAAAAATCACTTTAACAGTTCCATTTTTTTTTAAATACCCTGAATACACATGAATGCTTTGGACTTTTACACAACTTATATATTTTATTTGGGTTAGAATAAGCCTAAGTAAACAAGTAATTTTTAGAATGTGAAAATAAATTTACAGTGGCTTATAGTCAATCAATTACTATGTCTCATTCTTAATTGAGAATTTGATTATTAAAATCAACTCAAAGATAGAAATAGTAAGAACTATATCATTTTAAAATTTTAGATAATTCAGGAAAAAGTCACTGTTTTGATTACATGCCATGTCACAAACTATATAGCAAAACAAAAGTATAAGATTCTTATCTATCAGTATCAAATATCTGTCATCTCTTTAACTACTTGTACTGCATCACTTTATTCTCTAATTTTTTTCCTTTCAACCTCGTACGCAATTGACGACTTGTATAAATTATCAATGGACAGTACTACTTGTCTATGCACAGAGCACATGCTTCAATCTTTATAAAATTTGAAAATGTGAAAGTTCGCGACATTCAAACTGATCTTTCCACCTGTTTCCTCAAAGAACCCTAAAGGTGATAGATGGATATAAATTCTATTGCCAATAATGTGAATACATGTCAACATATTGTGCCACTATGCCAGGACTTCTAAAATAAATACATAATCCATATATATGAAATAATAATAGGCATCGGACGACTTTTTTGGGGGGTATGGTTTCTTCCTTTATTAAGCATCATTACCCCAATGCCTCAAAGGCTCCCGCCCATTGCGGGGTAAGGGGGGTCGGATGTATGCAGCCTGACCCCTATGT
>JAABOM020000012.1:7077203-7098178 GCA_011800125.2 Solanum clarkiae
TTAGCGATACTTTGCTATTGAGAAATCACATGATAAATGCACCAAGATAGCATTATCACCTAAAATGCCAACTCAAATTCAGTGCGAAAACCAGAGACTTGAGGCAACCGAGTGAATTATAACCAGATCAAATTCTGCTCAGGTGACTATGGACCAATATTGGGTTAACAAGAGCGAAAGCAATGCAAACAGGTGCAGTAGAAGGCAATGTAAATTTAACTCGATACACTGAAATATGAAAACTGCAACAGCTAAATACACACTCAGACAGAGCCAACAGTCAGGGACATTCAAACAATCAGATCCCATTAACTGGAGACTTTGTGCAGTCCCTGCACCAAATTATCAACAACTCAAATAGAACTAAGGACAATCAAACAAACTGAAAGCATCTTGATTCCAGTTTAACACAAGACGAACATGGATCACAGTCCTAAAAACAATGCCATTAATTTAGGTTTTAACATAGATCTTAGAATAGACGATTAAAGCAACTTCAAATACTTAAAGCCAAACACATGTGAGAATAGAATGCAACATATATCCACTTAGGAGTAACATAACATCATTTAACTTGACAACAGTTATATTTCACTACCAAACAAACAGAGAAAACAGCAAAAGCCTTTTAACATTTCAGTAATTCCTTAACAACAACGCCACCAGAGTTTTACACAGCTAACAGGAAACCAACACAACAATCATTTCACCAATATCCAACTCATCACTGCAGAGTCGCTTCCAGTCAATAAACAAACAAAATAAGAAAACTCGACGTTTTTCGAATTTTGCAACGCATGATACTTAAGCAGAAATGAGATAAACGAATGAAGTCATTACCTTTTTTGGGGCAGCGATACTGGAACGACGAGCTTGACGAAGTTTCGACACCACAAGGATTTTATTCAAGATTTCTTGACTCCAAAATCAAGCGTTCGATTATCAAGTTCTCTGAATTGATGAAGTTCTCCAAGAAGAGTAGTGATTTTGCCGAGATTTTGAGCTGAAGAACTTTGTGCGTGCTTGGTGAGAGTAAACGCCGCTTGTGGGATTTTCTAGGGTTTTTTCCAGATTGTTCTTAGCCGCCCGGTTTCGTCTGGCTTCTCCTAAGCTTTTCGCTAAGTATTTCGATGGCTCCTCCCTTCTCGCTATTCACCGCTGTCCATGGCTAGGTTTTTTTCGAGGTTTTTTCTCTGATTTCGACGGCTCCCAGTTCATCCCCCAATTTTGTTCGCCGCCTAGGATTTCTCTTCCTCGTCTATCGACGGCTGCCATGGCTCCTCGAAAACGAAGAAGAAAAGGGGATTATATAGGGGACAATTAGGGTTTGAAATGGGGGGAAAACGAATCGATTTGAATGTGAAAAAGAAGGGTACGCATGAGGGGACAAGCGATTATGGGGGAATGGGAGTTGTCGGGGAACGTTAGGATTGTGGGGAAGGGGTGCGGCGCTGGTTTTCTTATTTTCAAAATGAAGAAGAAGAAGGGAAAAGAGAAGAACAGGGGTTTTGGGAAATTGGGGAAAGGGTTTGGGAGTCGTTTGAAGAAGAAGGGAGAAATGAAGGATTGGGGGCGCGTGGCCCCCACGCGCTGCATTAATTAGTTAAATAATTTTATTTTTTTAATATAGTTGTCTAAAAATCATTGAAATAAAAATAAAACTCGATGACTAATTTGACACCGTGGAGGGTAAAAATTGGGTGTCAACAATATCCATATCAAATATCTACTTATTTGCTTAATTCAAATTTCTATTATAAAAAAATTAAAAAAATAAAAACAAAAACAATAACTAGACTTACACACAACTCAATTTTAGAAATATCAGTTGCATTCTTTTATTGTTTATAATAAGTATCTCATTCTTATTATTTCAGCTAAAAACCCATGTACCTACTTCTATTTTCTTGATTTTTCATTTACAATATTTTTTTGTTTCAACTAATTAAAAACTCATATATCTACTTCATTTTTTTTTAATAGTAATAGGCTCTAAATTATGCATAATAGCGAATTAGCTTATCAAGAAGTTTTAGAATTGGATTAGAATCTACTCACATATGGAACTTAATCACATATAAGGCTTAATCTTTATATTTTTTTAAAATCACATAAAAGGCTTAATTTTTATATTTTCCTTTAGATTCCTGGATTATAGAGAAATTAAAACAATTATAGCGCAATCTCATGAGCATTTTTTGAGTTTTCAATGGTTGAAAATGTTTTAAGGTGTTAGACGTTTATACCTCACTTTCTACAATTAAATTATCGTTTTTGGTTGGTAATTTGAATAAATATTTAAAATTCTTATTGATTTTGCATATGGTATTTTTTACCAGTATGTTTTTCAATTAGTAAAGCATTGTTAGTCCCCCTTCTCCTCCATTGTTACGTTGAAAAAATAATATTGTGTTGTGGCTTACAATACTTTTAAAATAGTTTGGTATCCATTTTGATATTTTAATTAATTATTATTTACTTCCTTTTTTCATATGATGGTTTCTGGAATGATAAAAAAAATTATCTGCTATGTTGATGAAGACTTTTGACTGAGTTTAGTCTAATTATTATGTTCTATTGTGTTAGCATCAAGGTCTTTGACCGAGCTTAGTCTAATTATTTTAGTCGTATTTATAAAAAAAAATGCATAAAAGATCAACATGTTGGGTCGTGCTAACCGAGCTTAGTCTAATTATCTTAGTCGTATTTATAAAAAAAAATGCATAAAAGATCAACATGTTGGGTCGTGTTGAGCACGACCATTCTTATTTATCTATCCCTTTTTAACATATTATTTTAAATCTGACTTAGAATTTTGGATGGACTAATAAAGGCTATAGTCCATAGATATTAGTAGAGATAATTAACTTTTTCAGTTTTTTATAAGACATTTACTATTTTTTAATAAATTTTTTATTTATTATCTAGAATTACCATATCTAGAAAATATTTATCATCTATAGCAATTGTACTATGCATTAAAAGTGAATTATATATGTCATATATATGTATTATAAATGCATTATATTTATTTGGGTAAAAAAAACTGCATTATGTGTTAAAATAAATTACATATGTAATATAGATGTATTATACTATGTATAAAATATGAATTTGCATGCAGTGTAGATGTATTGTAAGTGTTTTAAAATGTATTAAACTCAATTTTATAAAAAATCTAAATTATACTTAAAGTGAATTATACATGTATTAAGGTAAATTTATATAGCTATAAAGGGTAAATAATTTTTAAATATGATATATTTAGGTAAGTTTTCCTTATTAGTAATCCTAAAGCACAAATCGAAAATCAAATCAATACTAATACTAGAAAAAAAAATTAATCCAACACTAAGAGTGATAATAATAATGAATATTTATTCTTTAGTTTTACATTGGATTAGATAATTAAAATACATAACCTAATTTTTAATTTTTCTTTATGTTTACTCATATACTTAATAAGTACTTATGACACTTATTTTAGCATGATTTAATAATTTAAAATTAGGATTATCTTCATTATGACTTATTTATTTGCAATATTTATTTTATGTGATCTCATTATTTTATTTTGTTGAATATTTTTGTGTCTTCACTAATATCCTATTTTGTGTTTTTCTTAAAAGAGATCGTAGATTTGTGTATTTTGGTAAGACTAAAGAAAATATTTGAATTTTAATTATATGTTTTTATAAATACTTTATAAAAAAATTAAAAAAAAAAAAACTGAAAACGCGAGATTTTGGAAAAAGTCCAAAAAAATTGAGAAGTTCGAAAAAATCCAAAAAAAATTCAAAATAACCCGAGGTTGAAAATTTTGAGTTTTATTGGTTTAGTTTGATTTGTATATTAAAAACTCGATGCAAATAATTTGATTTGATATTTAAAAAATTCGAACCAACTCGATCCATGTACACCCCTAAGTTTTTGTCTATGCATGTGATTCACAGTAATGTTGTACTAATGATTGTTAGGGTAAAGAAAAAGTTATCCACAAAATCACAAAGAAAATAGATTTTAGCGATCTTGATGCATTTATTAAGGAAAAGTAACAATATTGTTTTGTAGCGATTTTATAATTTGACAAGTAGAAAATAAGGATGAACTAAACAACAACATACCCCAGTGCCTCAAAAGGCTCCCGCTCATTGCGGGGTGAGAGTGGGTCGGATGTACGCAGCCTAACCCCTATGTTTAAAAATATAAAGCGGCTTTTTCCAGATGACCCATGAGGAGCGTCGAAAGTTGTATTGACTAACTGCTACTTCACAAATGAAAAAAGCGCAGATAGTTTAAAGAGCCATTTTGCTTTGAAATAAGTAAGAAGACAGTTAATCCTAAGATAATGATTAGTTTAGCAATTTTAGATATATTCCTTTAATTCGGTGATGCGAAGAGAATGCTCAAGGCGAGGGAGATAACAATAACATAAGGTTTATTTAGAGTTAGACTTTGTTTAGTTTCTAATATGTATATAAGTTGTATAGCATGTTGATTGATCTTCACAAAATTGTGTTTCGTTGATGGTTAAATTGATAATTGTTTGTATGAATGATCATGCGAACTGTTGAACTGTCTATTTGATTGATGATATAAATTTGTGAACTTGTGATTGCTATACTTAATGTGTTACGGAAAAGATGGCATGACATGAAAGGCTAGCATATTAAGACAAGCATACACTAATATTTTGGTAATGAGTATCTTTAAAAAACATCCAAATATACTTCCTAATTTAGGTAAATAAATTGTATGTGCTAGTTTAAACTGGAAGGTAAGTGGATATTTTTGCATCAATTTACCAACATTCTTAGCAAATTGTAAGTCTTCAGAATACATATAGGTTTTATTATAAACATATAAACAAACAGGCATAATCATAGATAAGTAATAGAGATGGCATATCAAAGACTTCTTAGAGAGGTAAGCTATACCAAACTAATCATGATATTAATATGATAAAGATGCTATGGTACCATCTACAGACAGCAGCAGAACAACAGTAGCAAGTCAAGCAGGTAAGGATCCCGGGGATTTTACACCACTTATGGCCACATTCCTTAGAGTGGATTTATGTTATCCCAAATCCACTTTAGCTATTCTTACTGGCTATTATACTGGTTTCCGATGGGTGTCATAGGATCAATATCATGTTAATAGTGAGATCAAGTTTCGCCATATCATGTCTGATCACCTCCTCCCAGTACTTCTTCGGTCTACTTCTACCCCTCTGTGTAACTCTCAAAACTAACATCTCACATCTCCTAACAGGAGCATTGGTACTCCTTCTTTGCACATGTCCAAACCATCGCAGTCTCGCTTCCCTCATCTTATCGAGCACCGGGACCACCTCTAGCTTCTCCCGAATGGTCTCATTCCTAACTTTGTCACTCCTGGTGTGACCACACATCCATCTCAACATCCTCATCTCGGCGACATGCATCTTCTGAACATGTGCATTTTTAATTGGCCAACACTCCACCCCATATAGCAACGATGGTCTAACCATCAATCTGTAAAACTTACCTTTGAGCTTAGGTGGTATCTTCTTGTCACACAATACTCCAGAGGCAAATATAGTCATAACTTTCCCTCAAAGAATATGTTCCCAAGGAACCACAAAAATATGTTCACACAACCTTCACATTGTATGTTGCTACTTGATTATTGTCAAAAGCAAAATGCTTTAAAAAGTGCTCTAGATCTATCAGGATTCCAAGCGCAATTTATGCAGGTTTGTATACAAAATGTGCCGCGTAAAAAAAAAGTAATTTTAGAAGAAAGCAACAATTTCAATCATAATGTTTTTTTTAAGAATTGATACACATAAAATATCCGTAGTAAATAGATATCAGGGCATAATCATACATGAGTTTTATGGATCGTTTATCATTGCGTGAAAAAATTACCCATAAGATGATAATTCCCTCCAATTGGCACATGCCTTAAGCCTCTTCCCAATCAGCCCATCTTACCTCCATACTTGTCTAGCCAAATTCATCATCATTCTGCAATTTTTGTCTCATCTAAGTAGATAATTTCTGGCCTCCATCTACGAACTTAGGATTTCAGAGTGTTTACCTTTCATGTTCCACCTGAGAAGTTTACCTTTCATCCAAATAATGCAAATGTTTCTTTTTCCAAGAGACGTTTCACAAAATAATACACATACTTACAGCCTCATTTCCAACATGTATCTGATTGAAACTAGTAAAAGACATCTCAAACTACTAACCTTGATGTGATTTTCACAAGCTTATCCGCAGATTAAACAGCACATTTAGTGAAACACCAAAGGCCTAAAACGTACGATGGTATAAAGGGAGTGCGTGAATCACCGAGATAGACACCTCCTTTCTAAGTGTCAGAACAATCTATTTTGACCACATGCATTACATATTGAATTGCAATAACTGATAAAGCTATACATTTTCTGTTCGGACATCTCCGGTTTCTAGGGAGTTTTGGTTTGTCAATCTTTTCTGCTGGGTTTTGAAGGCTATAAAAAAAGAGCAAAATGGCACGGCACAGCAGATTTTCTGAAAACTATTAGCAGGCTGTTATTAAAAGGATCTTTTATAGCATAGTGCAAAACGAGAGCCAAAAGGATTAGGAAACAATCAACAAATAATGGTGCAGAGTACATTATATCACATATCTTCAGTCAATCAGGGCGAAATACTCAATAGATGGAAGAACTATACTATTATCTATTGGTAAAAATACCACTCATTCCTCTTGTTATTGCATCTTCTCTCGCTTTTGAAGGCAAGTGGAATTGAAGCAAGTGAAGTCATTCTAGCGGATGGCTACCAAATTTCCCATAAATCCAAACCCTATCTCAAAATGTTTGGCAGAGGAAAATCCTACTTCAAGTGCCAGCTCCTCTAACTCGTTTCCTGCATCACAAATTACCCATTCAACTCAGATTAACGACACAACAGGCAAGAATATTGGAAGAAGGTAAAGAGATTAGTCAATTTCCCTAAATTAAGGTTTTTTCTTCTTCTTCTTCTTCATTTCAGCACGAGAGAGAATTTGATATCAAATTCAGTCTGCTTCCCTTTTTAAAAGAAACTTATTACCGTTACAAGGGCTGATGGATGAAAAGTCAAGATTCATCTATTTTCTTCTTCAGCTCAGTGTTCTCCTATTTTCTTCTTCAGCTCAGTGTTCTCACGCATCAGTTTTTCTCAATTTTCTCCCGGATAGAGCTTCAGTATGTTTTGTTAGAAAGCAAGGGAGACAAATGAAGTTGAACCAAAAGAGAGTTGAGAAATACATGCCAATAGAATAACATGTTTTTCCAGAAGAAGATAAAGAAAGGTTATTTTTATCTGTTGGCAGGTGTATAAAATTAAATTTATTTAAGGCAGAAAGGTTACTCATGTTACTTTATTTCTAAATCCAAAATTTAAATAACAAACACAACATCATGCATGCAGAAGGCTCCAGAACTGCTTACAGCATAAGTGACTCAATTAAAACTGCTTACAGCATAAGTGACTCAATTAAAACTGCTTAATCAGTGATGGTGAAAAGACCAAACCTGTCAGAAAGTCCCTGATAGAGCTTTTTAAGTATTTGTACTCATTTTCTAGGCCATAACCACTTGCTACAGGAACAACTACATTGTCAATCGTCAATTCCTAAACAGAAAACAATGAAAAATTTAGACAAATATTGTTTTACTACTACTCATGAGAAGCTGGGAAAGAAAGCATTAAGAAGTTTGCCACATAATAATCTGTGATGGAGATTCTGTAATTGTCAGTAATGCAGACTAACAGATTAATCCCTGGAATGTGATGGATAGGAAAGTGGCCTGCTTTTCAACTTGTGAAGAAATATGATCCCATCTTTACAGAGAAACGAGCAGAGAATGTATGTAGATGCTGTTTCAGTAGATAGCAACTTTGCTGATATTATGTGGAGTATACACTACTGTTGATATCCAGTCACATAGAATGGTCCAACTTATGACGGGTGAAGATAACTACTTCCCTTCTGTATCATAAAGTAATTTTCCCATTCTCGTTCCCTTCCCCTTCTGCTGTCCCCGCTTTTCCTACACCCTAAAAGAACATGATAAGCTTCAAGAGTAATTTTTTACATTGTTGCATCAGTTTCGCTAAGTAACAAAATGTTCTGTATAAGGACCAAAAGATGTGTACTGACTACATCCCTAAAAAAGCGAAGGAGGGATGCCATGGAATTTCCTAATTTCCAAACAAGTGTTTCTGACATGGATATTGTCCATTTTTTCAAGAATCTAAATGGAACTGTCATGCATCCTTAAAGCACAGAAGTTCTATATCAGATAAAACAAAAGATGATGAAAACAATAATTTATACAATTTGGGATGATGAGGGGAAAAAGAAATAACCTGCCAATAACTACCTGGATAGTGGTGGTCAAGGGGTTGATACTCTTATTGAAATCAAGAGCAGATACCGTTGAGCCTGGTTTTAAAACTCGATATATCTCTGCCATAGCTCTATGTCTGTCTACCACATTTCGTAATCCATAGCCAATAGTAACAGCATCAAAGGAGGAGTCAGGAAAGGGTAAATCAAGTGCATTGCCCTCCATCCACCTTCATAATCGTATGTGTTAATCCCTCACAGTGACTTAGGGAACATGATAAACTAATTGGTAGGAGTAAGAAGGTAACAGTACCGAATATAAACACATGTAACTGGAAAATGTAATGTGTGAAATCATTTTGGAACTTGGCTAGATTTTATTCTTACAAGCATATTTTCCTAAACTGTGTTGGCAAATTAGCTTCCAAACATTATCTGTTTGAATATATTGACAGTTTAATTACAAGTGCTCACTTGATGTTCTTGTAACATGTCTTTGAACATAATTTCTGCCGAGTCGAAGCGATTAATAATTGTTCATTTGAGAAATCAAGACCGACTGCCTGCAAAGCCACGCGCACTAATGAAAAGACCAATTTAGTAAAATTTGACATCCGAAAATTCAGAAATTAAGATAACTAGCCAAGACTGATTGGATAATGTAATCCAGTTACCTAACAAAAACTTATGTAGATACAAAGCTTGCAAAATATAGTGAAATAACAGAGACGACACATTTTTTAGTGACATGAGAATTATGTGGCTCTGCTGCGAGCAGATTTCTTTTCATCGGGAGCCAAACTCAAATGAAACGCAATTATCATAAGCAACCCAAAGATGCAAAAAGCAAGAAGATCAAGGAAGGACCAACAAAAAGAAACATTATCAGGCAAGAGATTGACATCAGAAATATCATGAAGTCAATAATCTTTAGAAGAAGTACTAGTCTCAATAATAATTATCAATTTGAAATCTCAGTACAGCAGGCTAAAATTTATATATGAGCTACAAACACTTTTGGCATTCAGAAAGTTGAGTAATTTAGGACAGGATAAGCTGAGAATTGAAATAAATAGAACAGGGATACTGGTCGAGAGAACTTGTTTACTGCTAAATGATGTTATTCCATAGATGGTCACCAGATGAGAACAGGTAAAACACAGCTTACAAAAGTGACCTAACAAATCAGGACATATTCAAACTAGAAGTGACAATATCACCAAGTCCAAGATCATTCAAGAATTTTTTTCCCCTTTTCAATGAGTAATAAACACTGTAAGAACTATGTTAGAGATGACTTATCCTATGTGAAGATATAGGAGACCTGGTAATCTATAATGAGCTTTTTCATTAAGCAGAATCCTCTATAATGAGATTTTTCATTAAGCAGAAACAGAGGAGCAGGAAAGATGCATAAAGAGACACATTAATCGGGAACGAATTCATTGCCGTACGGGTGATCAGCGTATACTAACGATTCCAGCTAGCTATGTTATGACGGATCTCGATTAGCAAAAGAAAAACAAGAAAGGTAACTGAACAGAAATAAGTAAAAAAAATTTTCTCACAACAGTGAAGAAGATTCAAAAATGCTAAAATGATCTCTTGATAATAAAACAAACAGGGGCTATAAACCAGTTAATGGGGCACAAGTTTCTTTCTCTTCCTTGTAAAAATATTACCTTTACTAGCTTCTTATCTCCAAGTGATAGTTAAATGCCACAGTAATTCATATCCTATCTTTCCTATTTTTCTTATTGTTTTCATTTCTAACAAAACAAAGGAAAAAACAATTATATCTTGACCTTTCGGTAATTCAATAGAGCGTCTATTCAAATCAGCTTATTGAATATTCTTAAATGGTCAATGAAAGAACTGAGTTGCTTCTGAAAGGGTGAATAATAACTAAAAACTACAAATGCACAGTGGAACAACAGAAGAATGAGAAATAGAATAAAAGCAACCAGAGACAGCAATAGGAAGCAGAAGGGAACCTTGCCATGGGGTCCAATTCTTTCAGACAAAAGAAAAGTCAAATCCCCACTTCCACAGCAGATATCAAGTACGTCGTCCCCTTCTTTAGCTCTGAAATATAAGCACATTGTTCCAGCTTAAATAGGACATAAACATAGTCCAAATCCAAGAATTATATGATTAAGAACAGAAAAAACGATGTGGAAATTTCATCTGTCCTGTGTCTTTCTTCCCCATTTGAATGGATTTAAATAAGGCGCACTAACAGTGTAACAATTTTTCCATAAATTAAACAGCCAACTGCAGTTTATAGTAAGTGTGGCCTATCAAAAGAAAAAGGATATATTAGTTTTACTGTTAGTGCGGATATCTTAAACACATTCCTAATGTCCGGCATGTTTTCACTATCCAAAAAATATTTTATTTCAATAATAGCCACTATTAGTTTATACACAATGCACAAGCGTCTCATGCTTTACCTAGTGAGGGCTGCAGCTCTTTCAATGTGGGTTCATCCGAACTTAGTATTTGTTATACAAAATATAGATATATAATGTCTAAGTGAAGGGTCCTCTAGAAACAACGTGTCTATCTGTACAAGGTAGGGACAAGATTTGTGTACATTCTGCCCTTCCCAGAACCAACTAGTGGGATATCATTGGGTATATTATTGTTATTGTTATACTGTTTAAATCATGGATCCTCTCTGGCTTTACCCATAGAATGGTAGAAGGGCAACATTTGCAGACAAAAAAGAAGCTTCCATTTTTCTCGAATCGTATGAAGGACCAATAGGAAAAAAGTACTGTCAGATGAAAGGAAATATGCATTTCTCTTCAATACCAAAATATGAAGGGTCCCAAAAGAAACAGGTGAAATTATGTAATTTTCAGTCTACTAAGGCAACAACAACAACATCATCATACCCAGTGAAATCCCACAACATGGGGAGTCAGTACTCGGAAAACACTTCTTAATTTTTTGGTTTACGTATTTTACATATTTATTGTTTTTAAAATCAAAAAAACATTTTTATAAATGTATTAAAAAAAATATACTCAGAGTTTTGACATCAATGTCATATCAAATGGTAATTGTAAGCATTTAAATTCAATTGGATTCAAATTCATAAAATATGGACTATATCTTAAATCCAAAGATATATTACTTAAAATAATATTGTTGGCTAATATAATTTGATAAATTGTTCAAACCCAATAAATATGAATTTAATTAAAGGTTCAGTTTCATTAGACTAGTCTGCTTATTTGGGATACAAATTATGAGCGACTTTGTTAGGCAGATGTCATCATATTCTAGAGGTCAAACTTGTCACATGTCAAATGACGTGGCATGCAAAGTTAAATGAACAAGCCAATAAAATCATGCAAAAACGATGTGACATGCTTAGTGAAATCAAAGGCCAATGAAAATATGTTATAGGTATAAGTGACATGATCTGACCAATCAAATGTGGTGTTTTCATTGCTTCAATCTGATTGGTTGGTGATTCAAGTGAACCAATCAAAGAAAACAAGTCTATCATCATCACAACTCTTCCCCACAACTCTTTTTTAAGGTATGGTAAAATTTATTAATACAGTACCAAGGTTGTACAGATATTACAGCAGAGAGAAGAACTCAGCCCAACCAACCATTGCATGCTTCTCCCAAGCAAATCTTGGAAATCAAGATACTGATCTATATCCTCTTACAAGTCCTCCTCATGCCAAATAGTAAAGATTATGAATACAGGTCTTTCCACTGAAATGTGACTCTTCTTGCCTTTAAAGCATATACAAAGTTTTCCAAATTTGTTGCAACCACTGTCTTTCATAATATAAATAGGAATCCTCATAATTCAAAAAGGGACAAGAATTCAAAACAATAAAAAAGAGAAAGGTCGTGGATCAAAGGTTATAAATTTCTCTACGAGCATTCAAGAATTCCTCTACAAGTTTCAAAGGCTCAACAATCAAAAATGAAGGCAAATCAAATACAAGACGATCAACATCAAAGTTACTTGTTCTTCAGATAATTATTATGCATGGCGCTCATCAACGCACTCGTGATAAATAAATCAAATCCACATTCAAGTTCAAGGTTATGATTCAAAATCAACCTTGAATTCACATACAAGTGAAGTCAAAGATCAAACCTCAAAGGCAACAACAACAACAACATATCCAGTGGGATCCGACAAGTGGGGTCTGGGGAGGGTAGAATGTATGCAGACCTTACCACTACCTCACAAGGTAGAGATACTGTTTCAAAAGCCCTCAAATCTCATAGCTTCAAAATCACAGATGAATTAAAAAGTGATGGAACTCATCAGAAGCCTTTCACACATCACCATAAACATCAGCGGCAAGTGCAAGTGTGCTTTTTGGGTGCAATGTTGAGGGACAAAAGGAAAGGGAGAAAGAATGGTGGATGCCACTGATATTCAGGTGATGCAGAAAGGCAATTGATGAATCAACAACCATCACAGCCGCTCAATAATTAGAGATTTTCCATCAAACCTCAAAGACCATAAACTTATTTAAAAAAAAAAGGAATTATATAGATTGTAAATGGTCATACAACAAATTCAACAACAATTTGGGGTAGGGTGTACGTGGACCTTACCTCGTGGAGGTAGAGAGGTCTTTAGACTTGCTACCCAAGAACTTGTACAGAAATACCTTAATGAAAAGAACATAGGAGTTTGTCGCTACGTATTCGATCAAATAGGATCGTCCGGTTCCTATAGAACCTATTACTAAAATACCCCTAGAGGGGGATAAGGCTAAGTGGAGCGAAAAGGATTTTCCATGAGATGGAAAATGAAAACTATTTTCCCCACACAGTTTGTGAATAATTGATTGTCCGTAATCTGCCTTTCTGCTAAATAGGATGGATTGAACTCATAATTTATTAGATGCTTTTTATGAATGTCAATGAAGTATCATACGTAAATAGCTCACAGTTGTTCAATCATTCCATAACAAAAGTCATTTTTTGATAAATGATCACTATGGATCAGAGTCAACAGAATTTGATCAATCCTACCCTTAACTCAGGATAACATAGGAGGGAGAGAAAAGGGGTTTTACCCGCTCCAAGAAACAGCCATTCTTTTCCATATGCGGTGTTGACCCAAACTGAAGAGATCATTCAACTGCACGCATGAAAATTTTGCAAAAAAACAAACATATAGCTACTGAGAAATTGACAAATTTAATAGTGAATGGAGGAGAGGTGGTGCGCACATTATCATAAACAGGGGCAATGCGATTAAACAGCGCTTGCCGGTCGGAGTAACATCGAATTATCAACTTGCGTGTCGGCCGGAAACTGGGTCCGGGAAGTGAAGAAAGACCAAGGGGAAGGGAAGCCATTGTTGCTTGGTTAGCTGCAGCTCTTCCCTTTTTTTTTTCTTCAGCTCCTCTTTTTTGTCTTTAAAAGATAATGCAGGTTTGGTCCCTGTATACATAACGTAAACGTTCTCAATTTGAATCTAACAAAATCATAAATGACAATTACTCTCAGTCGATGAAAATCAGTTAATGGTCCCTGTCAATAAAATGACTATTTATTTTAGTTAAATTTTATGTCATGTTTTTGTTAATTAATGGATACGAGTATATCTACCTGCGCATTGTGCGCATGTTTTAAACTTATTAATTTTTTAATTTTAAAATAACTAATGTGAATTATTATTGGGTAATAAAAACATATGTGTATATAATTATATAATATTAATTTTATATAAATATTTGATGCTAATTAAATTTTATCTTAATCTATGTACAATAAGAATATGTTCTTGAAAGACATCAATACTATTCTATAAACTTTTTTTTAGTATAATAAAGATTAATAATATATGTAGTGTGTGTTGAATTGATATTTATTCTAATTAATTAAATATCGAACCCATATAATTTGCAAAGTATATTTTAATCACTTTAGCACTCTCCTCTCTAGTTCAATCCTGCAAAATAAAATAATTCTCATTTATCAAATATAATTTTAAAAAACAAAAATACATAAAAAAATGAATTTTAGTGACCAATTTTAAAAAATCATAACTATATTAATATATAACACATAACAATAAATTATGTTCAGTGCAAAAAATAAAATAAAATTGAGAGATGAAAAGAATGGATCATCTTCTATCTCTTTGATTTACTATAAGTTTTTTATGAATATTTTACTATCCTTTTTCGTTTAAATAAAATTTAAAAATTTTGATGTGATTGTTACTCGATCTTTTAGTTATTTTTTATAAAAAACAATAAATTTCAGAGTGAAATTTTTATTTAGTTTTAAATTTCATCAATTTGTTGGGAATCCTTTTACTATTTAAATTATTATCAATACTATGTCTAAGTAATTTTATTTTGTTTATATCATTACGTAAACAAATTTAGAGTCTACATAGCTTTCATATTTTACTTTCATCATTTATTTCTATAATTTTTCTTACTAAAACTTCAATTATGCAAGTAAGACATGTTTATGTCTTCCTATTCTTTTTAATAATATATAGATTATACACAAATACTTTATCTATTCCAGATTAATTGAATTTTTGAAACTTTTTTTAATTGTTCAAAATAATTAAATTATTCAATGTTTAAGATGAATCTTTGAAATGTTTTCGTTACATGCCTTTTCATTTATTGAAGTTTATATTTTATAGGAGATAAATTATACTATTTTGTGACTTTATATGATTTCACAAAGGACAATAATATAAATTATGTCCTTAAATATTATTCTTAATACATGTGAATTGCCCTATAAATTAAGTCAATTAAGATTCACGATCCTTCTAATATCGTAAAGATCTACACTCTTATGATGTTCTCAAACTACACAATTTATTATGTCCTATCAGCTCATAATAGGTTCTTAATGTTGGTTAAAAGCATATGAAAATAAATATCTACTTGGGAACTTTGACCAACAACCTATCTGCTAAAACCATCTAAAACTTAGAGTTAATCAAATTAACCATATTTTTTAAATTGGAGCAAGTTTTCACTACTTCGAGTGGTTCCAATAAAAGATGATTAAAAACAAAATCATTTAATTCAAAATTATAAGTTTAATATGTACCACTAATTCTTATCAATAGTGTGGTATCTCTTCCATTCAGTTATGTTTGTCAATAGATTTATTTTTTCTCATAATATCATATAAAATTACTCACTTTAGGCAACTTAAGGAAAAAGAAACAAATGTAATTCATAATTACATTCAAAGAACTAACAGAGATCATAAGCAGCACATAAAAAAAATTCAAAGATAACAACTTCACATATATAAAAATATGCAATAAATCCAACGCACTTAGTGATTATCAATCTTGACAACAATTAAGACAAAGTTGTTATAAACTTCTCATGTCCTTTACTCCTACTCCTACATTTTTCTTCATCTTAAAAACTTTGGATCAATCACATCCTTAACTTCTGTCTCAAAACACCCTTCATTGAATAATCTAATACAAATATTACTCATATGAAAAGCCTCATGTTAAATCATACTAATCTTTTTTTCTTCATCTGCAAAATGTTCATAATTTGAACTTAAGTCCTACGAAACGACTATTAGCATAGTGTCATGATCTAAGCCTAGGGTCTAGACATGACTGGCGAATGGGGAACCCTAAGGAATCCTGAACAAGCCTCATAGCATACCATTTTACATCCTTGGTCGTGGAAGCAATATAAAACATCATAAGAAACATGAACAAGGGGAAATGAGACTAAGGGAGAAAGAGAGAGTAATACTTAAACAAAGCTTAAACATAATACATAACTTGTTCAACAAACACCTCTACATACATAGATAGAGCGAGAGCCAAGACAAAGTAATCGGGCTCACCTTCATAGTCAAACAGAATATAAGAGAGTGTCTCAATACATAGATAAGAGGAAAACATAAACCAAAGTCCCAAAATGGAGGACTCACCAACAAGCTTGGATAGTACCGTCTAGCCACATGGAGGAGGATGATGATCAACTTGGGCACCGAACCCTACATGGTGATATTATGTAGGCAAGAGTATGCATTAGTACATTTGAATGTACTAAGTATGCGAAATGCAATGCAATAAGAGATAAACTTCATGATCAACATGCATAACAATAGGCAATAGACATAATATAGCAAGATGACATGTATGATCAACACATAAGTAAAAACATGCTTAAGTAACTCATGCTCATATAAGATATCATATGTGAAGAAGAGACCAAGCTAGATTTTCAAGGTATGAACCCCTTGGGGTTAGTGATGATGTCGCCCTATCACTTAGGTAGATGAGTATGAACCCCCATCTCGATTGGTGATTATGCCGCCCTATCACCTAGGTGGATGAGGACGAAACCCCATCTTGGTTGATGAATATAAACTCCCATCTAGATTGATGACGATGCCACCCCATCATCCTGGTGGAGATGAGTATTAACCCTCATTCTATTTTATTCGTGCTCTTGTCCCCCCGGATCGGGCATGGTCTAATGCAACACTTTATATAGAGTACATCATATGCATAAGCTCATTTCATCATCATATAGTCAATTATATCATATACATAAGATCTTTTCATCATTATAACATCATTCATATCATATCTCATGCTTTGGACCTTCATTTCCTCAAGAAATCATAACCAGACATTTTATCAAACATCTTGGGGGTGTGTAATGGGGGTAAAAGAGCATGCAATTTAAAATGAAATCATGTAGGAAAATCAGTGGTAAAACTTTTAAATCAACACCTTTCAACACCCCCAAGACATTTACATCAAAACCCCTCATCAAATCCAACATTAGGTCTAAGATTTATAGCTCAAAACATGCTAAAATACATACTTTTATGAACTAAAATTACTGTGCAGTAAATTTCTCAATATACAAGACCCACGTGTAAAATCAACTTTAAATCATGCATTATTAAGTAAAAGAGGATTTAGGCAACATGGGTGGAAGGACCCAATGGTTCAACACCACATACCTTAGCTTTTGTGAAGTTCTTGAAGAAGACTTTAATGGAGATTTGAAGCTTGGGTGAGGACCTTGAAGAAATTCTTGAGATTGACCTTGAGTTTGGGACTTGAATTTAGGGTTAGAAATGAGTCTAGTGTTTGGGAAAATATTGGAGAATGTTTAAGGTGATATGAGGTTGAAAAAAGGCTAAGTATAAATTGATTCTTTTGATTTAAATTCGAGGTTAGACCCTTGTCACCCAAATTTGGACCCCCTGAACAAGAATATGAAGTCGAATTTTTGAAATTCTAAATGGACCTTTAGATATCTGGAAAACAAGATTCCGGGCACTTCCAAGGCACGTTTTCAGGCACTTTTTGGAGTCGTTTTAATATCTCCCAATGGGAACATTCGTCCCCGAATGTAGAAGAGACTTATAAGACAAGAATAATCATGAACAAATCAGCCCCAACATGAATGCAACATTACATTTAATACATCATTTTCAAAATATCATTATAAGTGTGAAATCATCATAAATTGACAACTTAAACATGAATGCATATGAATGACATAGGGACTTAAATATAAGACTTGATAGCACATAGGGGACTTAAAATTGGTACTTTAGACTTGAGTGGAGTGGAAGAGATAAGGGTACTGCTTTTGCATGTCCGTTTCGGCCTCCCATGTAGCACTTTCGAATTTTTTGTTCCTCCAAAGGACCTTAACGGATGTCACTTCTTTGTTCCTCAATCTCTTTACTTGTCTATCTAAAATCTAAATCGGAACCTCCTCATAAGTCAATTTATCCTCAAAAACACCCACAACATCAAGAGGTATAATAGCATTAGGATCACACAACACATTTTTTTCAACTAGAGACACGAAACACCGGATGGACCAAATTCATCTTACTAGGCAACCTCAACTCATAAGCCACTTTGCCAACCCTTTTTATCACCTCATAAGGACCAACATACTTAGGACTCAATTTTCCTTTTTTACCAAAACGAACCACACCTTTTATTGGAGAAACCTTCAAGTAAACTCAACCATCCACTTGTAAAGCTAGGTCTCTTCTTCTCACATCTGCATAGGATTTTTGACGACTTTGGGTTGTCCTCAATCTTTCTAATTATTATTACCTTCTAAAGAGCATCAATAACCAGATCTAGCCCCAATAAAGCCACCTCTCCAACCTGAAACTATCCATCGGTGATCTACAACGTCTCCTATAAAGAGCCTCAAATGGAGCCATACCGATGCTAGAGTGATAACTATTGTTGTTGGCAAACTCAATCAATGAAAGATGGTCATCCCAACTACTTTTAAGCTCCAAGACACAAGCCCTAAGCATATCCTCAAGTGTTTGAATAGTCCTCTCGGCTTGGCCATCCGTTTGAGGGTGGAAGGTCGTACTAAGGTGAACTTTGGTTCTAACCCTTTGAAAAGATCTCCAAAAGTGTGAAGTGAATTGTGTACCCTAATCCGATATGATGGATAAAGGAACCCCGTGTAACCTCACTAACTCATGGATGTACAACCTTGCATACTCTTCAGCCCCATATATAGTCTTGACTGGTAGAAACTGAGCCGATTTCGTCATCCTATCATCCACCACCCATATTGAGTCAAAACCTTTTCTAATCTTGGGCAATCCAACTACAAAATCCATATTAACTACCTCCCACTTCCAACTAGGAATGTCTATGTTTTGGGTTAGGCCACCTGGCCTTTGATGCTCGATTTTGACTTGTTGATAACTATGGCAACCAACGACAAATTTGGCAATATCTCTCTTCATGCCTCCCCACCAATACACATCCCTCAAGTTTCTATACATTTTGGTGGAACCGGGATGGATAAAATAAGAGGAATTATGGGCTTCATCAAGAATTCTCTTCCTAAAACAATCAACACATGGAACATAGAACCTAACTTGGTATCTAAGGGCCCCATCTCCCCATTGTGAGAAAACCTCTCTTGCCTTCTTTCACCAAGACTTTTAACTCAAGCAAGGAGGAGTCAATATCTTGTTTTGCTATCACCTCATCAACCAAAGAAGATTTAGAACCATTAACCACAACAACACCGTTACCCACATCTTCCAACGTCACCCACAATCTAGCCAACCTATGCACCTCCCTAGCCCTCCCTTTCACCACCATTCACATGAGTTAGGCTACCCATGGACACCTGACTCAAAGTATCTGCCAGAATATTTACCTTACCCGGATGGTAATGCACGCTCATGTCACAGTCTTTAAAGACTTCTAGCCTCCTTATTTGTCTCAAGTTAAGATCTTTTTATGTGAAGACATATTGAAGGCTCTTATGATCGGTGAAGACATCAACATGCACCCCATAAAAATAATGTCGCCAAATCTTTAATGCAAATACCACGACAGCTAATTCAAGATCATGGTAGGGTAGTTCTTTTCATGTACCTTGAGTTGCCCAGAAGCATAGGCTATGAACTTATCATTTTGCATTAGTGCACAACCCAAACCAACTCTAGATGCATCACAATACATAGCAAAACCCTCAAGCCTATCCAGTAGTGATAATATAGGAGCGAACACAAGTCTATCTTTCAATGTTTTGAAGTTTTTCTCACATTTATCGGTCCACACAAACTTCACCTTCTTTTGAGTCAATTTTTTCATAGGGGAAGCAATGGAGGAGATCCCATTCACAAACCTTCTATAGTAACCCGCAAGGCCCAAGAACCTCCTAATATCTGATGGGTTCAATGGTCTAGACCAATTTTTAATCACATCAATTTTCTTAGGATCCACTTTTATACCATCTCCCGACACTGCATGACCCAAGAATGCAACCTCTTTTAACCAAAATTCACACTTGTCATATTAAGCATACAATCTCTCCTCCCTTAATCTTTGTAACACAATCCTCAAATGACCCATATGCTCCTTCCTACTATGTGAATAGATCAAAATATCATCAATGAAGACCACAACAAAGGAATCAAGGTAGGGCTTGACGACCCTATTCATTAGGTCTATGAAGATGGCCAGGGAATTAGTCTATCCAAAGGACATCACCACAAATTCATAGTACTCATATCTAGTTCGGAATACCTCTTGGGAATATCACACTCCCTCACCCTCACTTGATGGTACCCGGACTGAAGATCAATCTTAGAGAAAAAAGCTAGCCCCTTGCAATTGGTCAAACAAGTTATCGATCCTTGGAAGAGGATATCTATTCTTTATAGTGACCCTATTGAGTTGCCGTTTGTCAATGCACATTCTAAGTGGCTTATCTTTCTTCTTTACAAACAACATCGGTACACCCCAAGGTGATTGGCTAGATATAATAAATTCCTTACCCAACAAATCTTTCAATTGCTCCTTTAACTCCTTCAAATTTGCCATGGCCATACGGTAAGGGAAAATGGAGATAGGTTGAGTGTCGGGAAGGAGATCTATGCCGAAATCTATCTTCCTTTCGGGAGGGACACCGGAAAGGTCATTTGGGAAGACATCAAGAAATTCATTTATAACTGGAACCAACTCAATGGAAGGGACTTTGGGCTCCACATCTTTGACTCTCACAAGATGATACAAACACCCCTTGGAAATCAACCTATAGGCTTTAATATATGAGATGAACCTACCC
>JAABOM020000012.1:7098278-7118242 GCA_011800125.2 Solanum clarkiae
TTTTGTGATACAAGAAAAAATTACTTACATTAATTTGTTAAAGCTATTGTATGTTTAATTTAATTCTTTTTCGTGATATCTTAGTAGTTCATATTTTTAATTTTGTTTGCAGAGTATGAATATTTTTTTCATGATGCTAACTAATAGTTTGGAGATACTTTTTCTTTTTACAATGGTAATTAATATTAATGATAATTTATTTCACAAGATTATACAGACTAAATGGATAGTCAAAAATCTTTAATGAATCCACCAAAAAGATCACGATGATTAATACCTTCAACTTGAAGAACATGGACTCCTCCTGAAGTGAACTCTCTAATTAACGACTTGAAAGAGTTATGTGTTAATGATTGGAGAGCCGATAATGGAACCTTTAGGCCAGAGTACCTAATGGAGTTGGAGCATTATTTGTGTGAACGTCATCCTGACAATGGCTTAAAGGGTGAACCACATATCAATTCTAAACTAAAATTGTGGAAGAAAGTTATGCAAGCATAAGTTTGCTAAAGAGTCGAAGTGGTTTGGGATTTCAGTATAGTGACAAAACCATACTAGTTGATGATCCAAAGGAATGAGAAAAAATTGTAAAGGTAATTGATACTTTACTTTAGTTATTATATATATATAACAGTCTCCTTTCTTTCATGCTTGTATAGGATAATCCTGGAGCAAGAAATATGAATATTAAAAATGACCAATGTTTATTGACTGGGAGGAAATTTTTGGTAAAGATCGAGCAACTGGAGAGTTTGGAATTTCTTATCGATGTTGACAAAGATGAATGTGAAAATGAAGCTAGTCATGGACCCAATGTATCTACACAAGAAGCTGAAAAAGCTTGTACAAGACCTAATTTTACCAGAATGTTTGAAAATGAACCATTTGAAAAAAAGGTGAATATTTTAAAAGAACTTCTTATAGTTCCAATGAAAAAGAGAAAAGCAAAAAAAAGATAAAGAAGAAGAAAGATTGTTGAGAATGTTAATGAAACATTTCTCAAGACTATGGCGGAAGTTATGAAAGACTTTACTGAAAGTCAAGACAAAAGGAATTGGTTCCTTGATTAACTAAATTAGAAATCGTGACCACTCTGATATGCGTACTCAAATCTATTCCATTATTGGATCTTCCACATTTGATTTGTACACCATAGAGCAATGTATCAAAGTTAAAAAGGTTATCTGTGGAGATGTCAAAAATATGAAAATTTTTTCACATATGGGCGAGGTTAAGCACCAGATAATGATGTATATGGCCATCAATGATCAACTTTGAAGTGTGAAAAACTTATGTATATAAATGGTGGCACTAATTTGATAGGTTTTGCTTAATTAACAATTTCAATGTTTGACTTCGGTGCTATTTTCTAATTGTCTTATTATATTCGCACTCTTTTGTCTATAGCTAATGTAGGTCACAAGGATGCTAGAATTTTTGTATATCTATAATTTATTGAATAGATTAACTCTTATGTTAAAGTTTAGTTTATCGTAAATTTATTGTTGGTTATTAGTTTTTTGTGCAGTTGTTTATGTTGTTTCGCTAGAATTTTGGTCTTTTTCCCACAACTTTGTTAGACTAGTTCTGGTTTAGTTCTTTCTGTTGCATTGATGCAGTTTTTAGTGCGATTTTGTTTCAGTTTTAGCAAATATCTAGTGAATAGTTACTAAACATACTGAAACAACTTTTTTTCCTGTTGTATAACTTGTAGTCGTGGAAGATAACTAATGACTACTTATTTTGTCCATCTTATTGCAAGTTTTTAGCACGAGGAAGGTATGTATTACTTTATAAATATACCTGTTCCTTAGTTCCAGTCAAGATGATGCTATCTTCTTGGTATAAGAGAATGATTTACATCCAAACGCCAGATTATACTGAAAAAAAACACATATGATTGCTGTGAGTTGTTTGTTTCAGTCTCAAAGTATGTAGAACGTTGGCGTTTCAGCCTCAAAGACCGGCTTTTGGGTATCTTTCTTTTTTCCTTATTGGTTGTTTGTGTTGTTTGTTTCAGTCTCAAAGTGTGTAGAACTTTGCAGCTAAGTTGTACTTACTACCTGAATCGACATCCTTTTGAGTGATTTTGGAGAAAGATTGAGTCTTTTTTTTTTCAACGGGTAGTGGAGAATGTATTTTCTGTGAGTATTATGAAGGTGAATTGAGTGTCTTTTTTTTTGCCCATTGGTTGCTTATTTTGGTTGTTCTAGTCAAAAAGAGTTAGAAGTTTGCAGCTGAGTTGTGCTTACTGTCTGAACCAACATACGTTTGAGTGATTTTGGAGAAAGTTTGATCTTGTTTTTGTTGTTCAACTTGGATAGTGGAGTGTAATTGCTTTTAGTATTGTGGAACTGAATTGTTGTGGATGCAAATTGTAGGGTAAGAGGAGGCAATTTATACTACACCTTATGGATCTTGATTTGAAAAAAATCAATTGTAGAACAAGTATTGTAAAGGTTTTGATATTATATAGTGAATGGTGTAAATTTTTAGTTAGATTTTGGTGGTTTGTTTTACAAAGTTTTGAAATTTACAGTTGATTTTGCTTTGAACAGAAATCAAAATCTTGAGTCCTGTGACAAATATGCTTTTGAGTGATTTGTTAGAGAAAGATTGTATCTTGTTTTTGTTTTTTAAAATCTTTTGTTTTTAACTTGGATAATGTAGGGTAATTTTCAAGTATTGTGGAGGTGAATTATTGTGGATGCAAAATCGTAGAATAAGAGGAAGCAATTTTTACTTTTTACTGCACATTAAAAGTTCTGCATATACTAGCCCTCTAAGACACTACTTGTGGATTGGGGATCTTGATTTGGAAAAATCGATTATAGAGTAAGTTGTATAGATCTTGTACTGCTGGAATATCTATCATGACGCAACCCTAGGGCCTAGGCGTGACACGATGAATGGGGAACCCCAAACAAGCCTCTTAACATGTCACATACACATCCTTGGTTTAGAACAATGGAAGCGAGACTAAGGGAATCTTTCATAATAGCAAAAGCTTAATAGGGCTCAAGCTCATAAATACAAACCATCATAATATCCAAGAACACCTTTACCAGTGGATAGGGCGAGGGCCAAGACATCTCCCAGGCTTACCCTCATAGATAAGTATCCAAAATGTAGATAAAGCATTAACATACGCATGAAAGAAAATAGATATTCTCCCTGAATATGAAGACTCATCAAAAGTTAACTTCAATGATCCGGCTAGCCACATAGAGGAGGAGGATTAATAAGAGCTCTGGTCCTTACATGGTAATATCATATAGGCATAGAGTATGCATTAGTACTTTGAATGTACTAAGTATGCGAGGTGCAATGCAACAAGAATCATAAGTATAATAATCAAGATGCTTAATCATAATCGATAGACATGACCTAAATATGACATGTATAATCAATGATTACGTATAAACATGCTTGAAAATAATCATACTTGCATAACTTGTTCCACACATTAACATGACATGAATAGCTCATCCAAATACCTTGTACTAGAGGGTGAGAAATATAGCATGGGTCGTGACCCCTTCTAATGGGTAGTGGATAGTACATGGTATTAAGTCGTACATGAGGGTGAGGCATACAAATGGTTCATGACCCTTTCATCTAGATGTTTGCCTTGTGCTAGAGGGTGAGGCATACAACATGGTTCGTGACCCCTTCTAGTAGGCTTCACAATTTACATGAGAACAAAGCATAGGATAACAACTCAACAATTCACTAGTAGATCATGGAATCTCTTCATGAGTTTAATACATGCTTGGGAGCTCATAAATCACCATAGAAATACTTGTCTTGCAATTCATGTAAAAGTCTTTTATCAACATAAGAATCATAGTCATGCAAATTTAATCAACATGGTGGATGTGCATACACATGCTCAAAATCATACAATTTAGGAGTATAGGACAAGAAGGAGTAAGATCAATTTAACTTGAAGTCATCTAAATCAACCCACCAACATAGTAGTAAAACCCTCATTTGGGTGTCATGAAATCCATCTTAGAAATTCACCATCATTCATAGTCTCATAATTCATGTCATGTATAGCCTCAATAAAGATAAATAAACTCATAGAAATAGCTTCAATAGACATTCATGCGTACTTAAACAATATTTAAAGAACCCAATCTCAAATCATGTTTATAATGTATAGTAGAGGTTACCCATGAAATATCCAACACTAAAATCATGAAATTTGATAAAGAGGGGAGGTTTGACTTCATGGGTGGAAAGAACCCATGAATGAAACCCACATATCATATCAACTTAATGAAGAGAATACCCAACTTGGAGGGGAAGAAACCAGTCATTTGGAAACAGTCATGCTATGTTTTTAAATATAGGGATCAGGCTGTGTACATCCGATCCCCCGTTACCCACAATGGGCGGGAGCCTTTGAGGCATTGGGGTAATGTTGTTATTGTTGTTGGAGGGGAAGAAACCAAAACCCTAGCTTGATCCTTGTTCTTGAGAGCTTGAAGACTTGAGTGTATTTAAGAGAATATAGAGACTTAGGGTTTTCCGATTGAGGAAGAATGGAGTGTATTAAGGTTGTGTAAAAAGATAAGGGGCATATATGGGGTCCAAAATGACGTAAGTTGGACTTAGAAGAAAGGGAAAAATTCAAATTTGCCCCTATTAAAATTCTGGTCGGACGAGTCTATGAGACCTCGTATACAACACGTAACACGATTTATGAGTCGTAGTCGACCTTTCGTAGATCAAGGCTCCCTGAGAGTTAGGTTACTGAAACTCATCACGAGACTCTTATTGTCGCATCTACAACTCGTAGTGTGACTTACAAGTCGTAGACCCTTTCGTAACCCTCGACAGTTCAACTTTTCCAAGCATATTTCTTGCATCTCACCTACCCTTACAAGTGGGGTCTTACAATATCGATGATGTTTGCAGATTTTGATAGTATCATATAGTGAATGGTGTAAATTTTAAGGTAGCTTTTTTATGGTAGTGAGAATTGTAGATGTCAATTGTTTCACCCTCTCCAGGTTCTTCTACATCATTTGCACCTCCACAAACTACTTTGAATTCTCTGGCACCTTATCTCAGCCTAATGAAAACTCATCTACAATTGAATCTCCAACTGCAAATGTACCTCCATCTAAGACACCAGGAAGTACACTTCAGATTCTTCAGCCTTGTAAACATTTGTAGTGAAATTCATATATACTGCAATGTATACCGGCTAGAAAATCCTTGATTAGTATATCTCATTTCTGTTGGATTGAGGGCTGCTAATTTTGATATTAAGTACCTGCATATATTGTATGGATGACAGTGGAAATTACGATAATAGAAGGCATAAACCACCTTAGGGTCAGTTCTGCAGTAGGAGTTGAACTTGATTTCTTAAGTCTAGTTTCTTATTTAGATCTTAAGTACTAACGATAATTGATTTTCTTACTCTCGTATGTAATAATGTACTAACGATTTGTTGTAACTAAAGTTCTAGTAATAGATATATGAAAATTCTTTTCATGAGAATTTATACATAAAATAATTAATTCAACGTTAGAAATTAATTCAAGAGGGGAATTTTGGGTTATGCTGCATGCAAAAACATTACCACTTGCCCGATTGATAGTATCCAACTCGTGGCTAGGCAAGACGTTGTTGAGGAAATTCAATTTCCAGTAAAAGCACAACTTGTTGGTAGAAGAATAGTGGCATGCTACTATCATTAAGTTGAGTGAAGAGGGAGAAATTTTAGGAGGTATTAGAAGATTTTTAGGGAACAAGTTGAGTTTTATTAGTGAAGTTTATGAGGAGAATAATGGAAAGTTGTGGATTGATTCTATTGTGACGTCTTCTTTGGAAGTTTATCAATTGTCTTAAGGAAAATTATCATTATTCTATTGGCATTGTGTTAGTAAATGAATCTTCCTTATTTAAAAAAAAATTAAGTTAAATAAGATAAATGTTTTGTTTTTAAGAATGAGTAACTAAAGCTCTAGCAATGGATATTAAAAAAAGTTCAATAAAAGGGTATTTTTGTAAACAAATAATTTATGTTTAGGAAGTGTGCTATGAATACTATTTTTAGTGCAACAAATCAAACAACCAAAAAGAACTAATGTCAGGATAATTAATCCTGGCATAACCAAACCCAACATAACTTATCCCAATATAACTTATCCCAGCATAACTTTATTCAAACCAATGGCCCTTTACATAATCAATAATGAATCAGAAGCCCATTTCACGACATCAATTCACAAGTCCAAACCAATAACAATAATTATTGATTCACAAATCAAGTCATACATGTCACCATTTTCACATTCCTATTATCCAAACCATATCCACTAGAATAATCCTCTAATCCCCAAGTATTACATTAAAAGAAAACACTAAGTTCAATAAACATAACAAGGGTCTGAGTCCAATTGCCTCAATTTAGCCAAACAATCATACCAATGATAAAACTTTCTGCTTTCAAATCAAATTTGAATCACCAGAATCTATTTGGAAATGAATTCACAATCACAATATGAAACTAACAGCATCAAAACTAAGCAATTTGGGAAGAGGGAAAAAATCATCTAAAAACTCACCATCAAAAATCAATGTCAAAATCTAAAAATTCTTACATAAAAATGACCCTTGATATTTTAGGAATCTAATAGTGAAAATTATTTTGAAAAAGGAGAAGAATTAAGTCCATAACCATCACTTTAAATTTGAAAAATCATGCCCATGAAATCCCTCAATTTTCCCGATCAAAAACCTCTAATTGATGATAAATTCTTGAATTAATCATTGGAAATTAGAGAAAATGGTTGAAAAGAACTTACTCGATTGATTCCCCAAGAAAATCATCAAAATCTGAGCTCAAAATATTGAAAATACTGAAAAATGAAGGAATCTCGATATTTTAAAATTAAACACTATTTATTGAAATATCACCTTGTAATTGCGGCTTGGGGGCTGCGAACGCAGAGGTCAAGGTCACTTAGACCTTCGCGAATACGGATCGGCCATCCACGAACATGAATGGTCAGACTCGAACATTTCACAAATGCGGAGATCAAAATTACTGACCTTCACGAACGTGGAGAGGCATTCCACAAATGTGAAGCATTGGACCTCAGGTGTCAGATATCAATAATCAAAGCCTCAAATTCTCGGAATGGGCCATTGAGATTCGTTCGAAATCCAATACATACAACGAAATATGCAATCCTATCAAAATCAATGTTTCGGACTCAATCAAATCATCAAAACTCGAATCTGAGGTCTCTTGACTCGAAATTTGATAAGTTGTGACTAAATTAGTGTAGGCCACTTAAAAAGCTAAAATACTATCAGAACACCTACAAACTATGATAAAACTTATTCTAACACTAAAAATCACCTCACGGAACTGTTGGAACTATCAAAAATCTAATCCAAGCACCGAAACTCAAAATATTGACCAGAGTCAAACTTGAGTCAAACTTTAAGTACATTTTCAACTTCAGACGAAAAATCCACATAACAACTCTAAATTTAATTCTGATAACTCTACTAGACCAATTTGTAGATTTCAGAACTGATAATATTGACAGAATTCTGTTCCGACACTCGAATGTCCAAATGACTCAAAATTAGGCAACTCAAGCCTCCAAAATTCACTTCTTTAATAAAAACTCAACTTTTTACATGATTTTAAAAAGACCAAACCATTCAAATGTGACCCAAGGAAGCTATCAAGAGGGGTAAATGATAATTTTATTGAAAAGATAAAAAATGACCTTCAGGGTCGTTACATTTTCTTTCTTGCCAAACACACGCTTAATGGTTAAAAATTTTCTATCAATGGTTTTAGGAAATTTGAAGACAATGTAAAAGAAGATTAATGTGTCAAAAGATAATAATTGGAATGTTTAAAGATGAAAACTAATTTATTTAGAATCCGCCAACTCATGGCTAATCAAGGCAAGTCAATGAACCACAATAAATATATTAGAAGTCTATAAATATATTAAAAGGTATTGATAAAATATTAAGAAATGTTTTTAGACAATAATATGAATATCTTCTTTTGAGATAATATAATCATTTTTCCAAAAAATTTCCCTAATTCAAAAACGGATGTGATTGTCACGCCTCAGGAGGGTATCCTAGGCGTGACTGGCACTCGGAGACTATTGCTAGCCCCAAGCGGACTACTAGTCTCATCGCATTCGTTCAATCAGTTAAGTAGCAGAAGATAACCAAGAAATAACAATCTATGAGTGGGCTACAACTATGAATTCAATATATCATAAATCAAATGCGAGAAAAAAGGGCAATCTCAGTATAAAGAAACGGAATAGGGGAAAAAACTCCAACATCACCATCATCAATCTATGTCTATGAAGCCTCTATAACTACTGTCTTAGATGGTACCATGACAGGCCATGACTACCACAATCAAAGAAAATACATCAAGATAAATGAACGATAAATATGTCCTCCGAAAGCAAGGGAGGACTCACTAAGTCTCTATCTGGGAATCCGTGAAACCTCAATGATTTAGGCTAATGAAGTCCTCTGTCTACAGAATTTATATCATAAAATGATGCAATGCCAAAGGGCATTAGTACGTGGAATACACTGTATGTAAAATGGGCTAAAATAAATTACGCAATGACAATAGCTCATCCATCACTCATGCTTGACTCAGAGTAAGACACGGGTTCTATCCCATCACGATTCGTCACGACATCACACTATCACATCAACATCAGAGTACTATCATCATGAAACCTATCTGATAATTTCTATAACCGACAACCACCACCTATGAGCCGGTGATGATACAACAAAGAGATGTCGTTGCCACATCTGCCCAGTACCTTGCTGGGGTACAGGACGAGTCTATTGGGGATCCCAAAAGAAGTCTGTCAAGCCCTCTGCGGGGCGAAGGAAACATCTGTTTTCATGATCCAATCCTTTCCTACGCTAGCCACATAGTTAATGAGTGCGCGTGAGACTCACTCTTACCCATTTCGGTGTAGTACTCCTCCTAGGACTCAACATGATCATGAGTATATCAATACATCAAGGATTTCCATTACTCAGCCCCTACGGGCAAGGAAACTCGGGTCATCTTATCATCTATCACCTCAAAGAGTAATATTACTACTTCAAAACTAAGGCTCAGTCTTATTAGTCTCTAAGAACACTAATTCAAGCAGTTTCAGTCATCAACCCCTCATTTCAGGACTCAAACTCCAACAATCTACACATTCAGACAATCAAGGTTCTAGACATTACCCCTAAGTTCATCTTTGAGGTGTTAAACAAGGGGAATCATGCAATTTGGCTATACAATCACATAATGATGCATATAAACAGTGATGCTGATCATCAATTTGAGATAATGTATATAAATTAAAGACAATGTTCAAGAAAATAAAGATGATGTTCAAGAAATTCTTCAAGAATCACTATTCAAGACCCATCAACTATCAATTGTAAATCTACTACTTGTATTGGGGCACAAGGAAAATAATTTCATGCTTTGGATAGCCTTTATGTACCTAGAGTGAAGAATCACCAAGTCTTCTTCAAAGGATTGAGACCTCACTTGAAACCCTCAACTCTTTCTTCTTCTCCTCTCTCAGAAATCACGTTTAAACTTAGAAGAATGTGGATTTTTGAAACCCTTTGTACGAAATAAGTCTTAAAAACACGTTTTGGGACTTCAAAATAGGTTGAAAATGACCAAAATACCCTTCTCAAAATTTAAAAAAAATAATATTCGCACACTGCTTCGCGAGGCGCCAGGGGCTCGGACCAGTATAATTTTGCGAAAATTTTGGAATTTTCAATTCTCATCAGAAAATTAAAAAAAAAACACCAAGTGTAAGTCTGCGCCCCCTCCGCATCGCGCCAAGGGCACGGATCAACACTGTCCGGTTATTAATTAGCGAAAATTATTTTTAACTCCGATTGCTCTTAAATCGGGTCGAGACTATTTTCTAACTCAATTTTTCAAATTGATCGAAAATCTGGTCTCGAATTTCCCGTCAGAGCTTTGGAAGACGCATTGTGCGCATTATTACATTTTAGGAGCATTTTGGTAATTTCATGGGGTATTACATCATCTCCCCCTTGGAATCATTCGTCCTTGAATGATGAGTAAGAGTCGAATAGAAACATGAGTAACTTTCAAAACTCATCTCATTCCTCGCTCGGAAACTCTCGAACTCCCAACTATCCATCACCTATCTATCTTTGTCATAGACTCGGGAACTAGGCTCTATACATCAAATTCAAGAATAGAACATTAATAGCATTAAGGATAGGGACTTTAGCTTGAACATCATCGGACTTAACTCGCACGAGATGGTAAATACAACCCTTGGAGATCAACTTCTTGGCCCTAAGATAAGAGATAAATTTGCCCTTAGGGGGCAACAGAACTCTCTTTCCACTCTAAGACAGGCTCATTAGGAAAAACAAACTTAACAATTTGGGTTCTATAGTCGACAGAATCATAACAGGCGTGAAGCCAATCCATGCCAATTATTACATCAAAATCAACCATTTCTAACTCTACCAAGTCAGCTAAGGTGTCTTTATGATAAATAGACACTACATAATCCCTGTAAACTCTCTCAGCTAAGGTATACTCACCAGTAGGAGCAGAAACAACAAAAGGTTCAAGCAAACACTTTGGAAGAATCCCAAACTTTCTAGCCACATAAGGGGTCATAAAAGACAAGGTGGCACCTGAATCAAGTAATGCATAACAGTCAAAGGTAAAGACTCAAAGAATACCCGTGACAACATTTGGTGCAGCCTCCTGATCCTATCGATAATCCATAGCATAAAGGCGGTTCGTCCGGCCTTCTGTACCAGTAGTACGCCTCTGCTGGTTGCCCGCTGCGGGTGCTCAGGAAGACTGAGCTCTGCTACTCCCTTCACCTTGCCTCCTCTTTGGGCACTCAAAACTGAAGTGCCCAGCCTGTCCACACGAATAGCAAACATCTCTTCCCACGTGACACTCTCCCATATCAAGCTACCGCACTTGCCACACGGTGTCTTTCCCCTCGTGCCTTGACCTTGGGTCACGCTGGACTGAGACTGAGCACCTGGAGCACTAAAATTCGAATAACCCTAAGATTTCTGATCATACCTGTTTAGTTGCACGGGCGCAATTGTTACAAACGGGGCAGGGTGGGATAATCTCCTCTGAAAGTAGGACTTTTGACCCTTATTCTGTCTCTGCGAGCTAGGCTCATGCCCCGCTGACTTCGCCTTTCGATTCATCTGCTCTTCTCTATCTTTCTTCTTGTCCTTCTCTGTCTTCTGGGAATATACCATAATTCTAGAGATGTCCAAGCCCGGAATCAGCAAAGCTACCTTATACTCTTTCTACATATGTCTGCCCAGACCAGACACAAACTTCCTCATCCTTGCCCTCATGTCCTGCACCATATCCGAAACATAAAACTTAAGGCTATACTCTTTCACAGTCATCCCTCCCTGCTTCAGATTCACGAACTCATCCATCTTCGCCTCCCTCAACTCTTGAGGAAAGAAGTGGTCAAGAAAGGTTGTCTCAAACTCCTCCCATGCTGCAGGCTCCGCATTCTCACCTCTACTCTCCCCCCACTGATTGTACCACACATTAGCAACATCCTTTAGTTGGTAGGAGGCCAGCTCAACTCCCTCAATATCATCAGCATGTATCACCTTCGGAACCTTATATATCTCATCAATGAACTTCTGTGGGTCCTCTTCTACTTTCGATCCCGTGTACGTTGGTAGGTTCATCCTCAAGAAGTCTCTAAGTTTGGTGGTAGCCGAGGGCTCTATTGAGCTACAACTAGGAGCTTAAGTACCTTAGGCATTACCCTGGGAGGCGACCAACTGACTTAGCACGGTGATGACTTCCCTAAACTTTGCCTTGGTAGTGGAAGTTGGCTGGGGCTGAGCAGGGGGCGCCTATGGGACCTCAGCAGTCCTAACAGGGCATCCCCTTCTCCTCGTCTCTATCTGAATTGGGGCCTTGAGTTAGGCATTCTCAGTAGCTGGGACTACGACATCTCTCTGAGCGGTTGTTCTCTTTGGCGGCATTTTCTATAAACATATAACGCATGAGTTAAAATGAAATTTCCATAAAGTTAAACTCTATTGCACGAATTCAGATCATCAAAGAAGGGTATCTTTTCCTAATATCCTATAGCCTCCTACTTATGAAGTGTGGTGTACAATACACCCATGAACAAGACTCTACTAGAATGACTTCATAGAGTCCTTAGGAAACTTGAACTTTGGGCTCTGATACCAAGTTTGTCACGCCCCGGGAGGGTACCCTAGGCGTGACTGACACTCGGAGACTATAGCCCCAAGCGGACCACCTAGTCTCATCGCATTTGTTCAATCAGTTCAATAGCGGAAGATAACATTGAAATAACAATCTATAAGTAGGCTACAACTATCAACTCAGTCTATCATAAATGAAATGCGAGAAAAAGGGGCAATCTCAGTGTAAAGAAAGGGAACGGGGGAAACGAACCCCAACATCGGGCATCATCAATCTATGTCTATGAAGCCTCTATAACTACTGTCTAAGATGGTACCAAGATAGATCATAGCTACCACAATCAAAGAAAATACATCAAGATAAATGAATGATAAATATGTCCTCTGAAAGCAAGAGAGGACTCAACAAGGCTCTGTCTGGGAATCCGCAAAACCTAAACGATTAGGTTGTTGAAGTCCTTTGTCTATAGAATCTGCATCATAAAATGATGCAACGTCAAAGGGACATTAGTACGTGGAATATACTGTATATAAAATGGGCTAAAATAAACATCACACGATGACAATAGCTCATCCATCACTCATCCTCGACTCAAAGTAAGACACAAGATCTATCACATCAACATCAGAGTACTATAATCATGAAGCCTATATGGGAGTTTCTATAACCGACAATCACCACCTATGATCCGGTGATGATACAACAAAGAGATGTTGTTGTCACATCCGTCCAGTACCTTGCCGGGGTATAGGACGAGTTTGTCGGGGATCCCCAAAAAAGTCTGTCAAGCCCTCTATGGGGCAAAGGAAACATCTGCTTTCACGGTCCAATCCTTCCTAAGCTGGCCACGTAGTTAATGAGTGCGAGTGCGACTCACTCTTACCCATTTCGGTGCTAATACTTCTCCCAGGACTCAACATGCTCATAAGTCTATCAATACATCAAGGATTTCCATCAATCAACCCCTACAGGCAAGAACACTCAGCTCATCTCAGCATTTATCACCTCAAAGAGTAAGATTATTCCTTCAAAACTAACGTCCAGTCTTATTAGTCTCTAAGAACACCAATTCAATCAGTTTCAGTCATCAACACCCTCATCTCAGGACTCAGACTCCAACAATCTACACATTCAGACAATCAAGGTTCTAGGCATTACCCCTAAGTTCATTCTTGAGGTGTTAAACAAGGGGAATCATGCAATTTAGCTATACAACCACACAATGATGCATATAAACAGTGAATGATGATCAGCAATTTGAGATAATGTATAGAAATTAAAGACAATATTCAAGAAAATAAAGATGATCAAGAAATTCTTCAAGAATTACTACTCAACACCCATCAACTATCAATTGTCAATCTACTACATGTATTAGGGCACATGGAGAACAATTTCATGCTTTGGATAACCTTTACGTACCTGAAGTGAAGAATCACCAAATTTTCTTCAAAGGATTGAGACCTCATTTGAAACCCTCAACTCTTTCTTCTTCTCCTCTCTCAGAAATCACGTTTAAACTTAGAAGAATGTGGGTTTTTGAAATCCTCCGTACAAAATAAGTCTTAAAAGCACATTTTGGGACTTAAAAATGGATTGGGAATGACCAAAATACCCTTCTCAAAATTTAAAAGAAAAGTTTTAAAATTCGCACACTGGTCCGCGATGCGCTAGGGGCGCGGACCAGTATAATTTCGCGAAATTTTAAAATATTCAATTCTCGTCAAAAAATTAAAAAAAAACACCAAGTGTAAGTCTGCGCCTCCTCTGCGTTGCGCCAGGGGTGCGGATCAACATAGTTCGGGCATTAATTAGCATCCAGGTACTCTTAAATCAAGTTGAGACTATTTCCTCAGTCGATTTTCTGCGCTGATCGCAAATTCGATCTCGAATTTTTCATCGGAGATTTGGAAGATGCGTTGTGCGCTCGATTATATTTTAGGGGCGTTTCGATAATTTCACGGGGTGTTACAGTGATGGTACTTGCCTTTGACCCACCTAGACAAGTCAGGCTAAAGAAATAATAACAAAATAATCCAGAAGCTAAAATATTAATACAATCTAAATAGCATAGGATAAAGCATAAGGGGTCATATCTAAAACCATCCCAAAACTGATTGTCACATAGTACAAGCCTTTATAATAATAGAATCAGAAGAAAGTTAAATAATACAAGTCTCATAGTCTGTGTCTCAAATAAAATAAAACTATCATAGAAATCCCATAGTCTTGAGAGCTTGCTGGGGCAACAAGCAACTACCGCTCAATCTATCAATAACTCAGTTCAAAAGAGAAATGGGAACATCGACAGGATTCAGGCTCACAATCTACACACATGTGTAGAAAAAATGAGGGTGAGTACCTAAGTACCCAACAAGAGGACCCAATCATAGGTAGAGAATAAAGAACTAAGCACTCATTTCATCTTAATCACGTTCCTCCAGATTACAAACCTACACATAGGAAAAGATAACATATACAGTATAGATAATATATACAATTACAGTCTCATTCATAACACCTCATTAGTCCAATACCAAAAATATACAAGATTCAAGTCATTCTATACATCACACTTAGTATATTTATCGCATTGTAAATGAGAAATGATATGGAATGGAATGTCATGAAATAAAAGCAACACAATGAAAATGTCAAGTAATCGCGATCGAAATCTATGGGGTCATACATGGACCATGTATCCATCGGAACCATTTTTCTTTGGCATTTACTTTCATATCTAGCCGGAACCATTTTTCTTTGACTTTTTATTTTTTTTTTTCTTTTCCTTTTCTGGTCAGAACCATTTCCCTTCAACTTTTTTTCTAGTCGGAACTATTTCCCTTTAGCTTTTCATCATCAATGAGACATCAAGCAAATATATGTCATCACAACACAATAATCACTTTCACAAGTATAAGAATATGCAAAATGTCCTAAATCATTTATTCAATAGCCAACAATCTTTCTCATTGTTCTTTCAACGCTTGTGTCATCATCAAAACATCACATAGTAATCCCGTCATAGCGGAGCTCAAGTTTTTCAATAACCTTTTTGTCACATAATTTAGGACTACTCATCATTGAGTCCACATTTAACAGCCATTTAGTTCAACAATTACTAAATTATACAACTAACTTAATATTACACATAAAGTACTTCAATATACATTATGTAATTTGATGGGCAAACGTGTGAAGCATAACCCAAAGTAGTGGGATAAATCCAGCCTCTTTTATTTGATTTTGTTGTCAAACCCCTAGGCAATTAATAGTAGTAGCACTTGAAAAGAGAAAATAGATAGGAATACTTGAGGAGGACTCAACGCACTCTTGGGATCGGAGTTATGAATAACTTGCACTTTTAAATATTTCCTTTTGGTTCATCCATTTTGACTTTTAATCACATTTGAAGTTATGAATAAAAATGTAAACTAGTTTATTAATTTATTTTCGTATATACAAGAGTCGAGATGATTAATTAAATGAAGATTACATGTCATATAGTGCTCGACTTTTTCTACAGATTCCTTTCAAAATTGACTTTTACTGAAATTAAGGTATTTCAAGAATTATTATATATAAAAGTATCAGTGACCCTGTAGTCCTTAAAAGTCTTTCAGCTACTCACCCTGTTTAATATTTAATTGCCATTATATTAAAAAGTTCTTTTTTTACTTGTCCATATTATAAATCAAGAGAAGTTTTCTCCATGTTATTCATAGTACTATAAAATAACCATGTAAAATAGTAGTAGTCAAATTTGAAGTTTCAAACCATTCTTAATAAGGTTAGTTTTTGTAGTAAAATAAAAGTTTTTTTTAGGAGTTGTGTCAAGTCAACATAAGCCAATTAAAATGAATACTCCTTCGAGTCTTTATTAAGTGAATTATTAGAGTATAACATATCCATTAAGAAGAATATTAAATATATAAAATAAAAGTTACTTTTCACTATTATCATTTATTATTCACAAACTTTTTTTTGAGGAAATGTAAAACACTTCATTCATCTTTACTTGTCCCTTGTTGAATTGACACAAGGATCATGAACTAGTAAATAATATGGATAATTTTATCAAATTACCCTTTGAATATAATAAATTCAATGTCTTGAGAAATGTAATATGAAAATGACTACTTAGTGATAAGAGCAAATTAGGAAGTAAGGATAAAATTATCTTTTGATTTCATAAAGTAGATAAGTATTGTTGGACATTCCAAAATAATATAGTGGACAAATAAAGATAAACGGAGGGAATAGTTTAAAGCCTCATTTAAGAAAAAATCCCAATAATTCTTTTTTCACTTTGAATAATTTATTTATTTTTAATTATAAAAAATATATCAATAATTCACTTAATATGAACTCTCGAGAGTATATAATATCGTATGTGATTTTTTTCTTAAAACTTTATTGTTCATTATGTACTCACTGATGAAATTTGGTAAGTGCACGCAATGAAAGGAAACTGTTTGATATTATATTTGGTATTGAAATACTATGGTCGTGATTGTGGACTTTATCATCAAAATATTTATGTAACGAAGCAAGTGATGACTTCACTTTGTAATACTAAAAAAACCTATGTGCTTACAGTGACTGCATATTTTAATTGTCCGCGCGTGTGGCTAGTGATGTGCAATTAATTACTCCTAGGTTGTAATCTAGCTTTTGATTCTAGTGATTATCATTCTATATCTAGTAATCTTTTGTTTTTGGGGTTAGTGCGTACATGTTTTCCTCTCCAAATCTCATCTACTTTTTACAAAATTGATTTTCCAATTATATTTTACTTTTCTGTAATATAGTATTCTATCGGTAAATATTGTATCATTGATTACAACAATACACTCTCTTTGTGTAAAAAAGAATTAGTTCATTATTTTTTTGTCTGTTTCAGAATAAATAATTTATTTTTTTTAATTTCAACTTTTCACGTGACATATTTAATTTAATTTAATATATAATTTATTAATTATATTTTAAAATAATTTTAATTTAGAATCACAAAATTATTAATTCGCTGTTTTTTAATTTTGAAGTATTAAATTACAAGATTAAATGCATGTACTGAAATGTCAACTTTTGTGCATGAAAAGTAGCTTTACGTTGTTTTGATGTTAAAATTAGGTTACATCAACAAGCAAGCACGTGGCTTGCTTTTCGGCTTTTATGCGCCCATTAATTATGGAGAAAAATGAGACATCTGCCTACGGGAAGCATGGCAACACTGTTTTTATTATATGACGGAATACTTTTTATTGATCGATAGTTATTCTATTCGTTTTTTTATGTGTTTGTCGTGTATAAAAATAAATATTAGTTTATTTAAAAATAATTTATCATTTAATTGTTTATTTTACCTGCTTTTGAATAATAAAATATTTTATTTTACTTCTCTATTGTAATAAAATCAAGAGAGTTTTATTATATTTTTTATCATATTATTTTAGTAGTAAATAGCTATAGATATAAATAAGGAAACAATAACACCAAATGACTATAACATATTAGAGTACTGTGCATACCAAGGAAAAATTAGCTTGAGACTGAGCATTTGACCATGAAAATAAAAGAAATATTTATTTTAGAATTTAAATGTATCTTTTAAAACATAATGTAACTTTAAATTTTTTAAAACTAGCAAAATTATCCAATTTGACTAATTTACTTTAAAAATAAAATCAAATGTGATCTAAAAGAATAATATTTCAGAATAGATTGTCACATAATGTGATTAGATCACAATGATACAATAGATCTCCTTTATTTATAGAAATTAGATGTTTTAGGGTAGTAGAAATTTTTTAACGTTATATCTTTTTATAAAGGATATATATTTTATTCAAAAGTAATGTTCATTTTTTACACAAAGAATTTAATTTTCTGTTAATTTAAATGGCAAGATATTTTGTTTCCTAACCGGGGAAAGCAATATCGAAATATAGAAAAAGAACAAAATTACATGTATTCCCAAAACCTCCCATTCCCTTAATTAGTGTAGTCCTTCCATGTTTAAGCTACGGAAAAACGGGTTGTGTATCTTCAATTTCGCAACCGATATTTATTATTGTAGAAAATTATGACCAATTTTTTTTCTTCTACTTTTAACCATAGAAAACAGAAGCCCCTATTTAGTAGGAGAGGTTGAGTAGTTTTCAAAAAAGATTTTAACACAGTTTTACTATTCTACCTTTAATTTAAAATAAAATTTATTGATCGATAATTAGAAGCAGGGTTTTGAGCCGTTTTTTCCAAGATTAACGATTTCACTCAATTACCATTAGTTTATTAGTAGATCACATGCTATGTTACTTTCCAATATAGAGGAAAGTAATAGAGAATTGTATCATCTCTTTTTCCATATTTCATCACTACCAACTACAAAAGCAAACAATAGCACAGTGAAGAAACAATGTCTACTACAAGCTACACCTCTCCAATATTCTTACTACTAATATTTTTGTTTCTTCTCTTAACCCTCTACTTCTCCACACTAAACAATCATTCCATCATCAAATTTTCCTCTCATCCCAAAGATAATCAACAAGCACCCCTCAATTCTGTTGCTCATGTTAATAAGGTAATTTGCCTTGCTAAAGATTTATTATGAGATGGTTTCAAGTATTGTTTCAGTCGCCAATGGCTACTCAAAACACTATTCGTCTAAAAATTATACTATTCTATATAGAAAATTATCTTAAGTTTATACATCATAAAATAATTTTCAATTTGGACGAGTACTTTTTTATAAATAATTATTAATTTACTTTTTATTTATTTTTATTTTATAGCAATATTATGATAAATTTGCACTTTTTATTAAAAGTGAATTATGCATGCAATTTGTATTAAAGTGTACGATTAAAGTATTATCCATCAATAAAATTTATAGTATATATATATTTTATAAATAGTTTTCTTTAATATGTAATTAAACTATATTAAAAGTATTGAGTGAAAAACAAATATAATTGATATAGATGGTAAATATTTTCTTAATATAGTAAATGTCTATATAAATTTTCCAATGTTATATGTTGAACCACCTTCTGGCTTGGCGACTACTATTTTATTTAATGATTTGCATGAACAGAAGAAGAGTAGTATAGAAGAAATTGAAGAAGATTTAGGCAGAGCAAGAGCAGCTATTTGGCGAGCTATTCGTTCCAGAAAGTTCACTTCTTATAAAGAAGATCAAAATTTTATTCCAAGTGGATCTATATACAGAAATTCATATGCCTTTCACCAGTTAAGTTTTATATATCCATCGTTCTTTATTTAGTTTCCCTTCTTTATGTTTGGTAAGACACAAGTTATTTTGCAAAGAAAATATATGCTTTGAAAAGAAATATATTGATTAAAGCAGTATAATAATACAAGCAAAATGGATAGTGTTTTGATGAAAATCTTGAGGGATGGAGCTCCTCTCTATTTTTCCCTTGAGATTTAATTAATTAATGTTTTAGTCATGGTTAAGATAGTAGATTTTTCATATATTTTTTTCGATTGTTTTGATAAATTCCACATATAATTTAAGTAAAATATTGTTTCATTTTTTTATGCATAGTTAAATTTTTTTATGCATAGTTAAATAGATATTTTCTTAGCAATATTGAACTTTAGATAATTCTCTTTTTTTTAATTCTTAGTTTTTGTTTTTTTTTTTAATCAAAATTAGGTTTTG
>JAABOM020000012.1:7118565-7133143 GCA_011800125.2 Solanum clarkiae
TTTAAGATATTTTATTAGTACATTCGTGAATAATAATATTTATTTATCATTCATATATAAATAGAGAAAGAAGGACAATATATATAAATAAACATATATTCATATTCCAATATTAGAAGGTTTGATACAAATGAAAGTGTTTAAATAGGTAATGACATTTTTTGGAATATGAAAAAATATTTAGGATAAATAGGTAATTTTTTTGTCAAACTATAACAATTTTTAAGCTAAAGTTGGGGGAGTATTATTTTTAACTTTTAAGCAGATTTGACCAATGGACTCTGAATCTTGAAAATTGTTAGCATATGTACCATAGCAATTGTTCACTATAACTTTATTACTTCATTTGTCAGTTGTAATTTGGAGTTATTAAATAAAGTGTTCATTTGGTTTTTATTTATAAAAAAATAATATTAATGCAGGAGTTATATAGAGATGATAAAGAGATTTAAGGTTTGGACATACAAAGAAGGGGATTTGCCAATGGTACACAATGGACCTATGAAAGAAGTATATGCAATAGAAGGTCACTTTATAAGTGAAATGGAAAGTAAAAGAAGACTACCTTTCTTGGCTTCCCATCCTGATGAAGCTCATGTATTTTTTTTACCAATAAGTGTAGCATATATTGTTCAATATCTTTTTATTCCAGGCACCAATCATATTTTCAGAGATAAACTACAGAGGGTTGTTGAGGATTACATTCATATAATCTCTACCAAATATCCTTATTGGAATAGAAGCAATGGTGCTGATCATTTCATTGTCTCTTGCCATGATTGGGTACGTAATCCTTCACTCACTACTAATTTCATTTCATTCTTCCTCCTTTTATTTTGTGTTTTAATTTATCTCCAAATAGAAATTCTCAAAGAATAACACTTTATTATACACAAAAAATAAATTTAATTATCAACTTATAAAAAGGTAAATTATTTATTTATAAAAGGTCCAATATTATATCACTAATTAGAACGCTATTTTCTGGAAGAAGTACAAGTTTACCAAATAAGGAAGATTTAGAGTTTTTTCATGGCTAGATGTCCTTATTTTATCACTTTTTTCTCTATATTTTAAAAGTCAATATTATAAAATAATTTAAAGAAAAATGGTGAAAAATAATTTTATCTGAATAAGAGATTCAAACAATATTTCTAAGAATCTTTACACATAGATAGATTTATATAAATATGGATATAGATGGATACTATTTATGGTATTTAATTAGGTAAAGGTATAGGTGTGTATATATACTAACGTATTCAAATTAAGATAATCTATGAATCTTGCATATATCAATTTCTATTAAAAAAGTGACATTAAGGATAAAATACAAATATTTAAATTAAAAAAATAATATTAGTGAGAATAAATTAAAAAATGAAAACAAGATGCACTATATATATATTTTGTTTCTCTTTTATAAAGGTATACAAGGTCAAGTAGGAGAGACGTTTCTAGCTTGTCCTATACTACTCATATATTAAAATTTTCGTTGAAGTTTTAGTTAGGTTGTGATAAGTAGCTTGAATGTGATTTTCAATGTGATACGTACATTCTAAGTGAGTAGAGATATAGTTTCTTTTGAATTCTTTTCCATATTTTCATTTGTTTTTACTTTCTTTGTTATTCTTTATAAATAATACTAGACATCAGTGTCCGTGTTATCATGAGTTCAATATCTATTATTTTTATGTGTCAATTAAATTATAATATAATTTTTAAATATTTTAAATTGTTAATTATTGTGAATTATAATACCTTTTTATGTAATTTTTAAATAACATATGTTACTACGCTTGTTGTAATTTACATGGAACTAATAAAATTTTGACTTTCAAAATTTTTATGTATTTTTAAATTTTTTTAAATTATTGTGATCTACATAACATTTACATCATTTTTAAACAATATATTTTATTCTTCTATCCTTATTTATGCGACATTGATTCAAGTGTTAATTGAACTTTTTCATATGTCTTTTAAATATTTTTAGTCATTAGTTCTTGTGATTTATAGTAAATTTTTTATATATATAGACATATTACTATTGTTAATTATCTAGATTTACAATACCTTTTACATAATTTCCTAATTAAATGATATATGTTATTTCTTTTGTCCTATTTTATGACGTCGATAGATTAATTTCAATAATCAATTAATTTTTTATTTATTTTAAATTATCATAATTTATAAATTTTTTATACTTTTACATAACATATTTTAAAACTATTTCAAGTTGTCAATTATCATAATTAAAATAATTTTTTTTGTGCAGTTTTTAAATATATAAAATACTAAAAATAAGATAAATTAAAGAAAAGGAAAGAATAATCGAAAAATTACAGTTATACTCTCAAGCTGCTCAAGCAGACATACCGTGTTGCCTGCTTGAGCAACTTAACTCTCTCTTATATATAAGAGAATAATTAATTTAGATAATTGGCAAGAAATAATTAAATGAATACCCAAATCATTCAAATTCTATTTAGATTCAATACTTTTTGTGTACATGAAAAATTAAAAAGTTGATGCCTGATTAGTTGATTATATCATAAAAGATCATTACTATTTTTATTGAGAAGCCACTACATGGAGAAATAAATATTACGACTGAAAATATATAGAAAAAAAAAGTGATAAAAACCCTATACTTTTACATTCATTCATTAGTGGTATCCTTGAGATATGTCGCAATGTACACTTTATGTTAAATTAGTTTAGTGTAGGCATTTTGCATATATGTGTTGTGTTAATTTAAAAATTATAGATAAATAGTATTTGTTTTTAAAATAAATAAAATATTTATATAAATAAAATTAAATAAATATTATTAATTTGATGCAATGGTTTAATCTAATGAATGGGCAAAGATGAGAAAATCAATTTAGTTACTTAAAGTATAAAGATATGTTAATAGTTTATGAATTCATAAAGTAATAATTTCGAGTTGAATTGTTAGGAGTCAAATAATTAATTGATCAAAATTTAATTTAAAAAAAGACTCTTAAATATAAAAGGCGTAAATTAATGCTACAACATAATTTTAATTACTCTTTTCATTTTTAAATTTGCTATATTACATACTTTTATTAACAAAAATATAATTGATAATCAAAATTTAGTTAATTTCAAAGTCTTAAATATTAGAAAAATAATAATATTTTTTCTTTTTCGTTAATAACCTAGACTATTATTTATATAGAGTAGTCCTAAATCAAGAGTGAATTCTAAAATATAAAGAAATTCTGATTTAAAAGTGGATCTTAAAACTAATTAAATAAAAGATAAAATAATAAATTAAGAAAAAACATGCAAAGTAGTCCTAAATCAAAAGTGAATTTTAAAATAAAAAGAAATTCTAATTTAAAAATGAATCTTGAAACTAAATAAATAAAAGTAAAATAATAAATTAAGAAAAATTATGAAAAGATAATTTTGTCTAAAACAAGATATTTTAATGAAGAAGAAAAAATTCAAACAACATTTCTAAGGCCTTCATGCTCTCACCAAGTGTTCGAATTGACTTATTTTTATTAAGTTTTGATTTTTAAGTTTTTTTATTTTAAATTTTTGGGAGTGTTTGGGAAAAAACATTTTTTTAATTCATTCGAAAAAATAAGGGCCAAAAATTGGATACTCCAAACTTAAACTTTTTAATTTTTAGCTTATAAACTATTTTAAAAAAATAAATCCAAACCGCCCTTTTACATTGTTACAAGAATCTATCTTTTTGTTAGTTTAATATTTAAACATCAGAAAAAGGATCTTTCATAAGTTCAACAAAATCAGTTTTTCAATATAATAGAAGACACTTGATTTGCATATCAGAAAAGGGTCCGCATTGGTCCATTTAGTATATATTATAGGACATTATTTCCCTTCGTTAATAGTTCAAATAATTATATCCTCTCCATAACAAAATGCCACATTTCCCCTTAATTTGAAATTAAATATGCATTATTTATTAGAATATGGGTTATATATACTACTCTTGTCGTACGCGCTTTGCGCATGATCAAAGCGTGTATCTCGTTCAATAACAAACATTACAGAGAAAAATTAAATTTAATTATAAACCTATAAAAAGATAAATAATTCACTACAAAAGTAATTTTGATAAGTTGTTTATTTTTTAAGGCCCTATATTAGCGACTGCACAAGGTATTTTCTTGATTCAGATAAGGAAGAAGTAACAGTTTGTCAAATAAGAAAGATTTAAGAGTTTTTCTTGGCTAAAAGTCCTTATTTTATCACTTTTTTCCATATATTTTAAAAATCAATATTAAAAATATAATTAAATAATAATTTAAAGAAAAATGATGAAAATACGATTTCATATGAAGTAGAGTCTTTTAATAAAGGGTACAAAGTTCAAACAATATCTCTAAGGGCCTCCACCCTTATAATATAGTATAGATATTGATAAATAGATAGATAGATAAATAAATATATTATTTTTAAAATAAATAATATATTTTCTCTATATAGTAAAGTGAGGTGTATGCATTTCTTTTTCCAGTTTTTTCTTAGCGTAGGAAAAGGGCGAAGGTGTTCTATTTGAATTAGTTTTTGAGCAATTTTAGCACTTTCATGTTCTCTTTATGACAATTCCAGTTTCCACTTTTACTCATTCTCTACCTATTGATGAAGATGACATAACATTTACACAAGAACCTAGGCACGAATTCACTAAACGAATGAAAACCTCACCAATTGATCTCACAAATCATCATTCTGCCATCCTCACCTACAAAAGTAGTCTTTAGTGACAATCAATTACGACAATAGCTTAATTATCATTTAAATATGTTTTTCAAAAGAAAATACTAGTGAGTTGACACTTTTTGTAAATGTCGCAAAACTTATAGCAACATTAAATCTAATGATAATTAACTACTGCTCGACAGAGACTTTAAAACTTTTTATTATTAATTGTCGATAAAATAATGTTTTTTGTTACAGTGATATATGTAATCCAGGTATTTAAAATGGTGTGCGATCTTGAACACTCTAGTTAAATCACCTCTATGATAAAAAAGAAAAAAAAAAAAAAAAACTTGAAAGGCTATCTGATATGAATTTGTTTTATGTATTTGTGAACTCAATTCAGGCACCAGAAATTTCCAGTAGAAATCCAAATCTATTCAAATACTTCATCAGAGTATTATGCAATGCGAATACCTCAGAAGGATTCCAACCCCAAAGAGACATATCATTGCCTGAGGTGTATGGATTAGCCCACACTCTCAATCTTGCACCACCTGACTTGGGATTACACCCAAAAGATCGCCCTATTCTTGCCTTCTTTGCCGGTGGAGCACATGGATATATTAGACAAACTTTGCTTCAACATTGGAAAGGTAAAGACAATGATATTCAAGTTCATGAGTACCTCCCAGTGGGTCAAAATTACACAAATTTAATGGGGCAGAGCAAGTTCTGTTTAGCTCCTAGTGGATATGAAGTTGCAAGTCCAAGAATCACTGAAGCAATTTATGCAGGATGTGTTCCTGTTATAATTTCAAACAATTATTCCTTGCCATTTAGTGATGTTCTTGATTGGAGTCAATTCTCAGTCAGTGTTCCAGTTGACAAAATCTCTGAATTGAAAACAATCTTGAAAGGAGTTTCGCGTGGTAAGTACTTGAAAATGCAGAAAAGAGTCAGGAGATTGCAAAGGCATTTCAAGTTGCATCGACCCGCTCAGCCATTTGATGTAATCTATACCATACTCCATTCACTCTGGTTAAAGAGACTTAATCTTAGACTCATTACTAATTCATCAAAAATTTGACCTTGTGCTTGAGAAATCAAATCACACTAATATTTTTCAAAAGTTCAAATAAAATGTCTAATAAAAATATTTTATTATATGTTCAACTGCTCAATTCAATCAATAAAATTGACGGAGAAAACTATACCACAAGTCCACAATGGGTTTGCAACGTATATGAACTTCCGTTAAGAATTTCTGGTCTGAAGGACCCTATTATTGTCTTGGGGACACAACAATAAAACTAGAGGAGATGAACTATATAAACACATGTCCACCATCTAGGCCCCACCTCAATCTGCCTACTTTTGCAGCCTCATGAAAATACGAATATCGTCTACTCTATAATAATATTGGCAATAATGGAATATGTTGGATGCTAGGTTCATACACTTTCAATTTTATTATAGGTATAAGGCCCTATTATATCTTATATATTGGGAGATATTCTTGTTCTAAGTCAGACCACATACGGGATTAACTGAAATTTGTCACAATCCAAATTACGAAATTATGTGGGCACCTACTATATTCTTGTCACGATCCAAGCTAGACTCTGAACATAACATTCTGATTAGGATTTCGAGAAATCCAAATCAAGCCTTTTAGCATATAAAACATACATATGGTAAGTAACGACACATAAGAAAGCGGAAGTAAAACAAAGAAAGTCTAACAATCTCAACATGAGATAGAAAAAATGTAAAGATAACGTAGACTTACCTCTTATGTTTCCTTATATGCTCCATTCTAGAATCTAGATTTAACCCTTTCCTTTTCCCCCTCTATTTAGTTTTCTTATTCCTTTCATTTTTCCCTCCTTCATGACATGTTAAACTATACTCCTGTTTCTTATCTCCTTGTTCTTTTATTTTTGCACATATCATTTTATTTGCTTATTGTATTTCCTGCTTTCCTTAACTGTTAATGTTTGCTACTTGTTACCGCTTTTAAATAAATTGATATTTGCTCATATCTTTCCCACTTGGAACTCCTTTTTTTTTTTTCTCGTGATGTTGTGCCTTTGCTTCTCACAAACTCTCTTCAAAACTTATATTATATAGAGACACGATAAGTGTGGTGTAAGCAACTAGTTTTGCTACCGTGGGACCATGGGCCTTCTCGCATAGGCATATTCTCGGTCCATGTCTAACCCACTCTTTTAGAAACCTAGAATAGATTTGTATCCGCCTTCTTAATTAGGTCATGCATTCATAAATCCTTAGGTAGTTTGGCAAATGGAGTTGATATACAATATTAGTAGCCACCTTATTTAAGTCTAAAGGATCCTATCACCCTTTAGACAAAATCGCATATTATGTGTGAATGTGCTTATGATAAAATAATTCAAGCCAAATTATGTCAAATAGAGTTTAGAAAATCTATTTATCGTCTTTATTTTTTTGCAGATGAGGTTCAATCAATGCTGTTGGAGAGCTTGAAGATTAGGATTCTGACAATCCTCTTTAGGTTTCATTTATGTTGCTCAAAATTGTAATGGTTGTAATCGTAATCAATAAAATAAATCTTTAAATTATCGATTATTTTTCTAACTCTTAATTCCAAATAACATTATTAAGGCTTGAATTTTTATTGTGATCACATATTTATCGTCTTAAGCGTACCTCTGGCTCAAAAAGATCACGTGCATTTAGGATTCTTATTTTTTTATTCAAGCACTCATTTAATTTGGTCGTAAAATTTTCTTTCTTTTTTTGATCTACCCTAAGTTTGACCGCTTATCTTTCATCAAGATTAATTTCAATCATAATTTTAAAATATTATTTCACCATTGTTGTCCATTTCATCCCTGCTTAGACCTATTATTGTAGCATGATAGTAATTTATTCAGACTAAGTTTTATCTTTCACACTAGTCCATCTTTCTTACTTTATTAATGTTTTATCTACTTATGTCATGTATTAAATTATGAATGTGTTTGATTTATTTGTCTAAAGATTGTTTAATATTTGAACGTTGAGAATCTGCAATATGACAAATATTCTCAATATATGTAAGAATGTCAATCATCCTTCTTCTTATTCAATTCAAACTATATTTTTTAGTCTCTATACCTCCAATAGACATCCATTTTGATGCTTTGCAAAGTGCAGAAGCACACGATGAAACAGAAAAGTTTGACTTAAATTAATGCTCTACATAAAAAATTTATGATTTGAAAAGAGGTAAATAAAAAATTGTGCTAAAAAATGTCCATGTCTTGAGGTACGAGAAGTTATGCTAGCATCCAAGAGTTGAACTACCATTAGGGTTCAAAGTTAAAAAATTCAATATGTTTGATGGACATGGAGACTCACTTGCACATCTCAAGGATTATTGCAACAGATTAATAGGTATTGAAAATAATGAGGCTCTCTCAATGAGATTATTTATCCAGAGCTTATCAGAAATAACTTTCACTTGGTATATCAAATAAGCCTTTGACAAGTGATTGACATAGGAAGATATAGCTCGAGACTTTGTAGAGCAATGCAAATTCAACATAAAAAATGATCGTACCATGTTGCGTTTGCTCGAGGTCAAAAGAATATCTCATGAATCTTTTGAGAAATATATCACATGATGAGATCAGAGGCTTCTAAAATACATCATCTACCACAAGAAGAGGAGTTGGTCCAAACTTTTATAAGATCACTCGACAATATATGCTGCAAAATCTTATTTTGCACAAGCATGCAAAATTTTGATAGTCTAATTTGAATTGGAAAAGAAGTAGAATATGACATACAAAGAGAAAGAATTGTTGATGAATAAATTTTTGTTCAAGCATTGAATGATAAGAACAAAGACATTTTGACCTCCATACCTTAAAACAGTGCAATCAGAATACTAAACAAGTTCATACTATTTTTAATATATATTCCGAACCTCTCAATCAACAAGTTTATCTTGCACATTCTGACTCTCAGAAAAGCTTTTCAAAGATTTATCAAACACAATCTGAGGCTTATCAATATAAGGTAAGGAAGCCTCATACCTTTACTCCCTTAAGCGAGATATTGGTTAATATTTTTCAAAGATTATGGGCTCAAAGGCTTTTAAAATTAAGAAAAGGATGAATTCCTGCACGTTCTTCTTCAACTTTAGATTTAACTAAGAAAAGTATGTATCACTCAAACATTCCAGGTCATGATACCGAGGAATATAACATTCCAGGTCATGATACCAAGGAATATTAAGCATTGACGAATAAGATTCAAAATTTGATTGAAAAAAAAAGAAAAGTGATAGTGTGACAAGACATAAAGAAATAATTCTAATACAATAAATGTTATTATTATTTGAGGTGATCCTACAAGACATCTATCAAAGAACCAAAAATCATATCAAAGAAATTGATATGAGGAGTGGATTCTCATGAGTAAAGTGCCTTTACTCCTTATCCACTTTATCAAGAAAGTTTTCTTTTATCCTATTTCTTCCCCTTGTATTCGTGAACTATGTTTGACTTGATTTTCTTATGAATATGTAGACAACTCATTATTGGGTCCAGTATGTATTAATAAATTTTTTCTTTTTTTTCCTCTATAGCCTATTCGACCGAATCCTTCAACTCGAATATAGAGTTGATTGATTCAACTTATTGTAAGACAGATGAATGTAATTGAATGTTCTAATAAGCAAGATAATTGATAGTAGGCCCAAATGGTAGTGGAATTCGAATAATATTCAAATGATAACTCGATTTGTAGTTGGCTCTAATAATAGCTTGATCTAAATAATAATATAATTCAGACAGTAGCTCTGTGAGTTAGATCTAATTGTAGGCTTAAATATTGCTTTTTCTGTGATTGAAAAAAAAATCGTGAGTTTTGAAAGACAAGGTTAAATCATACCTTTGTTGTTTTTCATTTTACGAAGTTTAAAATTGCACTCTATTAAAATTTTTGAGAGATCCTTAAAAATTTCTGCCCCAGTTTAGGACATAAGATATTTTTCACTTCTTGCATATTAAAAATGTCTCATACTTATGTATTTTTGAGGGACCTCAAAAATTCCGTCCCAGTTTATCTTGTGGGATCTTTATGATCCTGCTTCATTAAAAAAATTATTAATTCAAAAAGAAAGTAATTGTTTTATATTTGAATATCAAGACTTGATTTTGAATCTGCATGCCAATTATATTTAGACCATCTTATAATAGAACATTTAGGTTCGTCTGCCTTATAATAAGACATTCAAGCTAGTCTTCCTTATAATAGGACATTCAGATTTGTTCACTTACAATAGAACATTCAGGCTCATCTGTTTTACAATAGAATATACATTCTGGCTCATCCATCTTATGATAGGATACTCAGGCTCTTTCACCTTATAATTGCATGTTTAGGCTCGTCTACCTTACAATAGGACATTTTAGAGTATGTAGACTCATCTGGGATATTTAAATTATTAATTTATTTTTAATAATTGTTTTCACACTATCAACATAATAAATCTATTTGAGATTAAGCTTTGCCATTTGAAAGTCGACTGGGTGTAACAATTGTCAAGTCGTTTTGAGAAATAGAGCTTTTTATTTCATAAATGATTTATTTCATAAATTTTTAATGGGTAATTTGGATTATCCAATAACTGAGGTTATTAATTTAGGGATAATTATAGACAACTAATTTAATTAGTGAAATACCGGATGAAGATTTCTCTCTCTCTACGCTCTCTCTGTCTCTCTCTCTCTCTCAATATGCTCCATATTTCCCGGCTGCCTTCTAGTTGACTGAGAAATTTTCTGGCAAGGGTTCGCGACACTCTTGGCCAGAAAACTCTTGGTCCTTCACTGACTCGAGCGTCAGCGGACCCTTGTCGGACCGGAGACTCTGGTCTCCCTGTGTTCGGCGCGTATTTTCGGCACTCGTAGGTGGTTTGCCGACGACGTGAACCACCACTCCTAACGAGTTATTTTTCGGCGATAGTTGCTCCCTCCGGGATAGTGATTCTGTGAACCACCAGTTAACGCCAGCAGCGCACAATTTCACAGTTTCGGCGAGAATATCTACGCTCCAGGTGATAGCTTTCTTTTACACTTTTGAGTGGTAGGATCTTCACTACACGTTGCTAGTACCGCTGATTTTTTTTTTTTGGGGGGGGCTTGATTGTATTGTTCTTGCACTGTTCTTTTGGTATATATCATAACAGTTTGTTGTTGGTTCTTGTACTGGGTTGTTGGCTTTTATTGTTGTTGCGATGTTGGATACTGATTTGCGAGTTCAGGGCTTCAGATCTGTGTCTAGCTTCTTCTCGAAACCTCTGTGTCTAGTTATTTTTCAGGTGACACACCAGATTCTGGCGATGACTATTCTCAGGGAGAGACTCTCTTCGTTCCCAGGTGATATCTTTCGAATTACACTTTGAGTGGGCTATTTCCCATTTCACCTTACTGCTACTGCTGCTGTATTTCCTTACCGTACGGTATTGTTCTTTATTGTACTTTATGCTTATAGCTTTTCTGCCCTTACTGAGATTGTGGGTTGTCTGTCATAGTCGTGTATATAGTGCTGGGTAAGGGGTTCGTATTGTTGGTCTCTCTGCTGATTACTTTTTGGATTGTAGACTGTATAGCGTATTGTTGTTGAGTTTCATCCTTGTAACTTCTCCTGTCTACTATTTTGTTGGTGTGCTTGCTAGTCTACTTGACTGTTCTAATTGTTTTTTCTGCTGGATTCTGGATTATGTAGCTCTGAAAGTTAGTTACTGTTGTATATTGTTGTTGTATAATTTATTGTTGTTGTATATTGCTATTTATTATCGTATATTGTAACTTAGAGTGATAAGAGTCCTAGTTTAGTGGCGTCCAGTTCTCATGGTGGACTAGGGTCCTGTCATCAGTTGGGGTCAGGGATTAGGGGTCAGGGGTCAGGGGGGCGAGAGGGGCACGAAACTATTCAAGTTAAGGATAACGTCGTGGAATATAGGGTTATTAACAGGGAAGTCCATAGAATTAGTAAAAAGTTTTAGAAGGAGGCATATTAATATAGCGTGCGTCCAAGAGACTAGGTGGGTGGGTACTAAGGCTCGGGACGTGGATGGGTTTAAGTTGTGGTACTCGGGTGGTTCAAGGGGCAGAAATGGTGTAGGAATCCTGGTAGACGAGTATCTTAGGGATTACATGGTCAAGGTTAGGAGGGTTAATGATAGGATAATGTTTATCAAACTCGTGCTGGGAAGACATGTTGTGAACGTAATTAGTGCTTATGCGCCCCAAGTAGGTCTAGATGGGGAAGTCAAAAGGCACTTTTGGGAGGATCTGGATGAGGTCGTGCGAGGTTTTCCAGTGACGGAAAAAATCATCATTGGGGGTGACACTGGGCATATCGGGGCAACTAACAGTGGGTTTGAAGATGTGCATGATGGCTTTGGTTTTGGTAAAAGGAATGGAAGTGGGACCTCTCTCTTGGATTTTGCCAAAGCCTTTGAGTTAGTGGTTGCTAACTCGTGTTTCCCGAAGAGGAAAAGTCACTTGATCACTTTTTGTAGTACGGTATCTAAGACGCAGATAGATTACCTTCTTATCCGAAAAGGTGATAGAAGTCTTTGTAAGGATTGCAAGTTTATTCCTAGTGAAAATGTCTCCATTCGACACAGACTTTTAGTGATAGATGTGGAGATCAAGAGAGATAAGAAGAAGATGATTTTGTATGCCCAACCTAGGATTCGATGGGGAAGCCTTACACTTTCCCTTTCTTGTGAGATGGAAGATAAGTTGAGAAACCTTGGGGTGTGGAGTAGTGAAGGTAATGTGAATAGTATGTAGGACACGACTGCTGGCTACATCAGAAAGGTAGCTACCGAGGTTCTAGAAGTTACAAGAGGGCCTATTGGTGGGTGTAAAGGTGATTGGTGGTGGAATGCGGAAGTCTAGGGTAAAGTTAAGGATAAGAAGGTCACCTTCACAGAGTGGTTAGAGTGCAAGGACGACGTTGAAAAATAAAAGCATAGGGAAATCTATAAGAAGGCTAAGTCAAGTCTGCTGCATTTGAGCGCCTTTACGAGGATATAAGCGATAAGGGCAGGGACAAGAGATTGTATAAGCTCGCTAAAGTAAGAGAAAGGAAGACTCGCGACTTGGACTTAGTGAAGTGCATCAAGGATGAGGAGGGTGAGGTGTTAGTGGATGACACTTTCATTAAATTAAGGTGGCAAACTTACTTTCATAAACTCTTAAATGAAAAAGGAGATGGAGTTATCGAGCTGGATAAGTTGGCACACTTCGAAGATCATCGTGTTGGGGATGACAAGCCGTTTGAAGTGGAGGAGGTAAAACTGGCTATGAGTAAGATGAAGAGGGGGAGGGCCATCGGACCCGATGAGATTCCGATAGATTTTTGGAAGAACTTGGGCACGGATGGCATAGAGTGGTTGACAAAACTATTCAATGTTATTAGGGAAACTATCAAGATGCCTGAGGAATGGAGGAGGAGTACAATGGTTCCATCGTACAAAAATAAAGGAGATATTCAAAACTGCAACAACTATAGGGGTATCAAGTTGTTAAGCCACACTATGAAGGTATGGGAGAGAGTTATAGAGAGGAGGGTGCGTAAATTAGTATATATCCTAGAGAACCGATTTTGATTCATGCTAGGGTGGTCGACGATTGAAGCAATCCATCTGGTTTGGAGGTTAGTGGAAAAATACGGAGATTGTAATAAGGACCTTCATATGGTGTTTATTGATCTCGAGAAGGCGTATGACAAAGTCCCAAGGGAGGTTTTATGGAGGTGCTTAGAGGTGAAAAGTATCCCCGGGGCTTACACCAGGCTAATTAAGGACATGTACGATGGATCCAAAACTCGGGTAAGAACGGTGGGAGGAGACTCCGAGTATTTTCCTGTTGAGTTAGGACTCCATCAGGGTTCTGCGCTAAGCCCTTTCTTATTTGCATTGGTGTTAGATGAGCTGATGCAATCTTTACCGGAAGAGGTACCTTGGTGCATGCTATTTGCAGATGACATAGTATTGATTGATGAGTCCCGGACTAAAGTTAATGAAAGGTTGGAGGCTTGGAGACATGCCTTGGAGTCCAAAGGATTCAAATTGAGCAGGACCAAAACTGAATATTTGGAGTGCAAATTCAGCATAAGAGGGAGGGAGAAAACTCTGAGGTGAGGCTTGACACTCAGCCTATACCCAAGAGGGATAAGTTTAAGTATCTGGGGTCCATCATCTAGAGTAGTGGCGATATCGATAATGATGTCACATAACGTATTGGGGCAGCATGGACTAAATGGAGGCTGGCCTCTGGAGTATTGTGTGACAAAAAGATACCACCCAAACTTAAGGGTCAGCTCTACAGAGTGGTGGTTAGACCAGCACTGCTGTATCGGGTAGAGTGTTAGCCGATTAAAAATATTCATGTTCAGATGATGCATGTCGCAGAGATGAGGATGCTGAGATAGATGTGCGGTCACACCAGAAGTGACACGGTTAGGAATGAGGCTACTCGGGAGAAACTGGAGGTGGCCCCGGTGCAGGAAAAGATGATGGAAGCGAGACGGTGCTGGTTCGGCCATGTGCAGAGAAGGGGTATCGATGCTCCTATTAGGAGGTGCGAGAGGTTGGTTATGTGAGCTACTCGGAGGGGTAGAGGTAGACCAAAGAAGTACTGGGGGGAGGTGATCAGACAAGACATGACGAAACTCGACCTCACTAAGGACATGACCTCAGATAGAAGGATGTGGAGGTCGCGAATTAGAGTAGCAGACTAAGTTCTTTTTCTTCCTATTCTTCTCCGTGGTTGTCTTCTTCTTATTACTATTAGCATTTGTATTACTTTTACTA
>JAABOM020000012.1:7136267-7148229 GCA_011800125.2 Solanum clarkiae
AAATATAATATCTTAAAAAATATATTATAAAAAAAATAATTATAATTATTGTAAAAGTAAATTAGGAATTTAGTATAAATTATCTCTTAATTTTATAAATTATTAAAATATTATTAAATATTTATTTTTAATATAATGAACAAGTAAATATGGATGGACGGACAACCTATTATACAGGTTCTCAATTCGAACCGTATTTTATTATCAATAACTTTGCATTGCTTTTATGATTTGTATTTCTTGAGAAGGATACCTAAATAAATCACATAAAGTTGGGACCCACAATTGTGGAGTGCTCCACTCCTTGCGTGTTAATGGCCCTTTGCTCTCTGTGCATCTCTGTCTTTTAGTGCACCTATTATCATGTCAACATCAATGGCGGCCAACATTATGCATCTTTCACTAACAAACTTTTTTATTTTACTCATTTTTATTCTACTAAAAAAACAAGAGGTGATAATAGTAGTAGTAATATCCTCTTTCTTTCTTTTTAAATTTCTGTTGGTGTATTTTAATTGGGTGGATAATAGTGGAGACTAACTTTCTAGAAAAGTGAAATAAATATGCTATACTTATAGAAAAGAACATTGTAACTGTTTCAGGATGCTTAAACTACAATTATTATTACATGTGAATTGAAATATCCCACATGGGTGATGGTGGTTTTGTTTCGATATTCTTGATCTATTTTTTTTTCAAGATTTGCATCAAATTGTCTGCCTCCAGCTTTTAATGAGTAGAGAATCTGTTGGTTGGTTTTGGGGTTTGTCACCAATATTATCTCATTTCAGCTTGTGGGGTTCATCAAGAATGAGGTTTTGAGCTCTATTTTTAGGAGAAAACTTGTCTCTTTGGTGGTTTGGTTTGACTATTGATGTAGTTTAATTGTTTTGTTTTGGGGAATCCAGTTAAAGATTGTTTCTTTTGATGTTTTGGTGCTACTATAAGAGCTGAAATTTTCATCATCCCACCATATTCAAGGTTTGAATTTCTTCTTTTCTGAGCTCCAAGGTTTCATCCTAGACTAGAGTTTCTCACTTTTGGTTTGATGTTTTCGACTGATTCTCATGGAAGTGGTATCATTGATTTTGGGTTAGAATCTAAAAAACTGACCTGATAATGATGAAAAGTTTCAAGCTTTGTTGCTTTTGAAGGTGAAGAAAGAGCGTTGGAAATTTTGTTGGAGAAATTAGTGATTTATAATAGAAGGGATTGAATTTTGTGGTGGTGATGGAGAGACAGATTAGCTTTCATGGGGTGATGGAGAAACAGCAGAGTTTTCGAAATGGGATGATTGAGAAGCAGAAGAGCTTTAGAGGGTTGATGGAAAAGCAGAGAAGTTTTCGGATAGCAATGGAGAGGCAGCTGAGCTTTGGTGGTGAGAGGAGAAGGGGTAAGGAATCACCTGGGAAAAGAGGGGATTCCCCACTTCACTTGGCAGTTAGAGCAGGAAATCTTGGCAAGGTGAAAGAAATCATTCATAGCCAAAGCACCAATGATTTGTTATCTAAACAAAACCAGGAGGGTGAGACAGTCCTGTATGTCGCGGCAGAGAATGGCCATAGTTTGGTTGTTGCAGAGTTGTTAAAACATTTAGACCTTCAGACAGCTTCTATTCTAGCAAATAATGGTTATGATGCATTCCACGTCGCCGCAAAGCAGGGTCATCTTGGTGAGTCTTATGATGCATTCCTTCTTGTACATATTGCATTTTTTATGGAGATAATGGGTATGTTAATTTAACTTCACATGTTATAATTGCTGCTCACCCACATTAGGAGAAATTTTTATCATTGATTGTAGCTTCTAAACCTTTAACTTAAGCAGCTATAGGTCACAGATTACTTATGGCTTCAGTAAACGACTAGATAATTATAAATATGTTTCCACAAGTCTAAATGCTGAGGCCCTGAATGTTATCGCTTGAAGACTTTGGATATAGAGCATCTTCTTCTTGGTAATCTACAATTCGAGGACAAGACCAAGTTCGGATAGGATAAACTCACATATGTACAAATCGTAAATTATGTTGTGTGAGCATTTGAAGATAAATAAGGACCTATCCAATAGTGTGCCATGTGATATCACTGCAGATGGTGATAGAAGTTGAAAGGTTTGAGTTGCGCTTGCTTTTATTCTTAGCCTGAGTGAAAATGGCTTGAACGAGAAAGATCCACTTTGAAAAGACTCTCCAGATCATTACAATAAGTTGTACATTTACATCAACTACTTAAAACATTGTATTGACACTAGCGTTCCTGAATCCTTTTTCTCAGTATCAATTTTGAAGGGAAAAACAGTTAGGATAACAACTGAGTTAAAGTGATACATATTCATCCCATAAAATGATTTAAAATTTTACCTTTCAGACTGATGAAGTGTTAAGAGAAAAAAGTCAGAAGCCTATGAACTGAACGTTGTATTTAAGTGGGAGAAAGGTGGGCCCATTACCCCTGAGTTTTGAAGGCTGCAGTTGACTTGGCCCTAAGGGTTGACCCAGACAAATATCTTGGTCATCAAAGAAAAGGTCAGAAACCTTGAACAATGATTGAATGTTTAAAGAAATATCTATTTATTTGATACAGAAACAATCACAAAGTGGTTTGGATTCTTTTTTGATGGAATTATGTTTCAAGATAACTCGTATGGAATGGACATAAAGCGTCCCTCTGAAACTGATGTTTTACTAGCCCATGAAGCATGGGATTTTGTCGTTCTTTGGGGGCTCTGTGAATCCTTTCCCCTTACCAACAGGTTCCCAAATTTTGTCAGCATTAATGCTTCTTTTGCTGCTTCCCTGATCTTCTAGGCAACGCCCTATTAAGCACGTCATTCATGGATGTTACTACTTCTCTAGAACCAAATGATGCCAGAATTTCCTGGCATCATCCATACATCAACCAACAGTGGGTACTATGACTAATGATATCTCTTGACTTCTCTTTTTCACTTAGAATTGGTAATGCTAATTCTTCATTTCTTGTCTGCTGAACTCAAGGAAATCATTTTTCTTCATCCTCCTCCGTAAATTTCCTCTCTGTTTGAGTATCTTGATAAAGCGTGATCTTGATAAATGATTTTGTCAAACCTGACCAGTCTGATCTTGAGTAGTCTGTCCTCTAGCTGAGCTCCCCGGCTGCTTTCCTCTCAATAGCTGCTTCACTTGCTATATCACCTTAGTTTATGAATGTTTTTTAACTTTAAGATTCCTTATCCGAGTGTGTGATTCACAGTTAATGAAGTTTGAATGGACTGTGGGGGATCAAGGTACAGATCCTAGCAACGGCAAAAGAGTTAGGTGATTTCTTGTCATCCTTTTAAGCCTTGGTGGATAGTGTTATATGGCACTTGTACTAGCAGGTCCTATGGATTTGTCAAGATATGTAGAAGTTGGACGGGTCCGCTTCCAACATAAAATCAATAAAGAAATAACTTAAGATTCCTTGGGCTTAAAGATTAAGCTTTTTTGCTACTGATCAGTTTAAAAAAGGAAGATTAAGCTTTTTTACTTTATCAGAAAAAGATTGATAAAGCCTTACACCACTACTCACATTGTGGGTTTTCCATCACATGTATGATTTATTTTGTGCCTTCTGTGGCTCGAGTATATTAAAGTTTAGAAATTTGTGATGACAAGTGAAGCAGACTTAAGTTCTTGTTTCAGGTCGCTTCTCATTTTCCTGACACTTTTCTTAGTGACAATTGTTAAAATGGAATTAGAATGTTCCTTTCTTACTTCCACTCCCTAAAAGGAATTTCTGGATTACATTGCAGAGGTACTGAAAGAACTGCTGCATTCATTTCCAAACCTAGTCATGACAACGGATTCATCCAACTCTACAGCCTTACATACAGCAGCTGCTCAGGGACACCTTGATGTAGTAAATCTCCTTTTGGAGATCGATTCTAACCTTGCTAAGATAGCTCGTAATAATGGCAAGACTATTCTCCATACAGCTGCAAGAATGGGGCACTTGGAAATAGTTAGATCTCTTCTAAGCAAGGATCCTGAGATTGGCTTTAGAACAGATAAAAAAGGCCAAAGTGCCCTGCACATGGCTGTAAAGGGACAAAATTTTGATATTGTGCTTGAATTAATCAAACCAAATCCTGCTGTATTGGCTTTGGAAGATAACAAAGGAAACAGTGCACTTCATGTTGCAGCTATAAAGGGACGGCCACAGGTTGGTCTCAGTTTATAATCTATTATTTCTTGTAAACTAGCAAATCCCAGAAAGTTGTGTGTTTTAATGTGTTCTACGGCTAATTGATGATGTGTTTTATATATTGAGGTCTAATGCTTCTAAATTGGGGTAAAACTGTTCATTTTGTGAATCACATTGAAAAGGTGGGTTGAATTTATGGAGAAAGTCTCTTTTGTGTATCATGGAGATGGCTGCAGATTTAGGAAACATCGAAGAGTAAAAAAGGAAGTTGAGGTGACAAATGAACACTATACCCTAAAATCCTAAATAAGATTTTCTTTCTCAATGAAGACTTGATAAAAGATACTGCAGTCAACTGCTTATTTGTCACTTCAACTCCCTTTTCCCTTTCAGGTGCTTCTTTCATTTCAATCTTCTCTTCCCCGATAAGCCTGATATATACTAGATAAGCTAATTTAAGCAGCTGGTGAATTCAATTCTGCCTGAAAACAAGAAAGCTGACACTAGGTACCACTTACCCTAACAGCAAAGGATTTCTTGCTTACCTTCTTAACGGGCAATCTTTAAGCATCTGTTTCTTTACCTATCAAACTGCTAGATCACCGTTATTTGATATAATATGGTGATGCAGAAGTAATGATATCACTTATGGCAATGTAGCTCACAAGTGAATTTGCAAAGGCAAGCTTGTTTTGTGGAGATACTTAAGGCATGTTTGGCTTAGATTATCAGAACTGGTTCTGATTCTTTCTAAAAGATTGTGATTATTTGATGATAAAATAATCAATTTGATTAAAGATATAATTTGTTTTGGTCGAAAAGATATAGTTAATAACTCTAATATTGATTCTTTTACAATAACCAATCAGACTTCATAGTAGTATAAATCCAAAGCAACCCCTTTTGCTTGGAGATTAACTACTCGCACAGAGGGAAAAAAAAAAATAGGCCCAGTCTACCTATATGTTTTTATGACATCATACGTGAATATGATGTTCCTCAGTTTCAAGATTCTTTTTTTTTTCCTGACCTAATAGAGTTTGTAGCTAGGTTCTTTGATTGATTACTTGTACATGTTTAACAAAGGAAGCGAACATCATATTCCATGCACTTTGTTTCACCATTTTACTTGAGACTAAACCAACGTAATTGCAGATGGTACAATGTCTAATATCAATTGAGGGCATCAATCTCAATGCCGTCAATAAGGCTGGAGAAACAGCTCTTGATATCGCAGAAAAGTCTGGATCTCCGCAGCTCATCTCCATTTTGAAGGAGGCCGGAGCTACCCATTCTAAAGATGATGGGAAGCCTCCAACTGCTGCAAAGCAGCTAAAGCAGACTGTCAGTGACATACGACATGATGTGGAGTCCCAACTCCAACACAGTCGTCAAACTGGCTTCAGAGTGCGGAAAATTGCAAAGAATGTGAAAAAGCTCCACATTAGTGGTCTTAACAATGCAATCAACAATGCAACAGTTGTTGCTGTCCTTATTGCTACTGTAGCTTTTGCTGCCATCTTCACTGTACCTGGTCAATATATTGAGGATAAAGCAGATGGGGTTTCACTCGGCGAAGCACACATAGCCAGGAAAACATCTTTCATAATATTTTTCTTGTTTGACAGTATGGCCTTGTTTATTTCTATTGCTGTTGTGGTGGTACAAACTTCTGTGGTTGTGATTGAACAGAAGGCAAAGAAGCAACTCATGTTTTGGATAAACAAGCTCATGTGGGCAGCTTGCCTCTCCATTTCGATTTCCTTTATATCACTTACATATGTGGTGGTTGGAGAGAAGGAAAGAGGGCTTGCCATCTATGCAACTGTCATTGGTAGCACCATAATGCTCACTACTATTGGTTCCATGTGCTATTGTGTGGTTCGACATAGGCTAGAAGAATCAAGGATGAGGAGCATAAGGAGAGCTGAGACTCATTCACGTTCATACTCGATGTCTGTGGCATCAGATACAGAGCTTTACAGTGAAAACTACAAGAGGATGTATGCAGTATAGGAGTAAATAAAAGTCAGATAAATTTCTGCCCGAGGCACCAAGCCTGGAGCTTTGTAGATAGCACTATAAGTGAATATATGCAGGTTCTAAACCCTCAAGTCTGATGAACTTCTATCAATTGCATCAGATACCAAATTGTACGAGGAACAAAAAGATCTACCAGTTAGGAACAGATGAGGACAGAGTTCCAAGAGACTGCTATAATGTCGAGGTGATGCATATCTGCACAATTCCCCTAAACGGAATTCCTGCAGCTCACTGAATTGCTGCACATATGAGGTGACATTCTTAGAAGTTCAAGATGAAGGCTTTAGCAAATCCTTCTGTAGTCTTCCCATGAATGTTAATAGTTTGAACGCAAACTCTCATGGAGTTTACCATCTACCTAGAGTTACTAGTACCAGATTGCTAGTGGATGACAGGAAGTTGGATGGCTGATATTGAATTGCTTTTGCGTATACATAATAAACTTTATAGAGAATGTATTAAAAATTATTATGTATGAGATATAAATCATCATATCTATTTCCCCTAGTAATGAAGTTCTGTCCTTTACCAGCCTCTTTTTTATTTGGTAGAATTTTTTTGTCAGCTTGGGGAAAAGCTCCTATAGTGAGCTAGTTACATAGTTCCCTTAGCCTACTTTTAGATAGACGATGTTGATTGCAGAGAAAATAAGGCATCAGAAGAACATATTCGTGACTGGGAAAAAGCTTAACCAACTAGCCAAATTTACAGTATAGAACTGGTAACAGTTCAAAATTTTCTCAAGTGGTTTTTGTGCTTAAATAGCAAAAACAAATTCTCTTCTTGGCGAGGCACCAAATAGACAAAGTGATCGCTACACAATACTGGTCACAAATTTTCAGCCCAAAAGAGTAGTAATGTAAACAATATTTTGGACCTGATTCTCACAAAACATGGATGAGCAAATCTCACAGATATTTTCTGAGCTGGAATTCGAGCTTTTGTACCATTTGTATATGATTATTTACATCGAATTCCTACCCAATATTGACAGCAAAGAAAATCCAACTGGTTGGAATCCCCCTGGTAATGCACTTGTATTTGTAGATTCTTAGGTTTTCATGTACCTGTCAAAGAACCTGAATGTTTTGATAGTCTTTCTTCTTACTCGAGTTACTCCCAGCATGTTTGTGTGTGGACCTATGATGGGAACTTCATTACTCCTCTCACTGTTTTTTGAATTCATACGAAGTGCATTGGCTGAGAAGCTGTGGTGCACATGTACTTGGTGTGTTCTTGCCTCAGTTACTGACTGGCTTTAATAAAAATCATCAAAGTTATCTCCTTGTTTACTGTATCCTCAGACCACCAGCCTTGCAGAGTGCCATCAACAGAATTTTCTAATGACTGGCTATCCACATGTTGAGCCAAGATCTCAGCAGCTTGATCGGGTTTGACGATACCAACTGCAGGTGTGACCTGAATCGGACAATCAGTAGATGGAACCGCTTGCAGTAGAGACCCATGTTCAGTTCCAAAAAAGTATATGCTAAAGCTAAGAGGCTAACAAAGAAATAGATAAGGCATCAACTAAGAGAAAAAGGAGTTGCTTTGCTGGTCCGATTTTACTAATGCTTATTCCATCTTTTCTTTCCTACATATCAGAATGAAGGGACAGCCTATAATCTAATTCATCATTTTAGGTTCTTTTAGCAACCTCCAAACTTCCTAACCCTCTATGTGGGACTCGAGAAGAGGTAATACTGTTCCATCAAGAGAAAAAGGACTTGTTTTTCTTGCTCCTGTGGGATGAAAAAGTATAAACCCAAACTAAGAGCATCTAGGAAATGAAGAATCACCTCAAGCCACCTGGGAAAACCAAAGGAACCTCTGGGACGACACTGTGATGCTAGCCCATTCTCTTTGGTGGTGGACTGACCACTACAGGTGATCTGAAAGAGAACTCTGTCTTCTCTGCTTTTGTTGGAAATTTTTAACCTGAATGTTTCTTGATTCTGTATAGTAATTTGGCTGGTGCTAACATTTGTCTCTAGGATATAACGTAGTTCGTCTAGTATAGACCTGATTCTCTCATTGGTCTGGAAAACCTTTCCAAACTCTTGTCTCCTTACTGATCGATCAATATGAGCAAGTTCAACATTAAACTTGCACCTTACAGGCTTATGATCACTTTCTGTTACTTTCATGCAACCGTCATACCTATTATGTAAGAGAGAAGTTTCAGGATAAAGCAACAACAACAACATTACCCCAATGCCTCAAAGGCTCCCGCCCATTGCGGGGTAAGGGGGGGTCGGATGTACGCAGCCTGACCTCTATGTTTAAAGCAAGAAAAGCAAATCTGAAGAACCCCCGCCAAAAGACTTACTGTATAATAGAGGCAACTACAGGACACCCTAAACTGCACTCTATTGTAGGGTTTGTCCTGTTGTCTCGATACAATACTCGATCACACCAAGCTCGAATTCGTTTCTTCTCTCCAGAATCATATCCTAAAGTGGAAAATGGGAAGTATGGTTAATGCTTTTGGACCTATGCATTATGTAGGACTATTCACAATGGACATACTTAAATTAGTTCTTGAAACAAACCTTGCCATTCTAAACATAATTGTGAGAAATATTGGGAAAAATATATTATTGAATTGTGAATTTACACTACATTGCAACACAAAGACCATATTTATAGACACTACAACCTAATCCAACTAGGAAACAACATACTATTCCTATTCCAATTCTAAATAGGACTATGCAATCCTATTCCTATTCTAACACTCCCCCTCAAGCTGGTGTATACAAATCATAAGCACCTAGCTTGTTACAGATATAATTAATACGAGGACCAGTGAGGGACTTGGTGAAGACAGAGTAAATTGATCACTTGACTTCACAAACTTTGTAACGATATCTTTTGAGAGTATTTTTTCTCTGACAAAGTGACAATCAATCTCAATGTGCTTGGTCCTTTCATGAAACACTGGATTTGACGCAATATGAAGGGTCGCTTGATTATCACACACAAGTTTCATTGGATCAACTTCACCAAATTTTAGCTTCCTCAATAACTGCTTGACCCAGATAAGTTTGCAAGTTGTTATAGCCATTGCTCGATATTCTGCCTCTGCACTTGACCGAGCAGTCACACTCTGTTTCTTGCTCTTCCATGACACCAAATTACCTCCTATTGATACACAATATCCACATGTAGACCGCCTATCAGAGGGTGATCCTGCCCAATCAGCATCTGTATATCCCATGACATGCTCATGTCCTCGATCTTCGAAGAGTAGTCCTTTTCCAGGCGCTGACTTTATATATCACAAAATATGAACAATTGCATCCCAATGACTATCACAAAGGAAAATCATAAACTAACTTACAACACTTACAGGGAATGAAATGTCAGGTCTAGTCCTTGTGAAATACTTTATCTTTCCCACTAGTCGTCTATACCTTTCATACCTTTCAGGATTACTGAGTGGCTCCCCCTGTCCTGGAAGTAGTTTAACATTCGGATCCATAGGAGTGTCAATGGGTCTACATCCCATCATCCCTGTCTCCTCAAGAATGTCTAAGGCATACTTGCGTTGAGAAATAACAATACCTGATGCAGACTAAGCAACCTCAATACCTAGAAAATACTTTAATCTGCCAAAGTCTTTAGTTTGGAAATACTTAAAGAGATGTTGCTTCAAACTAGTGATACCATCTTCATCACTGCTAGTGATAACAATATCATCGACATACACAACCAAATAAATACATAAATTTATTGCAGAATGCCGATAAAATACAGAGTGATCAGCTTCACTACGAGTCATGCTGAACTCCTGAATTACTGTGCTAAACTTTCCAAACCATGCTCGCGGAGACTGTTTCAAACCATAGAGTAACTTGCGCAATGGGCATACAAGTCTACTAGACTCCCCCTGAGCAACAAAACCAGGTGGTTGCTCCATATAGACTTCTTCCGCAAGATCACCATATAGAAAAGCATTCTTAACGTCCAACTGATGAAGAGGCCAATGACGAATGGCAGCCATAGACAGAAAAATAGGGACCAATGCCTTTTTAGCCACGGGAGCAAACATATCACTGAAATCGAACCCAAATATCTGAATATATCCTTTGGCAACAAGGCAAGCCTTTAGTCGATCAAGCTGACCATCTGGACCAACTTTTACTGCATATACCCAATGACAACCAACCGTGGATTTACCTGCAGGAAGGGGAATAAGTTCCCAGGTACCACTCGTACATAAAGCAGAAATCTCATCAACCATAGCCTGTCTCCATCCCGAATGAGAAAGTGCTTCACTTGTAGTCTTAGGGATGGAAATAGAGGACAAAGACGATATAAAAGCATAATAGGATGATGTGATGATGATAACTCAAGAAAGTATAACGTGGGTTAGTATTTCGAGTGGATCATATACCTTTTTTAAGTGCACTTAGTTGGCTAGGAGCAGGCAAGTCCGCAGTAGGAGTAGGGTATGGCACATGATATGAATCATCTGGAACTGGTGTTGGGCGTGGACGACAATGAAAAGTCAAGAGAGGTGGAGGTGTGGTAGGTTTTGTTAAAGGTGGCACTGCAATTGGAGATTTCTCAAAAGTCTGTATAGGTAGGGTAGGGCCTGAGGTAGAGGTAAGACCTCAGAGATATCAGGACGATCAGATAATGTATTGTAAGGTTGAGATTCAAAGAATGTGACTTCAGTAGATATGAGATATCAATTAAGGTCAGGGGAATAACAACGATACCCTTTTTGAACTCGAGAGTAACCAAGAAAGACACATTTGAGAGCACGAGGGGCTGATTTATCTTTTCCTGGAGCTAAGTTATGAACAAAGCATGTGCTCCCAAAGACACGAGGTATAGAATGGAGAGGTGACAAAGGAAACAGTATGGAATGTGGAATCTGATTCTGAATAGAAGATGAGGGCATTCTATTAATTAAATAACAAGATGCAAGCACAACATCACCCCAAAAACGCAGCGGGACATGGGACTCAATGAAAAGAGTGCGAGCAGTTTCAATAAGATGCCTATTTTTTCGTTTTGCTACACCATTCTGCTGAGGGGTGCATGGATAAGATGTCTAGTGAATAATTCCTTGGTGAGTCACAAACTCCTGAAATTGAGAGGACATATATTCTAATGCATTATCACTACGAAGAGTACGAATGGAAACACCAAATTGGTTTTGGATTTCAGCAAAAAAACTTTTAAATATAGAAAATAACTCTGAATGATCTTTCATTAAGAAAACCCAAGTACATCTTGAATAATCATCAATGAAACTAATAAAATAACGAAATCCTAAGGTTGAACTAACTCAACTAGGACCCCAAATATCAGAATGAACTAAAGAAAAAGTAGACTCGGAATGACCCTCAGTACTACGTGAAAATGTAGCACGAGTGTGTTTCCCAAGTTGACACGACCCACAATCTAATGAGGATAAACTAGACAAACTAGGCACCATCTTTTGGAGTTTAGATAGACTAGGATGTCCCAAACGTTTATGAATTAGCTCTGGAGTATCTGTGACGGAGCAAGCTGTGAAGGAATTTGAAGAGGTAAGATAGTAAAGACCTTGTGATTCATGTCCTGTGCCAATCATTTGTCCCGTACTGCGGTCTTGCATAAGGAAAGAATTATCAAAAAAATAAATGCCACAATGTAAGTCCCGCGTCAAACAACTAACAGATGCCAAATTAAAAGGAGAACCAGGAACATAAAGAACAGAATCTAAGGTGACAAAAGGTAAAGGTTGGGCTTTTCCA
>JAABOM020000012.1:7158329-7173940 GCA_011800125.2 Solanum clarkiae
CACGGGGAGTGGGGGGGAGGTAAGCTTGGTTCACTAACGTATTTTTACAAGCACTTAGCTGCAGCACTGATAGCATAATGATAAAATGGACACATTGCATACTGTAAGAACACAGGTAGCTTACAGAGATACTAGACAACAACAACAACAACATACCCAGTGGAATCCCACTAGCTTACAGAGAGACTAGGTTGAGGTAAAACTTACTCTAAATGGTACTAACAATATGTAATTGAAAAAAGGAAGTTGTTAACACATCATTCACAAAACCATACTAATAATATATAATTGAAAAAAGGAATTTGTTAACACATCATTCACAAAATCAAGTCCAACACCTTACTTCATATGACATCGAGAAAACTACAGTATTAGAAGGGAATTTAGTGCATAAGAAATTTCACTTTCTCGAGAGAAAAGAAGGGTAGAAGGTAGAAGGGTGAGTCCATAATCCCAGGGTTGTGAAGATTGCAGTTGGTCCTAAGAGTTGGCTGCAGACGGATTTATCAGTCATATAAAACTATGTAACATTTGGTTTTCTAGTTCTTCAACTATGTGTTCTTTACTTCAACATTTTTATATAAGCTTAAGTGGATAGACTTGAATAGTATCACTGGAGTTGCCAATTTTGGATTCCGATTCCTAGAGTCCCTTCTTTTCAGAATGTACATTAGAGCTTAGAAATCATCATGGATCAATTCCCAACAATAGCTTTGGAATAAGTGACTCGGTTTCTCATATATCCAACTCATTGCCCAATATCTCTTTAAACTACACTCTTGATTCAGAAATAAGCCCATGGTATTTCTGCATCACTAGTTTAACAAGAATCATTAGCTAAGACCCAAATTGACTGTCTACTCCTCCTGAAGTGCGACAGACGGATTGCAAGGTTATCCCAAGTTAGAACTTCAGAACCAAACACAAGCTCTTAGCAATGGACTTAGCGATTAAGAGGAGCATTACAGAATGCTCCCAAAGCTGTTTGCAATTGTTGGAGCCAAAAGAATAAGAACAAGGATTGAAACCCTAATTTCTTCAGATTTAAATTTAGGAAAAGAGCAGAAGCTTACTTGGCTGAGCAGCCCAACCCTGTTCACCACCCTTAATCTTCTCAGGGAGAGCATAATTAACAGTGAGGACACGTCCATAAAGCTCAGCACCATCCATGTTGTCCATGGCGGCAGAAGCATCCTCTCTTTCAAGGAAGGTCACAAAACCAAAAGACCGGTGCTTTTGAGTCGCATGATCTAATGGGGTCTTGACATCCTTAATATCTCCAAAGGGTATGAACGCAGCATGTAGTATTGACTCATTCACCTCCTCTGCTAATCCTCCTGGCACCCCCAACAAATACACATGAATTCTTGTCCCCTTTATAGCAATGATAATGGTAAACATTGAACTCATAAAGATTTGAAGATTACCTACGTACAGAGTGTTTTTCTGTACAGCCTGGTTCATAGCAGCTTGATTCTTGATTCTTGTTTCACTGGTTTTGCATTGCCATATTAGTCGGCTGATAAAGGAAAGGAAAGTTAAGCATACAAAACAGAGGGCGGCTCAACCCTAAAGCCACTAAAGCAATGGCTTCAGGCCCAAAAGATGAACCAAAAACCCCCAAATACGAAAACATACATTATAATAAATTCGACCGATTAAACGAAGAACCAAAAGCAGATGAAGGAGATACATACATACAAAAAAGAGACAACCAGATCTGAACAAGGCGTTGTAAAATGTTTTCTGTAGAACCCCAGTTGCACACTTGAAAGAAACTAAGCCTTGTTTGGTAGGTGGATAGATTTATGTAATATTGGTATTAGTTATATTATAGGGACAATACACTGTCATCTTACCTTGACAACTATATTAGAAGTGTGAACATTTCTAAAAATACTGTTTCGTTAAAAATTTCTTTTTTAGATTATATTATTTTTTTTAATTATTATTTATAATATTAACTTTTTAAATATATGGAAAGAAGCGATAAAATAAGAATTTCTAACCAAAACTCCTAAATCTTTCTTATTTGATAGACTTCTACTTACTCCTTGTTTGAATCTTTCTTATTTGATAGACTTCTACTTATTCCCTATTTGAATCAAGAAAATGTCATAGAGTCGCTAAGGAAAATTCTATATCATCAGTGATAGAATCTCTCTCTATATATAGGACTTTTATAAATAAATAATTTATCAAAATTGGTGAATTATTTATCTTTTTATAACTTCATAATTAAATTCAATTTTTCTCTATAATGTTTGTAATCAAACAAGAGGTACACGCTTTAATCACAAGCAAAACACGTACAACACGATTAGTACCAATTAATTTTTTGTAATTAAAAGTGTTATCAAATATTATATAAGTAAAAAATAATATTTTAATTAGCTTTTTATAGGATAATTAATCTATTTATATCTATATCTATATTATATTAAAAGTGTGAGGCCCTTAGAATTGTTGCTTGAACTTTTTGCGATTCATTAAAAGACTATACTTTAGATAAAATCGTCCTTTCACCATTTTTTTAAAATTATTATTTAATTATATTTAAAATATTGACTTTTAAAATATATGAAAAGAATCGATAAAATAAGGACTTCTAGCCTTGGAAAGACTCCTAAATCTTCCTTATTTGATAGATTTCTAATTCTTCCCTATTTGAATAGGAAAAATACCCTATGGCCGATAACAAAAATTCTAATTTATCATGGGTTCTAATTAGTGATAGAATCTCATCTTTATAAATAAATTATTATCAGAATTACTTTTGTAGTGAATTATTTTTTTTTATAAATTCATAATTAAATTTAAGTATTCTCCTTTGATCACACGGAAAGCGCGTACAACAAGACTAGTATATTTAATAAAAGGAAGTCTTTATTTTATTTTAATCACTTTTTGAATAATTTTGATAGTTATGTTATGTATGATTATATTCAAAAAGTTTTCAAAACTATAATTGATAAGGGTTTGTTTGGAAAGTTACTTTGATAATTGAATTTGATTTGATTCGGTATAATTACATTGTCCTACCTTTTGTTTGGACAGGTAATCAACTATTGAACAGGTAATTGGGTGTAATTGGTAGGACGTAGTTACACCTTTCAATTCACAAGGGGAGGCTGCTGGTAATTACATAATATAATTACTGTAACACCCCAAAAAATTACTGAAAAGCCCTTAAAACGTAATCATGCACATAATGCGTCTTCCCAAGCTTCGATGGGAAATCCGAGATCGAATTTGCGATCAGCGATGAGGAAAATGGTATTGATCCGATTTTAGAGTAACCGGGTCGAAAAATAATTTTCGGTAAATAGCGCAAACACAGTATCGATCCGCACCCCTGGTGCGACGCGGAGGGGGTGCAGAGCAACACTTTGTTTATGTTATTTTATTTTATTTTTTGAAGGGAATTGAAAGTTTTGAAAATTCGCGAAAAGGTGTATGAATTTTTTTAAAAAAATTCTTTTAATTCGGAAAGGGCCTTTTGGTCATTCTCCACCTATCCTAAGTCCTAAAACGTATTTCTAAAGTCGTTTATTATCGATTGATGGTTTCTAAACCCACTTTTCTTAAGTTTCGACGCAAGAATACTTTGAGAGGGAAGAGAGGAACGTTGTGAGGATTGAGGGTTTGAGTCCAAGTTCTTGAAGAAGAGTTGGTAATTCGTCATCCCAGGTATGTAAAGGCTTCCCATAACATGGGATTGTTCTCCCATATGCCCCCATGATTGAATTACATTGATAATTGATAGATGATGGGTCTTATGTTACGAATTCCCGAATGTTATCTCGAAAACTACTATTATTCTACATGTACTTTCATAAGTTGATGGTCATCATAACTTTAATTATTTGTTCAACTGATTAATTGAGCTACTGTATAAACTATATACATTTAATTGTAAAGAATCCATGATTGAAGTTAGGGATCGATGTCTAGATCCTGAATTACGTATGTATGCATGATTGTTGTGGTCTGGGTCTTGATTTGAGTGAGTCCTAATGATAATGTTGTTGTAATTGATGGAGTGTGAGGTCCTTAGAGTCTTTAAGAGGTCACACTTGAGTTCAAAAGAATGTCCATAATATTCCCAAGTTGAGAGATGATAAGATGAGATGACGCCCTTGTCAAAAAGAGACTAAACGATGAAAAAAACCTTGATGTTGATGTTTATGAGCAAGTTGAGTCATGAGAGGAGTATTGAATACCAAAAATGAGTAAGAGTGAGTTCCACTCGCACTCATTAACTATGTGGCCAGCTTAGCGAGGATTGGACCGTGAGGAATGAGTGTTTCTTTAGTCCCAAAAAAGGACTTGATGTTATTATGAATCCCCAAATGTACGCCCTTTCAACCCGGCAAGCTATTTGGTGATGTCACAACGACATCGCTTTGTTGTACCATCACCCGCTTATAGGTGATGGGTGTAGGTCCGAGAAACTCCCAGATAGGTCCCCTAATGATAGTACTCTGATGTTGATGTGACAGCATAAGTCTTGATTGATAGTAATATGATAGAGTTTCTCTCCTTATCTTGAGTTAAGGTTGAGAAACCGATGAACTGAGGTCATACTATATTGTCTTGCCTTTACTGTTTATTTTAGCCCGTTTTACATACAGTATATTCCACATACTAATGCCCCTTTGGCGCTACATCATTTTATGATGCAGATTCAGTAGACAGAGGACTTCAGCAAACTAATCGTTGAAGTTCAAAGCTTCTTGATTTCAGATCGTGGTGAGTCATCCCCTACATTCAGAGGATGGTGATTTCTTTAGTTTTATTGAGTTATTTTTCTTTGATTTTGGTAGTCATGGCCTGTCATGGTAACTTATTAGACAGTAGTTATAGAGGCTTCATAGACATAAATATATGACGATTGTTGTTGGGGGTTCCTTTTCCCCCTATTATTCTACTTTTAAACTAAGTTTGTTTCCTTAATCTTGCTTCATATGATGGATGTTGACGATGAGTTTGATATCCCATTGACAACTAGAATATTTGTTTAATATTTCGACAAATAAATTGATCGAATGAATGCAATGAGACTAGGTGGTTCATTTGGGAGCTAGCAATAGTCTTCGAGTGCCAGTTAGACCTAGGGTATCCTCCCGAGGCGTGACAAACATGATATTAAAGCCCAGAGTTCAAGTTTCCTAGGAAGTCTATGAAGCCGTGTCTAGTAGAGTCTTGTTTATGGGTGTGTTGTGCACCACACTTCATAAGTAGGAGGCTATAGGACATTAGGAAGTGTTACCCTTCTTCTATGATCTGAATTTGTGCGATAAATTTTAACTCTATGAAGAATCTCCTTTTAATTCGTGTGTTATATATTGCAGAAAATGCCGCCAAAGAGAACAGCTGCTTAGAGAGATGCCTCAACCGCAGCTGCTGAACACCTAACCTGAGGCCCTAGTCCAGATAGTGACGAGGAGACACAGACGGCCTACCAGGACTGCTAAGGTCCCATAGGCGCCCTCTGCACAGCCCTAGCCAGCTCCTAGCATCGAGGCAGAGTTTAGGGGAGCCATCACCATGCTACTCAGTTGGTCGCCTCCCAAGGTAAAAGTTGGGGTTCTTAAGCTCCTAGTTCTAGATCACAGGAGTCCTCAGCTGCAACCTGACTCAGAAACTTCTTGGAACCTGCCTGTGTATATGGGGTCAAATATGGAGGAGGACCCGCATAATTTCATTGATGAGATGTATAAGGTTCTGAAAGCTATGCATGCTACTAAGATTGAGGGAGTCAAGCTTGCCTCTTACTAGCTGAAAGACGTTGCTAATGTTTGGTACAATCAATTAGAGGATAGTAGAGGTAAAGATGCTAAGCCTGCGGAGTTGGAGAAGTTTGAAGTTGCTTTCCTTGACCATTTCTTTCCTCAAGAGTTGAGGGAGGCGAAGGTGGATGAGTTCGTGAACTTGAAGCAAGGAGGGATGACAGTTAAAGAGTACAACCTTAATTTTATTAAGCTGTCCAGGTATACTCTGGAGATGGTCCAAGACATGAGGGCCAGGATGAGGAAGTTTATTTCTGGTTTGGGCAGGCATGTGCAGAAAGAGTGCAAGACAGCCTTGTTGATCCCCAACATGGACATCTCCTGGATTATGGTGCATGCCCAGTAGATAGAGGAGGATAAGAGAAGAGATAGGAAGGAGTAGATGAACAGAAAGATGAAATCAGCAGGACATGAGCTAGCCAACAGAGGCAGAATAAGGGTGACAAGTCCTACTTCTAGAAAAAATCATCTCGTCATACACCTTCTATAGTGAGTGCGCCCGTTCAGCCAAGATATAATCAGAAGTCCCATGGATTCCAGAATTTTAGGGCTCAGGGCGCCCAATCTCAGGCTAGTGTGACTCAAGGCCCGAAGGGAAAGCCACCCTGTGGTAGTTGTGGGAAGCTTCATCTGGGTAGGTGTCATTTGGACATAAATGTTTGCTTCCTATGTTGGCAGACAAGTTACTTCCAACATGAGTGCCCAAAGAGAAGACCAGGTGAAGAAATCAATAGAGCACAGTCCTCCACAACACCCCCGGTTGGCAATCATCAAAGGGGTAATACTACAGGTACAGGAAGTGGGACGAACCGCCTGTATGTTATAGGTAATCGACAGGATTAGAAGTCTGCACCAGATATTGTTACGGGTATGCTTTGAGTCTTTACCTTTGATTGTTATGCATTGCTTAATCTGGGTGCCACTTAATCTTTTGTGACTCCTTATGTGGCTTCTTATGTGGCAAGTAAGTTTGGGATTCTTCCAGAGTGTTTGTTTGAACCTTTTGATATTTCCACTCCTACTAGTGAGTCTATCTTAGCTGAAATATTTTACAGGGATTGTATACTATCCATTTATCATATAAACACCTTAGCTGACTTGGTAGAATTGGAGATGGTAGACTTTGATGTGATACTTGGCATGGATTGACTTATGCCTGTTATGCTTCTGTTAACTGTAGAACCCGAATTGTTAAGTTCCAATTTCCTAATGAGCTTGTTCTAGAGTGGAAAGGGAGTTCTTCTGCACCTAAGGGCAAGTTTATCTCTTATCTTCGAGCCAGAAAGTTGATCTCCAAAGGTTGTATTAATCACCTCGTGCGAGTTAAGTCTGATGATGTTAAATTTTCTACTCTTGAGTCAATCTTGATTGTGAATGAGTCTCTTGAGGCGTTTCTTGATGATCTACCTGGAGTCCCTCCTAATAGGGAGATTGACTTTGGGATTGATGTTCTTCCCGAGACCCAACCCATTTTAGTTCCACCTTATAGAATAACCTCTGTAGAGTTGAAATAATTGAAAGAACAATTGAAAGACTTGCTAGAGAAAGGTTTTATAAGGCCTAGTGTCTCTCCTTGAGGTGCTCCCATCCTATTCGTGTGTAAGAAAGATGAGTCGGTCAGAATGTGCATAGACTACCAGCAACTGAACAAGGTCACAATAAAGAATAAGTACCCTCTCCCCAGGATAGGTGATCTATTTAACCAACTTTAGGGTTCTACTTGTTTCTCCAAGATAGAGCTCAGATCGGGTTACCATCAGTTGAAGGTAAGGGAAAGCGATGTTCCAAAGACAGCCTTTAGGACACAATATGGCCATTTTGAGTTCTTGATCATATCCTTCGGGTTGACAAATGCATCAGCGTCTTTCATGGATTTGATGAACTGGGTATTCAGACCTTATCTTGATATGTTTGTGATCGTGTTTATTGATGATATTCTAGTGTATTCAAAAGGATAAGAGGAGCATGTTAATCATCTTAGGGTGGTTTTGTAAATGCTCAATGACCATGAGTTATATGCGAAATTCTCAAAGTGTGAGTTTTGGCTCGAATCTGTGGCTTTCATAGGCCATGTTATTTTGGGAGATGGCATTCGGGTAGATACTCTTAAAATTGAAGCGGCTAAGAACTGGTCTGAACCAATTTCTCTGACAGAAATAAGAAGTTTCTTGGGTTTGGCAGACTACTATCGTAGATTTATTAAGGGCTTCTCTTCCTTGTCAGCACCATTGACTAAGCTAACTCAGAAGAAGGCCAAGTTTCAGTGGTCTTAGGAATGTGAGAAGAGTTGAGACTAGATTGACTACAACACCAGTTTTGACCTTGCTAGACAGGACGAGAGACTTCGTGATATACTATGATGCATCTAGAATTGGACTGGGTTATGTGTTGATGCAGAGAGGGAAGGTGATAGTTTATGCTTCCAGACAACTTAAGATCCATGAGAAGAATTATTTGACTCATGATCTCGAGTTGGCAGCTATGGTCTTCGCACTTAAGATTTGGCGTCACTGTTTGTATGGAGTGCACGTGGACGTGTTCACTAACTATGAGAGATTGCAATACATATTCAGTCAGAAGGATCTCAACCTGTGGTAGAGAAGATGGTTGGACTTGCTCAAGGATTATGATATGAGTATCCTCTACCACCCAGGTAAGGCTAATATTGTTGTTGATGCTCTTAGCAGGTTGTCTATGGGTAGCACTGCCTATGTGGAGGAAGGGGAGAGAGAATTGGCTAAAGAAGTTCATAGATTAGCTCGACTACGAGTGCAACTTGAAGAGAACAATGAAGGCGGGGTCAATGTTCAAATTGGTTCTGCTTCATCCTTAGTGTCAGAAGTGAAGGAAAATTAAGACCAAGCCCCTGTCTTATTCCAATTGAAAGAAGCGATTCACAAGCAGATTGTGATGGTTTTCTCCAAAGTGGGAGATGGGGTGTTGAGATACCAGGGTAGATTGTATGTGCCTGACGTTGACGCTGTTTAAGAGAGGATCATGGATGAAGCTCATAGCTCCAGATATTCCATCTATCCTAGTTCCACCAAGATGTACTATGACTTGAGAGAAGTCTATTGGAGGAATGGAATGAAGAAGGACATCATGAAATTCGTCTCTAAGTGTCCCAATTGTCAACAGGTTAAGGTTGAACATTAGAGACCGTGTGGATTGGCTCAGAACTTTGAAATTCCTGAGTGGAAGTACGAGATGATCAATATGGATTTCATCACTGGCTAACCGAGATCCCAAAAGCAGCATGATTCAATATGGATAATTGTAGATAGAATGACTAAATCAACCCACTTCTTGGCAGTCAAGACAACTAATATGGCTAGGGAGTATACCCGACTATATATTTAAGAGATTGTGAGGCTGTGTGGCATTCCCTTGTCCATCATCTCGGACAGAGAAGCTCAATTCACCTCTCAATTTTGGAGATCTTTTCAGAAGGGATTGGGTATGAAGGTAAATCTGAGCACAAATTTTCACCCTCAGAAAAATGGACAGGCAGAGCACACCATTCAGACTTTGGAGGATATGTTGAGAGCTTACACCATCGACTTCAAGGGTAATGGGGATGATCATCTGCCATTGATTGAATTTGCATACAACAATAGCTACCATGCCAGCGTTCAGATGGACCCTTATGAGATATTGTACGGAAAGAAATGTAGATCACCGATTGGTTGGTTTGAGGTTGGCGAAGCTGAGTTGATTTGGCCTAAGCTTGTCCACCAGTCCATGGAGAAGGTGAAAGCCATCAGTGTGAGGTTAAAGACAGCACAAAGTCGTCAAAAGTCTTATATGGATATGAGGAGAAGGGACTTGGAGTTTGAGGTGGATGATTGGGTGTACTAGAAGGTATCAACCATGAAGGGTGTCATGAGGTTTGGCAAGAAGAGAAAGTTGAGTCCAGGTTATACCGGACCATACCAGATTGTGAGGAGGATTGGGAAGGTTGCTTATGAGCTAGACTTGCCTTTCGATCCAGATGGAGTTCATCCTGTATTTCATATTTCAATATTGAAGAAGTGTTTGGGAGATCTTGCCTTAGCAATTCCTATCGAGAGTACGGGAGTAAAGGATAGCTTGTCCTATGAGGAAATTCCAGTCCAAATCCTTGATCGACAGATTCGTAAGCTGAGAATAAAGAGTTAGCCTCTGTCAAAGTTCTATGGAGGAATCAATTCGTTGAGAAAGTTACATGGGAAGCTGAAGAAGCGATGAAACTCAAATACCCGCACCTATTCGTGCCGAATGATGATGATGTTAAAGCTAATGTCCCTATCCTTAATGCTATCGAAGTTTCTTTCTTGAGTTGATGTACTGATTCCATTCTTGAGTTAAGATAAAGATGTAGAAGGTGATGAGTTCTTGAGTGAGGGGTGAGATGAGTTTTGAGTCTACTCTTACTTTATTATACCTTTACTCATCATTCGAGGACGAATAATCCCAAGGGGGAGATGATGTATCACCCCGAAAAATTATTGAAATGCCCCTAAAATGTAATCGTGCATAATGCGTCTTCCAAAGCTCCTATGAGAAATCTGAAATTGAATTTGCGATCAATGGGAGAAATGAATTAGAAAAATGGTCTCGACCCGATTTTTGAGCTACTGAGTCAAAAATAATTTTCACTGATTAATGTAAAAACAGTGTCGATCCGTACCCCTGGCACGACGCGGAGGGGGCGCAGAGTAAAACTTTATTTTTTGACAAGAATTGAAAGTTTTAAAAATTTGCAAAGAGTACTAGTCTGCACCCCTGGCGCGCCGCGGACCAGTGTATGAATTTTTTAAAAAAATTTCTTTTAATTTGGGAAAGGCCTTTTAGTCATTCTCCATCCTATCCTAAGTCCTAAAACGTATCTCTAAAGCCATTTATTATAGATTGACGGTTTCTAAACCTATTATTCTTAAATTTCTATGCAAGAATACTTTGAGAGGGGAGACAGGAAAGCTCTGAGGATTGAGGGCTTGAGTCCAAGTTCTTGAAGAAGAGTAGGTAATTCGTCATCCCAGATATGTAAAGGCTACTCAGAACAGGGGATTATTCTCCCATGTGCCCCCATGATTGAATTAGATCAATAGTTAATAGATGATAGATCTTATGTTACGAATTCTTAAATGTTATCTCGAAACTACTTTACTGTACATGTATTTTCATAAGTTGATGGTCATCATAACTTTAATTATTTATTCAATTGATTAATTGGGCTACTATATAAACTATATATATATAAAGAATCCATGAATAAAGCTAGGGGTCGATGTCTAGAGCCTGGATTACGTATGTATGCATGATTGTTGTGGTCTAGGTCTTGATTTGAGTAAGTATTGATGATAATGTTGTTGGAATTGATGGAGTATGAGGTCCTTAGAGTCTTTAAGAGGTCGCGCTTGAGTTCTAAAGAATGTCCATAATATTTTCGAGTTGAGAGATGATGAAATGAGATGACGCCCTTGTCCAAAAGAGACCAAACGATGAAAAAAACCTTGATGTTGATGTTTATGAGCAAGTTGAGTCATTGGAGGAGTATTGAGCATCAAAAATGAGTAAGAGTGAGTCCGACTCGCACTTATTAACTACATGGCCAACGTAGCAGAGGATTGGACAATGAGGAACGGGTGTTTTCTTAGTCCCAAAAGAGGACTTGATGTTATTATAAACCCCCAGATATACGCCCTTTCACCCCGGCAAGGTACTCGGCGGATGCTGCAATGATATCGCTTTGTTGTACCATCACTGACTCATAAGTGATGGGTGTAGGTCCGAGAAACTCCCAGATAAGTCCCCTGATGATAGTACTCTGATCTTGATGTGATTGTATGAGTCTTAATTGATGGTGATGTGATAGAGTTGTACTCCTTATCTTAAGTTGAGGTTGAGAAATCGATGAACTGAGGTCATACTATATTGTCTTGCATTTACTATTTACTTTAACCTGTTTTACATACAGTACATTCACATACTAATGCCTCTTTGGCGCTACATCATTTTATGATGCAGAGTCAGTAGACATAGGACTTCAGCAGACTAATCATTGAGGTTCAGAGCTTTTTGATTTCAGATCGTGGCGAGTGCTCCCCTGCATTCAGAGGATGGTGATTTCTTTAGTTTTATTAAGTTATTTTTCTTTGATTTTGATAGTCATGGCCTATCATGATACCTTCTTAGACAGTAGTTATAGATGCTTTATAGACGTAGACGGATGACGATTGCTGTTGGGGGTTCCTTTTCCCCTGTTATTCTACTTTTAAACTAAGTTTGTCTCCTTAATCTTGCTTCATATGATGGATGTTGCTGAAGAGTTTAATAGCCCACTGACAACTAGAATATTTCTTTAATATCTTCCGTAAATAAATTGATTGAACGAATACGATGAGATTAGGTGGTTCGCTTGGAGGCCAACAATAGTTTCCGAGCGCCAGCTACGCCTAAGGTATCCTCCGGGGCATAGCAATTACAACCTAGTTACTTTTTAACTTCTTTCTTTTATTTCTATTTTTTATTTTAATTTATTTTTTCTATTATTTTGAATTCTTTTTATTTTTATTATTCTAATATTTTCTAAAACTATATTTTATTTTGTAATATTTATTTTCATTTCTTTCTCATTCTCAACCTTTACTCATGTGATTCCACACAATTTTTCATATTATTGTAACACCCCGTAAAATTATCGAAACACCTTTAAAACATAATTGTGCGCATAATGCGTCTTTCAAAGCTTCAATGGGAAATTCGAGATTGAATTTACGGTCAACGCAGAAAATCGAGTGGGAAAATGACCTCGATCCGATTTTAGAGAAACTGACTCAAAAAATAATTTTCTTAATTTTTCACTGAAACAGTGAGGGAGCGCGCCCTGGGCTATTCCTAGGTGAATTTTATTCTTTTATTCCGAAAAGGATATTTTGATAAATCCTCAATCTCTCCCAAGTCTTTATACAATTATAAGACCGTTTTTCTACGAAATAAGGGTTTCTAAACCCATTTTTTTCTTAGTTTCTTTGTGAGAACTCGTTGGGGATTTCAAGATTGAAGGTCAAATTCTTGAAGAAGGTTAAGATAATCTTCATCTAGGTATGTAAGGCTAAACTAAAAGCATGGGATTGTCCTCTCATGTGCCCCATAGATGGTCATAGAGGAGCTGAGAATCCATGAGTCCCTACACTTGATTCTTGAAGTATTATCTTGAATTAATTCTTGAATTAACATTCTACCATATTAATGAGTTTCCTATAAATAATCTTCTTGGACTAGAGTAATTGTTTGAAGATAGGTTCATTTCATCATTCACATGAACCCTAATTGAGGACTATGGTTTCTTCTATGCTTTTTATTCTGAAAATTGAGATTTGATAATCATACTGAGCATGCTAATCCAGATAATTTTCTTTTAGCTCATTTTATTGAATTTCATGAATATAACTTTTGAGCATGAATAGTGATTTGAGAAAGAGTTTTGATGGTATTCAGAGATTATTTTTGAAACATGAGTATTTCTTTTAGAAAATACTTGGCATTCTAAGGAGTTTTGATTGGATTGAGCATTGAGTCTAAATGACATTTTGGGTACATGATGATAACAATGTAAATATACTTTTCATAATAATTTCATTGATAGATGATGGTGATAGTTGACACGAGTCATAAAGAGGATTGATCTGATAGATGAGTCGAGCATGTTTTAGTCTTGGGAGTATTATTGAGCACCGAGTTGGGTGAGGAGTGTCACCCCAGAACTACATTTCCCAGCGTAGATTAGTCGTGCAGCACGTTCTGGTGACATGTCCCAGAAGTTGGACAATTCTCTTTGGATCCAAGAGAGGAGAGATAGAAATACTACGTCCTTTACCATGACAAGTTTAGAACGGGCGTGACAATGATGCCAATTCATTATGCGCTACCTAACTTAAAGGTGGTGCGATAGGATAGATGTCGGTTACGAGAAACTCCCAAGCAACATTGATGGAGCATGAGATTTCTAACAGAGCTATTCTTTCTTTTCAAATGTACATTATAAAGAGCATGATTTACTTTAAACTTGTATGTTTTACTGAGTTGAAATGGGATGAGTCTTTCGAATTGAGTTGATGTTATTGTCATATTATTCTACCTGTTTTAATTTCATTCAGTTATTTTACATTCCACGTACTAATGCTACTCTGGCACTGCATCATTTTATGAAGTAGATTCATGGGGATCGAGATCATCAGCAGGCGCATCGTTGAGGATCTTTGGACTTTCAGCTGATTGGTGAGCCTCCCTTACTTCGGAGGATCCATTATATTATTTCACCTTACTTTAGAGTTAGATATTGATTAGTTCTTTTACTGATTGAGGTAGTCATGGGTCTGTTATTGGCACCACCTACTAGTGATAGAGGCTTCATAGACTAGAGTCGGATTGTTGATTGATAAAACTATGAGCTAATTTCTTTTCTACTAGCTTTTTTTTGTAATATTGTTTTGAGACTTGAGGAGATGAATCCATTTACTTCCTTTTGTTCTTCCGCTGATTTGTAGAATGTATGAATAAATGGATGTGATGAGGCCAAGTGGTTCGCTTGGAGATTAGCAATAGTCTCTAAGTGTCGGTTACGTCTAGGATACCCTCCCGAGGCGTGACAATTATCTTCTTTATTTATTTATTTATTTATTCTATGTTTATTTTTTCCATTAGCATAATTTTATTAGGATTCTAATTTTTTGCATTAAAGTTGAATTTATTCCTGAATAAATTTATAAATTTACATTTATTTTCTTTTGATTTATGTACGTTATGTTGAAATTTGACATAAGAGTATTGTGTTAAATTTTATATTTTTAATTAAGAACTTATGCTATGCTTTTAGTTTCATTTGTATTGGTAGTACTGACTTGATATTTCACATTATAAACTATTTATTTTTTAGTTAGATTAGATAGATTTGTGTAATCAAATATTTTAATAATTTTTACTGTGATATTATAATTATAATATTTTATATTTTTGTTAAATATGCATTTTATGATGTTTGTATGAATCTTGCAATTTTAATTTTAGAGATTTATTTAATTAAAAAATACCAATTTAAAAAATATAAACTATTTTAAATTTTATATTTTTTAAATATTAGTTAAGAACATATGTTTACTAATTAATGTATTTTCAAAGGATAATATACATCTCAAATATTTAATTTAATACTACCCTCGTCCCATTTTATGTGGCACCCCTTGACTTGGCATGATGTTTAAGGGAAAAAAGGAATAGTTTTAAAACTTGTGTTCTAAAATAATTCTTAGATATTTGTATGGTTGAAACTCATTTCATTAAGGGTAAAAGAAAATTTTTAAAACTAAATTGTTTTCAATTAGAATAAAGTGGCATTTCTCTCTCTTTTTTTTAGATGTACAAAAAAGTAAAGGATACCACATAAAACGAGCAGAGAAAATAGTATTTATAAATACCCTTATTTGTTTAATATAAACTTTTAATTTTAGCTAAATAGCTTTTGTTTTAAAAATCTAATATAACATAGTAATTACAGTTGTACAACCAAACAACACTTGTAATTACATTATACACTATAATTGCATTGTGACAAATAAATAGGTCATAGGAATTAGTAGGTTGTGTAATTGTTAGGCTAGTAATTACAATCCTAGTAATTATATTAATTTCAATTAGCAGGTGGATTTCTAAACTAACACTAAGAGAGATTTAAATATTTGCGTTATAAAGTAACGTATAATAATCTATATTTTTTTTGTCTTAAAAGAAATATTATATAATCAATTGAAAAAATATTTATTAATCTATAATAACTTA
>JAABOM020000012.1:7178746-7193497 GCA_011800125.2 Solanum clarkiae
CCACTTGCACCAATTAAAACAAGCCATAACCATGACCCCACTAAAAAATAAATTCTTAAGGACTATACTTTATAAGAAATTTACATTTGGTCCCAAACTTTATCAATTTGAACCAATTAAGGACTTACGGGTTCTAACACCAAGTCTTCCTCAAGAATCAACAGTCCTAAAACTCATCTGGATCTAAGGATTTCAATCAAGATTCAAGCCTCCATTTCAAATCTTCTTCAAAAAAACTCCAAAGTCAAGGTATATAGGTTTTAGCCATTGGGTTCTTCCACCCATGGTGCCCTAATCTCTATTTTACTCAATTTTTATGATTTAAAGTTGATTTTACAAATGGGTTTGCTAGTATGAACATGTCTATGAACTATGTTAAAGTTATGTAAATTTGTGATTGTTTTGCTATGTTTTGAGTTATAAATCTTGGAGATATTTTAAGATTTGATAAGGGGTTTTGATGTTTATTGCTTGAGGGTGTTGCAAGATATCGATTAATGATTTCACAATGGATTTTCTTGCATGATTTCATCTCTAAATTGCATGTTTTTATTCTACCATTTCATACCCTCTAAGTATTTGATAAAAGGTCCGGATGTGGTTTCTTGAGGAATTGAAGGTCTAAAGCATGAGATATGATATGATTGACTATACGATGATGAAATAAGCTTATGTATATGATAAATCTATATAAAGTGTTGCATTAGATCATGACCAATCCGAGGGGACTAAGAACTTGGATAACCTAGATGGGGGTTTGTACTCATCAACCTAGGGAAGGGTTTGTACTTTTCCACCTAGTGATGGGGCAGCATCATCACTAACCTAGATGAGAGTTTGTACTCATCAACCTAGGGAAGAGTTTGTACTTCTCCACCTTGGTGATGGAGCGGGCATTATCACCAACCTAGATGAAAGTTAATACTCATCCATCTAAGTGATCAGATAATATCATCACTAACCTACCAAAGAGTTATACATTTGAAAATCTAATTTGGTCTCTTCTACACATATAATATCTTATATAAGCATGAATTACTTAAGAATTGATCATAAATGCCATGTTGCTATATTATGCCTATTGACTATTGTTATGCATTTAGATTATGATGCCTATCTCTTGTTGCATTGCATCCTACATACTTAGTACATTCAAACGTACTAACGCATACTCTTGCCTACATGATATCACCATGTAAGGGTCGGAGCCCAAGTTGATCATCCTCCTTCTCCACGTGGCTAGTTCGGTACCACTCAAGCTAGTTGGTGAGTCCTCCACTTCGGGGACCTTCGTATATGTTTCTGTTATTATGTATTGAGACACCCTACTTTATCTTCTATTTTGACTATTAGCGTGAGCCCGGTTGCTTTGTCTTGACCCCCGCTCTTATCTATGTAGTAGAGGTATTGTTGGACATTCTATATATCTATGATGTAAGTCTTGACTCTTTGTCACTTGATTATGATGTTATGCAAGCTTTTCCCTTAGTCCCATTGCCCCTATTTCTACTCTTTTATGTTATTTAAATGTTTATGCGGCCAATGATGTGTAATGATAAGTTAAGAGACTTGTTTGGTGACCCTTCGGGCTCCCCATTCACCGTGTCATTTAGGCCCCATTTTGCGTCATGACACTCGAACTTAAGAGTCTTTCTTAAACATCTTTTAGGGAAATAATCACTTACACATATCTTTGAAAAATTTAACTTTAAAGCTCTTCATAAATGTCCTATTCATAGTCATAATTCATAAAGACTTTCATTGAGAAATAATATGGGCTTATTTGATGCATGGAACAATCATAAATCACGTAAGTCTTATGAAATTTCATAATAAAGAAATATTGAAATCGTTCAACTTTAGTTATATCAACACCCATCTTAGAATCACCACCACACTTCAAAAATATATGTACATTTACTAACAAAATAGTCATTAAACTTTAATAACATCATATAGTAGCATAAGTACCATAAAATCATCATGAGCATGCATTAAAACTTATGAACTTAAAGAAAAGGTAAAATGCATAATAGGGAACTTTATGGGTGAAAGAATACCCATAAATCAACTCACATACCTGAGAAACTAGATAGAATCAGAGTTGAAGCCTTGAGGGAGGAACTTGGAAAACCCTAGCCTTGTACTTGAGAGCTCTTGCCTTAGGAATTTGGAATTAAACGAATGAGAGAATGACTGGTGTTTCTAGGGCTTGAAGACTAATATCGGTCTCCTTTTTCGTCTCCCAAATGACGTAGTGTAGGAATAAAATTATGGGAAATGACTAAACTATCCTTCAACTAAAATTGTCGGAAGCCATCTACGAGATCTTGAATACTGGATGTAGATGATTTTATGGGCCGTAGACCCTTTCGTCTGATGGTTCACCTAAGAATCCTGAAATATGGTCTTTGCTGAATTGGGATCAAGACAAAGAGGACGGACCATACTATTTTCTATGGGCCTTAGTTGGACTCACAGAGTCCTTTCACAGTTACCCAAATTCTCGCCTTGTATCTGACCCCTTTTTACGAGACCTTATACAAGTCGTATAACATTTTAAAGGTCGTCTGATAAGTCATGGATTAACTTCCTGAAAACGCCAAATTTCTTCATGTTCGGAATCCCACTCATGAACCATTCTATGAGCCATAGTCTCGTGAACCAGGTCCTCAGTCATTTTTTAGGCCAAATTTTTTGTACTCAAAGCTCCTAAACTGGGGCTCATTACAATATCTCCCTCTTAGGAACATTCGTTCCTGAATGTACTTAAAGTAGGCTCTAAAGAGTAAACTAGCATTTAATAACCAGTATGCATACAAAAATGCAATTCAAACATCATCGCTCAACAATTTCAATTTTACACTTTAAAACATGCTTCAAACAGTTTATAAACATCAAAGTAAATGCATACATCATGAGAACCTAAAATGCATGGAGTTTGGGAATTTTGGAAGAACTTCTTAGTACCTTAGGCTTGAGTGGAGTGGAATAGATGTGGATAGTGCTTCATCATATCAGCTTTCGTTTCCCATGTAGCACACTTAACATTTAGGTTCCTTCGAAGCACCTTGACGAACGCGACTTCCTTGTTCCTTAGCTTCTTCACTTGACGGTCTAGGATTTCAACTGGTACCTCTTCATAACTCAAATCTTCTTCAATGATCACATTATGCAAGAGAACTATGGAACTTGGGTCACCCATGAATTTCCTCAACATCGATACATGGAATATCGGATGAATCAAATGTAATTCATTGGGTAGGTAAAACTTGTACGCTACTTTCCCCACTCTCTTCACCACCTTGAAAGGTCCCACTTATCTAGGACTCAACTTCTCTTTCTTACCGAACCAGAGAACACCTTTCATTGGAAATAACTTCAAATAGATCTAATCGCTAACTTGGAATTTAAGAGCCCTTCTTCTTACATTCGAGTAGGACTTTTGTTGATTTCAGGTTGTTCGTATTTCTCCCTTATGCTTTTAATTTTCTCCATAACATTCATCACCAAGTCCGATTCTATTAATGCCACCTCACCGACTTTGAACCACGTAATGGGCGATTTACATAGTCTATTGTATAAGGCTTTGAACAATGCCATCCATATACTTGCATAAAAGCTGTTGTTGTAGACAAATTCGATAAGTGGCAAATGTTCATCCCAACTTCCTTTGAATTCCAATACGCAAGCTCTCAACATATCCTCCAAGTGTCTAAATAGTCCTTTCGGCTTTCTTGTATATTTGAGGATAAAAAGATGTGCTTCACTTCACTCTAGTGCCAAGTCCTCTTTGGAAGGACCTCCAAAAGTGAGAAGTGAATTGAACTCCACGATCCGATATGATGGATAATGGAATCCGATGCAACCTCACCAACTCTCAAATGTACAAATGGGCATAGTCCTCAACACTGAATGTGGTTTTTACCGATAAGAAGTGGGTTGACTTAGTCATGAGGTCAACTATCATCCATACAGAGTCAAAACGCTTTTTGGTTCTTGGCGACCCGACTACAAAGTCCATATTGATCTCTTCCCACTTCTAGGTAGGAATATCAATATCTTAAGGTAAACCACCTGGCCTTTAGTATTCAACTTTTACCTGCTGGCAGTTGGTGCATTTAGACACAAATTGGGCAGTGACCTTTTTCATCCCACTCCACCAATAAATTTTCCTAAAATCTCTACACATTTTGGTAGTTCTGGGATGAATGGAATAGGAGGGGTTGTGGGCTTCTTGCATGATCAACTTCTTCAACTCATCATTACTAGGTACACACAACCTACCTTGATACCGGTGCGCACCATCTCCCTCTTGTAAGAAGAGCTCTACCTTTCTATCTTTCACCAAAGTTTTCAATCCAACCAGGATGGGATCAAGATCTTGCTTGGCTTTAACCTCATCGATCAGATCAGATGCTGACCCATGAAGAACCATCGCATTACCATTTTTGGACTCATCTAATCTCACTCCAGCCTTGCCAATCTATGGACATCTCTAGCCAACTCTCTCTTCCAAACACCTTCTATATGGGACACCCTACTCATGGAAATTTACTAAGGGCGTCAGCTACCACGTTGGCTTTCTCGGGGTGGTACTTCACGCTTATGTCATAATCCTTGAGCAACTACAACCATCTCCGTTTCCTCAAATTGAGATCCTTCTGGGTGAACACATGTTGGAGGCTCTTGTGATCGGTGAAAACGTCCATATGGACTCCATACAAATAGTGTCGCCAGATCTTTAAGGAAAACACCACTGCCGCGAGTTCAAGATCATGAGTCAGGTAATTATTCTCGTGCACTTTCAATTGTCGTGAAGTATAAGAAATCACCTTACCATTTTGCATTAGCACGCAACCCAATCCGATCCTGGATGCATCACAATACGCGACAAAACCATCACTCCCCTCTGGCAATATCAATGAGGGATGAAGTCAATCGATCATTCAAGGTCTGAAAACTTCTTCCGCATTCATCCGTCCACACGAATTTAGCCTTTTTTTGAGTTAGCTTAGTCAGTGTAGATGAAATTATGGAGAAGTCTTGCACAAACCGTCTATAGTAACCGGTTAAACCAAAAAAACTCCTTATGCAGTGGGAGTCAATGGCCTTGGCCAGTTCCTTACTGCCCTTGTCTTTTTAGGATCAACCTTGATGCTCTCTCTAGATACCACATTCCCAAGAAGACAACCTCATCTAGCCAAAATTCGTACTTGTCGAACTTTACATAGATCTTATATTCCTCAGGGTCTCAATACTACCCTTCAGTGCTCCATGTGTTCTTGCTCGCCTCGTGAATAGATCAGAATGTCATCAACGAACACTACAATGAAATGTCGAGGTAAGGCTTGAACACCTTGTTCATGAGGTCCATAATATTTTCGGTGCATTAGTGAGGTCAAAGGACATTATCATAAATTCGAAATGACCATACCTAGTCTGGAAAACCATCTTAGGGATGTCATTTTTTTCACCCTCAATTGGTAATAACTGGATCTCAAGTCAACCTTGGAGAAGTAAGTGACCCCTCATAGTTGATCAAACAAATCATCAATCCTCGAGAGAAGATACTTATTCTTGATGGTGACCTTATTGAGCTGTCGATAATCAAAGCACACGTGGAGCGATCCATCCTTCTGTCTCACGAATAATACTGGGGCACCCCATGAAGATCGACTACGTCAGATAAAACCCTTCTCCAACAAATCTCTCAGTTGCTCCTTCAACTCCTTTAATTCTGCTAGAGCCATTCTATGAGGAGGGATTGAGATGTGCTGGGTATCAAGTAAAAGATCTATACCAAAATTGATCATCCTTTCGAGAGGGCACCCAATAACTCATTTGGGAAGACATTGCAGAATTCACTTACAACAGGGACCTACTCAAGAGAGGGAACTTTGGAAGAGACATCTTTGACCCTCACCAAGGTGGTAGATACACCCTTTGGAAATCATCTTATGGGCCTTGACAAAATATGTGAATCGACCTTTACATGAGGAGTTGCTACCCTCCAATTCAAGAATTGGTTCATTAGAGAATTGGAATTTGACCCTATGGGTTCTACGATCAATGGAGGCATAGGAAGCATGCAACCAATCCATCCCCAAAATTATATCGAAGTCTATCATGGAGAGCTCAACTAAATCACATGGGATTACTTTCTGCAGAACAGAAACAGGAACCCTTATAGACTCTTCGGATTACGATAGACTCAACCACGAGGTTACTCACTTCATAAGGCTCATGGAGGACTTCAGGACATACATAAAACTTACATGCAAAGAATGGAATTACAAAAGACAAGTTTGCTCCAGGATCTAAAAGTGCATGTGCACTTTTAAAGTTTAAACTGATAATTATTGCGATTTATAATACTTTTTACGTCATTTCAAGTAACATACATAAACTTTTTGGTTTATTTACATCATATTTTTTTTAAAGTACACTCTTTTTGACACAAATATAATCATTGAAAGATATTAAAATAATTATTTGTTTTTATTTATCCAGTTTAAAAAAATGACTTAATTTATCATTTTATGTTTGTTTCATCCTAACTCTAACATTTGCATACTTAAAATTATTGATTAGGAAGATATATCAAAATCATAGTTGAAGCAGCTGAGAAAATATTGTTTTAGAAATAATATTGTAAAATCACAGTCGAAACTACTAAAATAATAATTATTAAAAGTAATAAATAAAATCAGACAATTGAAGACAAGCAGGCAGGACGACAGCAAACTGTAAGGACCTATACATTGAGAGAAAAAAAATATTAAATAAAAATCAAAATATAAAACACACGTATACAGTTACGGCCATTGGATGTTTTTCAGTAGAAAGATCAAAAGAAAGCTAAATTGCTCGGCGGGAGGATAATAAAACAGCCTCTGCTCAGTATCGGTGGTGTGAAGTGTACCTACAATGGCTGTGTGCACTTCCTCTTTCTTATCTTCTTCTTCTTCTTCGTGCCCCTCCTTGTGCTTTCGTTTCAATCCTCTTCTCTTCTCCTCCGCAAGACGTCGTCGTTCCCCTTCTCGTCTCAGAGGTTATCCATTCTTCGCCAGTAAGTCTCCTCTCTTCTTTTCTGCTTACCGCATATGCATCGGAGTTTACCTAATTATGGTTCTACCACTGCAGTTTCTGCCGAAGCAGAGAGAAGTGGTATCTTTACTTCACCCGAAGTTGCAAAGTCATTTGATTTCAGCAATGAAGAACGCATATATAAATGGTAATATTATTTTTTCTGGAATGAAATTTCCATGAGTTCAGTTCCTTGTTTGTTTTATTTCTGGAGTGCCTTATAAGCTAATGTTAGTGATGGAACCATGATTTTTATTAAGGAAGAAGTTGAAGAGGGTTCAATATCTACTTCTATATGTAAAAATATAGTAAAAATAATAATCTTAACTATTATAAATAGTGTGATTTTTCTACTGAAGGGGGTTTGGAGGATCCTGAGTTCTTACTAGCTCTGCCCCTGAATTTTAGTTATAGACAAAATCTGTTCTGTAGAAAAAGCTTTTTGTTTCTACCTTGAACTAAAAGACCTATGAACTTTTCCAATTTTAAAGTCCTACAGTTTATGGATACATAGTTGTCCAATATTAATTTAATTGACTATACTTGGAGTGACTTATGTGATTTGACATCACATTTTCTGCATCTCAAGAATGATGATTAATAACCACCTTGTGATTATTCACTACTGTGCAAAATACTAATAAGTGAAATTGATGATACTTAGGTGGGAGTCTCAAGGATATTTCAAACCAAACATTGTCAAAGGGAGTGATCCTTTTGTAGTTCCGATGCCACCACCTAATGTTACCGGTTCGCTGCACATGGGCCATGCTATGTTTGTGACACTTGAGGTTGCATTCAGTATTAAATGAGTGAATTCTATATATTCTCTTATTACAGTTCTTTGTTATTGTCTCCAACTTATTATTTTGAATATCTTTCTTGAGTCATTTGAGTTCATCATCCAATATATCAAGTAATTATAGTCTCTATTCTCCTATTTTGGGGCACAAAGCTAAAAGTAAAGTTGAATTACACAATAGCTTACACTAAAGATGCCACATCTTATCATTTCATTATTAAAAATCATTTCTGGAGAATGTCTAAGACCGGAGTAATGGGCTGTAAAGTGGAGCAGCTACCACTTATCTATTTAGGATTGCCTCTGGGTGCCAAAAAGAATGACAAGAAGATGTGGCAAGGTATCTTGGACAAGTGCAACACTAAATTGGTTCCATGGAAAATAAAGTTGTCTTTTGGGGAAGACTTGCATTTGTTAATGGTGGTTTAGATGGTATTCCAACCTTTCTAATGTCTCTCCCCAGAATGCCAAAAAAAATTGAGAAGAAACTAAATTCTATGTAATAAGTTTTATGGGAAGGAAATGTTGATAAGGGGAAACATTTGGTCAAAAGGCAGGAAGTGATGAAGGAAAAGAAAAATGGTAGCCAGGGCATTAAGAAGCTGAAGATGCACAATAAAGATGCACAATAAATTTGGAGATACAGTGATGGCAACTAAAGCTTATGGAAACAGGTTATAGATGCAAAATGTGGTAAGAGAGACAGTTAGGCTCCTTCTTTAATTCAATCTTCTTCCAAAGGGGGACTTTGGAGTATTATCAGTGTCTATGGGTTGAATATAAGCAGTGTGTTAAACTGAAAATGGGGAATGGTACTAAAATCCTGTTCTGGTCTGTTATATGGTTGGGGCTTGAAATTTTAAAAGAGAAGTTTCCAGTTTTATATAACTTGTCCACAAACAAAAATGGGAAGGATGCCAATATTTACTCTAGTAATGGTTGGCAGTTGATTTTCAAAAGAGGCCTAAATGATTGGGAGGTAGGCGAATCGTCCAATAAATGTAACTGTTGGAATACTTGTGAATATTCTAGCATATATTAAAATAAAGCAGGTAGCTTAATTTACTCCTATTGTAGTTAGGTATCGATTTGTAGTGATCTCTTTCCTTTTTAAGACATGTAAAAATAGCTATTTAAACTCCAAATTTTAAGGGGATAATCAAGCTGAGTTCTCTATCGAACTTTTTCTTTCTAACATGGTATTGGTACATTTTTTTGGGTGGGAGAACGGCAAAACCACTACTATTCCTCGATTCAGTGACTCTCCTGGGTACTGTGCATATACTAGTATCACCAATTACGATCTGATTCCTTGCACGAACCTACCTGGAAAATTCCGCCGTTGTAGGGTTACTCACGTGCTCTCATGCACCACTCTTAGGTCCAGATATTCGGCATCATGCGCTCCATGCACCAGTGCATATGGTGTTTTCCCTCTTATTCATTCTTTTTTCCAGTAAGATTGCCTCATCATTTCGGCTCTATCCATATAAATATTTTTTTGATTTCGAACACTTTTCGGTGATCAGATCTAATTTTACACGACAAAAACAACTCTTTCCCATTATTGCTGAGAACAGCGAGTTCCCCCGATTGTTCTTCGGTCCTTTTGTCTCAAGCCAGAATTTACTCCATTTTTAGGACACTAATAACAATCTGTTTTTATTTGATTCATCATGTCTCTCAGATCCAATAACTTTAGCACTAAAAGATCAATGGTTTCGAACAAGCCAAACCATGGAAACACCGAAATCACACGTCCTCCATACCATCCTATCTATGATCATGTCCACGTAGCTGCAAATGCACCATGTCCTGATTAATCACCTCCCCAAAATACTTCTTCAGCTTGACTTTACCTTTCCTCACACTCACCAAAGTAAAACCTCGCGCATCTCCTCACTGGGGCATTTATGCATCTCTTATTCACATGCGAAAGCATCTCAGTCTCGCGTTTTTCATCTTGTCCACCACGGAGGGCACTCCTACCTTGTCCCAGATACTCTTCGTTGTTGCTTGCTGGATTATTTCGACCTATTTCATGTGGAAGGGAAAGGAATATTCTTAGTTCAAACTGAGTGAAGCTTTGGAAGCTTGTTTTGATGGATACATTATTAAAATATCAGGCAAGGATTATAATATTTACAATGCCTTATCAGGTTTAACATGAATAGTCAATAAAGTGATCAAACAACACTTTGTGCTTTGGTTTGTTTGCTGAAGAAATAATGTCTTACGCTAAATCGAGGTTCTAGATCAATAAATATGTGAAAGAAACTATCAAATCTCAATCCTGTGTGGTTTGTGAGCTATTGTATAAGAGCAGGGGTTTTTTCCTGTGCGTATTCAAAGAGTAGTGACTGTGGGTTTCCTTATTCAAAGAAACAAAAAATTATCGAATGTCAATTAGGTGACAACTAATGGGCTAACAGTCAACAGCTTGTTAATACTAATGGGCGTCTCATATAAAAATGTAAAATATAAATAGTTTATTTATGCTAGACCGATGATGCTATCATCAATAAATGATAAGCCTTAACCTGATCCTCTAATTTCCCATTTTCACAATGCGTTCTGTTTTTTCGTTTTCGAGGATGAATTTCTGCCACAGTACTGTATTACATTCAACTGCATTGACAAATCTTTGTCTTCAGTGTCTGGAATCCTATTTTTTAGGAAATATGAGGGGTACTAATTTCGTTACGTTAACAAGTGGTCTGCGTACATTTTACCCTCCCCAGACCCACTTGTGGGATTCCACTGGGTATCTTGTTGTTGTTGTTGTTGTTGACAAGTGGTCCTAAAAGTCAGTAATCCATATTGACTTGAAATTTCTGACAATTTCGTCTCCATTTTGATAGTCAAAGATCTACGAGATTGAATTTTCTAGTGCAATGTAAATATGACTAAATTTTTTTGAACATAATAAAGTCATATGGGGGTTGTAGTTATCATGGGATAGTTACTTAAAGTTTCACTGCCCACAAGCAGATATACTTGCTATATCTCTTTTCTCTGTGGTAGTTGCAATTGTCATGGCACAGGTGATACAAAGCGTCACCTTTCCCATGTCTTTCTGCGCATGAAGACACTCTTTTCCTAAGGATTTGTCTTTCAAAGATTTTTTTGTCTTCTTTCGTCACATGAAGTAACTCTTTTTCTAAGCATTTGTCTTTCAGAGATTTCTTTGGCTTTTTGAAGGCAAGGCATAGGGTTCGGTAGTGTTGAATGGCGTGGCCATTTCATCTAAAAATTTAAATTATCAATTATGACACACTTTTATTTACTTATCATGTTTTCAACTGCTCCCTCATGTGTGGACGTGGTTATTTTCATTGGTGAAGCATGTTGAATTGTTTTTGACAATTGAAAGGCATGACTTTTTCCTACTCTGGTGCCATATGGAAGTGTGCGAACGCTTTATCTAAAAGTTAAAGCTATTCCTCGACTGGTCTTGTCTCACTTTGATGATTTAGCACATTGTCTCCACTCGTGGTGCTTTGGCCAACTCCATTATCTCCTCATTCTAAGCTGTTCGACGCCTCGACCCTATATCGGCATTGCCTCCATCTTAGTGGTTTGGCCCAATTCTGACCTGGCCTTCCCACACTGGCATGGCCAACTTTGTCATCTCCATCACTCTAAGTGGCTTGAGACAAAATCGACATTGCCTCTTCGCCGCAGAGGTTTTGTCCAATTCTGACCTTAGCTCCCATGAAGTTGTTTTGCTCACATGCACATATATGGTGGATTGGTAGTTGACTCTACCTAAGTCTGATACTCAAAATCCCCACAAAAAATATTTCTTGTATGCCTTTTCTCAAGAGTGTCCTGACCTACAGGCATGCCCTGCCTTTGCTTGGCCTCAGCTTTGCATAGAGCTTACTCTTGGAGATTGCATTCCCCCGTGATGGAAGGTACATAACATATTAGCAGTTGTTACTGTGACACTCATGCCAAAAGCCCCTACTAGCTTGGGCTCACCAAACCTATCCTTGCATGGTAGTTGAGGGTCTTACTTTCTGTTCATCTCAGCCCTTAATATGAATAGGTATTTCTTGCTGTGCTCCTTGGCAAGATTTGTGCTCACTCTAGTTTCAAGTTTATAGTCCATGGCGCACAGGTCACCTTAACATTGTTGCTTGACCAGGAAAATGTGGCATTTTCTGACCACAGCTTACCGACATGTCCCAATTCTCAATTGAAATTCAGATTGTTCAGAAAGAAAATTGTGCTACCAATTTCACCTCATTAAGTTAGCCAACAACTTTGAGAGTCAATGCATAACATGAATGAAACATCTTGAACTGATTATCTGATGCAACTGAATTACTGAACCTTCTTCGCTAGAGTTATGCAAGTCTATCTCCACCTCACATTTTAGCTAAGTTCATGTCTTGCTGAACAAAGCTGTCAGTCCACTGCTGACAGAATGTGACATTAAATGATAATCACATTAGAGAAAACAGGTGCTATAGCTACTCATCTGCCTAGTCTTATAATATCAATCCAATAGCTTAGCATGATGGCATTACAACTAACTAAACACGCTTCAATCAATTCCTTTTAAATGTATCCTCTGTTCAGAAGACATCCCTAAGGATAGGTCAACTAAAAAAGGATGCCCAAAAATCAACTGGTAGAACACAGACAAAGACATAAATAACTATTGTGAAATAACATGATCCTGAAAGTTGTGGCTAAAAATAGAGTCTTTTTGGATTATCTTATCACACAATTTAACGGAGAGGAATCACACAATGTACTCTTGACTACTATTGGTCTATTATTTTGTCATATTCCAGCTTACAAAGTCATCATCGTATCTGTTTAGTTGATATATCTCAGATTTTTTAAATTACTTAATTTCTTTCGTCTCCTTTGTCAGGATATCATGATAAGATATAACCGTATGAAGGGAAGACCTACTCTTTGGCTTCCTGGAACAGATCATGCTGGTATTGCAACTCAGGTTCCCTCTACATCTGAAAGTTTACTACATCTACTCAACTGCATCTCTTTTTAGATATGATCTTATATTGCTTGCCATCCATTCATAATTCCGTTTGGTTTCATCGAATTTTGATGAAAATTCTTACTTTCATGGACCATTTTGAGTATCCAAAAACTTTCGCTGTGAGCTAGTTGAGTTTGAGCTGTTTTCCAGTGTTATCTTTGTGCAAATGCACATAGAATGAAAGTTTTTTTGCTTGTTTTGGTGCACGAAACTGTGGTTGCCAACGTGAGAAATCTACTTTTGATACTTAAGATGCTGATATTAGTTACAGAGTGTCATCTACTTTCTCAAATATGTCTACAGTTTATTTCTCCGAGGCATGTTATTTGGTAGTCCTTTTTCTTTCTCAAATTTGTGGGAGTACTTTATCAGTTTATCTTGTTCTGTAATTGGCTCTACGTGTCATTGTCCTTTTTATTTTTTAAAACTGCTCTCATTATCCAGAATGATCTAAACTATCAAAATTATTATTTTGCTTGGATATGCAAAACTGAATACCTCTTCGTTTTGTTTTCTCTGTTTTCCAGTTGGTTGTGGAGAGAATGCTAGCTACAGAAGGAGTAAAAAGGACTGATTTGGGTAGAGACGAGTTCACAAAACGAGTATGGGAATGGAAACAGAAGTATATCTACTCATTCTTGTTTAAGCAATATATTGATTAAATTCTGCTTTGCTACATGATTTACTGTCATAAAGCTTTTTCTCAGATATGCTAACCTAATCAAAAAAGAAAGAGGAATACATGTCATGTTCCTAGGGATATCTCAAGCTACTTATAAAACTTTATCTTTTCATTCTTTTTAATGGAATAATGATAATTTTATTTAAAAATCCAGAAAATGCAGACGCTTCTTTTACTAATTCATTTAGATGTTCAAACATATTTTGTTGAATGATTACCATTCAGGCTATCAGTAAACCCTCACAAGTAAGAAAAAATAACAAATACTATGAAAAGGTAAAGTACCAAGATCTTCTTCTTCTTCTTTGATTAGTAAATGTCATAATTTCCTTGTTGGATAGAGTAGTTGACATTTATTATTTAATGTCCCAGTACTAACAACCTCCTTCGACTAACACAAGTATTTTAATTTCTAATTAGAAAAAAAAACGTAATGAAAAAAGTAAATAATATTATCCGCAAGTTCTGCAATCATTGAGCAATGGAGTAGTAACAGTAAAATTTCGCATGAGAATTTTAACATAGAAATTTCCTTTTATCCTCTATTCTGTTAATATGTCACTGAGTTGAGCTTTGATGCTCTAAGTAGGGTCGAAGACCTAGAAAAACAGGAACATATAAGACATACTCCTATCTGTAAAATAAAATAGAAATGTGTATTACTAATTTAATTCTTGGATGAAAGAGCATCTTTTCTTATGTTATCGATTTTATTTTATGTGACATTCTCGTCCTTTTTTGTTTGCTCCTATAAGAATGACATTTTTCTAGTTTAGAAATAGTTTAACTTTATACTTCCCATTTTTATCCCTAATGATATGCTTTTATAGCCATACAAAAGAAACCGTAAGTTCCATAGTCTTTTTTCTTTCTTAAATTATGTGCTTAGTGCCACATAAAATCAAAAGGAAGGAATATATTTTTTGTTCAAAATCGCAACCCAATTTTATACTTCTTGGATCTTTCATGGTTCTATACATAGGTGGCAGTCCCTTAAATCTTCTAATTGTCCGTATATGAGACTTTCATCTCGTACAACTCAAGCAAAAACCCCCAAATACTAGTTGCAACGGATTTGAATCAAATTTCGGATCAATCTATATTGAGTGACTGCCTCCATTATGTTGTTGCTAGCAAATACCACTATTTTTGTTTTTGGAT
>JAABOM020000012.1:7193597-7207287 GCA_011800125.2 Solanum clarkiae
CTAAATTGGTTTCGCTGGAACCCAGATTGTAACTAGCATTTGCTGCTGCAGAATAAACCAATTTCAAAATGGCATAAACCAATAGTATGGTAGGGGCAGAGGGAATTTCTGGTGGAGCGGTGAAATGTGTAGAGATCGGAAAGAACACCAACGGCGAAAGCACTCTGCTGGGCCGACACTGACACTGAGAGACGAAAGTAGGGGAGCGAATGGGATGGGAACGGGTTACCTACTCTTGACGGGCAAGATTAATAACCTTATCATTAAATAAAATTAAAAAAATGTGCTTATATCACATATACATTTCAGATCCCAAAGAATCGATCTTTCGATTGGGTATGGCTTCCACTATTCCCGCAGCCCGTCAATTAGTTAACCATCGACATATTTTAGTGCGTTGTACATTCTTATCCTTGAGAAATGACCCGGTCTGGCCCATTCCTCGAAAGGTGTCCTTGGGGTGATCTCGTAGTTCCTACGGGGTGGAGATGATGGGGTCGGTCCATCAATTATAACAAGTCACACACTCATACTCAAATTAAGTTCCGAATTAGTGGATGCTGCCAAAGGGAGTGGCGATGCCAAAATACTTTGATTTCTTATATTTTGCAAACAAGTTCTTTCTTTGGCCTAATTATCGATTAGAGGATTTAGCTTGTGAATCGTTATTGGTTTGATAAATAATTTATTGGTGTGTTGAAAAAAATTCTTGTATATTAAGTTGTATACAGAAGTGAGACCACATGGAATATGGTTGTCGACAAACAATACCCAATTATATATGTTGCTTGGGACTTCATGGGTGACCCAAAACTCTACTAAAACAAAAGATTTGTTTAATATATACAAAATAGGCGTTTATCTCTTCAAATGCCCTCCCTTTCCTATCTATCAAAAGTATCTCATGTCGTCGGAGGAGTAACATTCCATGATCATCATCTTTTCATCCTCCTTTTGATGGCTCCAATACTCATTGAGCTACTAGTTGAATTTGTAGTTAACATCACCCACTAAGTTCCAAAGAGTTTTATTTTTTGAATAAGGTAGCATTGTATTTAATCCAAAGACATCAGCACTTGAAGGTGCCAATGGAGTATTATACAAGCAGGACTATTGTTGTTAACTTACAATTTACACATTGCTTAGAAACTCTTCCATATCTCCTACTCCCCCTACTATAGCCTGTTTACAGTTTACACCAAAAACAGAAGAGACTAAGACAATTCATTTTCATTTTCTGAGTGGAGCTAGCTCTATCTTCAAAATGTCTCGAGTTTCTCTCCTTCCAATTGTCCAGCAGATGCAAGTTGTGATGGCTCCCACCAATACCCTCTGCTTCTCTTCTTCCAATTTCTTCCCAGTTATAAAAAGTTCTACAGTTGATGTAGATAACACCCGAGTCACCCCTGCTATACTAAGCAATATGTTCCACCTATTTGCAGTTGTCTGACAAAGTAGAACTAGATGTTTATTTCTTTCTGCATCTTTCTCACAAAAGAGACATCTCGAGCATAGATGTAGACCTCTTCTTTGTAAAGCCTCTTGTGTTTAGTAAGCTTCCTTGTAACCAGCCAAACAAAAGCACCTTGGTTGGAATTTTAATTTTCCAAGGCCATGCCTCAGATTACTTAAACTTTTTTTTCTCCTTGTAAACTTAACTAACAGTGAAGATCCCTTTACTGCATAACTTCCACACTGGTTTATCTGGTTCATTAGTAGTCCCTGTAAAGGAAGTCAACAGCTGCAACATATCTGTAACACTCCATTTTTGCCAACCATTTAGAGCCGTTCTCAACTACAGGTTAAACCCTTGCTGTGTCCACTCCTGTGATATTTTATCATTCTTTTGGAAGACTGATAAGGTACAAATCCTGGAATAGAGTGTCTTAAATTACTTTGCCAGTTCAGTGATCTTCCCAGAAAGAGTTTTCACCCCATCTTTCACCTGTATGCACCAATTTTCACCGCATTCATTCCACATGTTCCTAATTGTCCTCCATACACTGCATCCATATGTAGTCTTCACTTCAGTTGTTGTCCAATGATTCATCGAACTATACTTCTGTGTTATGTGTTTCTTCCAGAGAGACCTATCTTCATTCCAGAACCTCAAAAACCACTTCTGGAGAAGACTTCGGTTGTGAAGTCTGAGGTTCTTAATCTCCATACCACCTTGTTCCTTTCTAAGTGTTACAATAGTTCCAAAGAGATTTACACTGACCACCTTGATTGAATTGTGATTTGACTGTTAACAACCAAATTGTCCACATTGTCATCGGTTATTTTGCATGTGTAACACCAACTAACATGCATTATCTTTATTTTCTCTAATTTTTTCGGTGAAGTACTCCACTTTGTATCTCGTCATGTGATAAAATACACCTTCCTTGGTGTTGTGAGAACCAATCGAGAGTTGAGGGAACTCTTTGTCCTCTTTCTTTGATGACTTATGGTAGACGAATATGCCTGAGAAAGTTCCGCTTGCCTTTGCACTCCAAATTGTGGGTTATGAGGGGTTAACAAAAGCTCCTCGTCCGAGGGCCTTCTTCAGGAATTTCCATTGACCAATGGGGTAATCTTTCATTTTTGATCCATGACCACGTCAACATGAACTTACTAATAACCATCTTTATTCCTCTTCTACATTACACTTCCATTATGGCACATTAGTTCGTGTGAGAAATATAGAAGGTAAATATTATGGAATTGTGTGCATACATTATTACATAAATGTAGATACTACAATATAATTCTTCAACAAGTAGGATACTACATACTATTCCTATTCCAATGCTAAGTAGGACTGTATCTACAATATAATTCTTCAACAAGTAGGATACTACATACTATTCCTATTCCAATTCTAAGTAGGACTGTATATTCATATTCCCTATTCTAACACCTTCCTTCAAGCTGGTTCATACAAATCATGACCATCTAGTTTGTCACAGATATAATTAATATGAGGACCAGTGAGTGAGTTGGTGAAGATATATGCAAGCTGATGACTTGATGTCACAAATTTTGTAATAATATCTCCTGAGAGCGATGTTGCTCGGACTCTTTAAAAATATTGATGGGTGCATGTTGGATCCTCCAAAAACAGTGTATTTTTGAAGGATCCGACACGGGTGCAACATTTTTGGAGAGTCCGAGCAACTTAGCCTGAGAGTATCTTTTCTCTTACAAAGTGGCAATCAATCTCAATGTGCTTAGTCCTTTCATGAAATACTGATTTGATGCAATATCAAGGACCGCTTAATTATCACACAAGTTCCACATGATCAATTTTGCCAAATTTTAGCTCTCTCAACAACTGTTTGATCCAAACTAGCTCACAAGTTGTAGCAACCATTGCTCGATATTTTGCTTCTGCACTAGATTGAGCAACTACACTTCGTTTCTTACTCTTCCACAACACCAAATTACCTCCTACTAAAACACTAAATGGAAGTAAAGCGTCTATCAAAGGGTGATCCTACCGAATTAATAAATGCCAAATTAAAAGGAGAACTAGAGACATAAAGAACAGAGTCTAGGGTGACAAAAAGTGAGAGTTTGGCTTTTCCAACTCTTTCTGGTTTTGAGTCCCATTGGCTAAAGTAATAGCAGAAGAGATTATGAATAAACAATATTAGAAAAAAGTGATTTGCTACCAAAAATATGATTAGAAGCGCCTGAGTCCATGACCCCATGATCCAAGTGTGCTAGACTATGAAATATAAGCAAAAGAATTCCCGTAATAGGAACATTAGGTTGAGGAACCGAAGCAACTTGTGGAGATGTTTGCTTACTTGCTCAATACTAAAGAAACTTATCATATTCCGCCTGAGCAGTGTCATCATTATTGGATGATCGATTAGGCGAGCAACAAGAGCATTAAGTTGATCAACAAATGCTACTTGTAGATGTTTGCTTACTTGCGCGATTGTGAGGGGACTAATTATATTCCTCTATAGCCGTAGGATCATAACTGGACGGTGGACCATGCAAAGTATGAAATATATTATGAGTGTGTCCAAGCTTATGACAATAACTACACTTGGATCGAGATCTTCCAAAACGACCTCCTCATCAATTCTCCATAGTATAAGTTCCTTTGTTGATAGTTTGAGATGTAAGAATAGAGGAGTCAGTGGTGAGTGATGGCGGCAAGACGTAAAAGATGAGAGAATAATTCTTCAATTGTAGGGACTATAGGACTAGCTAAGATCTAATCACGTACTGAATCATGATCAAGAGGAAGTTTAGCTAGTGTAAGGACTAGAAACGACATCTGGTTGTGCTCTTGTTGTTTTTCCACATTCGTTGTGACGAGCATTAACGTTTCAAATTCCTCCATGACTGCCTATACCAATCTCAAGTATGTAGACATATCAGATTCTTATTTCTTTAATTTGGTCATTCGAGATATCACATCATAGAACCAAGACATGTCATTAGTGTATAGAGCACACGCCTTTTCCCAAACTATATAACGTGTCTGGAATGGGCGAGACAAGGGCATCAACTAGGAATCAATAGAGCATTATAGGAGATAACATAATTGAGCATCCACTTTCTCCCATTGTGCTTTGGCTTTTGTATCTTTGTCATTAGTCTTTGCCTTTTAATTTACCACACAAACATTTTTCGTTAAGTTATCTTGGACACCTTGAACCTTGCACCGTAACTCAACCAAAGAATCCTAATCTGAATAGTTTGAACTTCCCCGTTAAAGGTCCTGGAGTGATCCTAGGGCTTGAACTTCCCATCCCCATATTTTTGAAACCAAAAATATCACACCCCAAAGACTTTCTTTTTTCGAAATTTGATTTGAAATCAGTACTAAACTCGCGGAAAATATCTACAGTGGTCTAGAAACCCAAATTTCATTGGAAACTGCCTTGAAATCGTTGGAACCCTAATTTCGGCGATTGGATCCGGACAAAAGTGGCTGGCGTTTGGTCAGGATTACTAGACGACTCCAACAAAGACAAAAACAACTTGAAAAATCGATTGGAGAGTCCTCATGCATTGGCGCGTGTGCCAGATCTCACTAGAAAATTTAACCTTCGATCGGCACGTGAGTGAATTGTGTGAGATTTTTCGATGATTCAGGCTGGGGTTTGGTTGCGGGAGCTTTTTGAGCCTCGTGATGGTGTTTGTTTTTGCACAACACCCACAAAAAAAATGGACACAAATCATGACCCAAACAACCACTAGAAATTAATGCACAGTGACTCGTTTGTCTCTTGAATTTCTTACCAATACTAAATACCATGTGAGGAATATAGAAGAAAAATATTATTGAATTGTGTACATGCATTATTAAATAGAGGCTCTATTTATAAACACTACAATATAATCCTTTACCAAGCAGGATACTACATACTATTCCTATTCCAACTCTAAGCAGAACTATATATTCCTATTCCTATTCTAAAAGTTCTAACATGCCAATAATGAGCTATATTCACAATTTGACAGCATATTCCTCCTCTTGTCATTGAACTGACTATAAGTATCCTTCTCACCCTATAAAAAAAGAAACTTTTTATCATGACTATATGATAATTAGTTCAACGGTGTGGTTTTTCTTCAGCCATGACACAGAAATGCAGAGTAGACTGTTCATTTTGTAAGATACTATTTTGATTTTAATTTCCCTATTTATTCAACGTTGATCCTTTAATTGCCAGTATAATTTCACTTTGATTCTTTATTTTTATCTTGACTATCCCCAGTGCCAACTTCGCACTTCCTTTTTTGGAGCCGAGGGTCTATCAGAAACAAGCTCTCTAACTCCAAAGGTAAGGGTAAGGTTTGCATACACTCTACCATCCTAAAATCCCACTTGTGGGATTACACTGGGTATGTTGTTGTTCTTATTGAGAATGGTAAGTATAGTAAGATCAAAGGTGGAAGGCTTCTGTCTGTTGTTTTCTTCTACAAGAGTTGCTGCAGCTGCACTTACAATGATGCTTCATCTTATTTGTCCATTCTAATAACATTTTCCGTAATTGATCTATCTGATATAATGCGGTGTAATATTCCAAATGGTTGGATGGGTCAATGTTACTTGGCAAAGTGACTGAAAGGTTCGAAAGACTTCAGGGTAACTTTTTGTGGGGCACAAAGAAAGGGATTAGGAAGTATCATTTAGTGAACCGGAGAGTTGTCATATCTCCAAAGGAATGGGAGGACTTGGAATGAAAGACTCAAGGTGTTTAATAAAGATCAGCTACGGAGTGGATATGGAGATTTGAAGTAGAGGAGAATGCATTCTGGAGCGGGATGGTAGCTGAAAAGTATGGAATCATGGAAGGTGGATGGAGGACTAAAAATATTATAATACCATTTAGTTGTGGAGTGGAGGAGTATTATGAAAGGTAGGGAAAATAAAGGAATGAAATAGAGCAAACTTCAACGAAATGATCAACAAAAGGAACAATCTGCTGAAATGAACTGTCTGACCTTGGTCAAGCTCAAGATGTCAGAAACCTGAATGAAGATGAGATGATGATTAGAGCCTCTGTGCTAGTAGAATTAGAAGATCTAGCTAATAAAGAGGAAGTCAGATGGAAACACAAATCCAGAGTTCTTTGACTGTTTCTGGGAGATAAATTACCAAATCTTTTCAGAGGATGGTCACTGCCCACAGGAGATACAACACTATTGACAAATTGATAGTCAGTGGGATGAAGTGCTAAACCCAACTGATACCCAAATGGCCACTGTAGACTTGTCTAAAAGTCTTCTCTCAGGAGCTGAATCCTCAAGTAAGGGCTTTGAACTCCCCAACTCTCCAAAAATCACTCAGGATGAACAAGATTGGTTGCAGAGACCTTTTAGTGAAGCTGAAAGTCTTGAGATCATTAGAAAAACTGCATTGGACAAAGCACCATTCCCTGATGGATTTAGTATGGATCTCTTTAAAACTTGCTGTGCTACTCTTAACGAATATGAAAACCATTCATAATTTTCACCAAAATGAATGCTTTGGGAGGTCTTCCAATGCCACGTTCATTCCAAGCTCATCGGTGAGAAATTGAAATCTGTAAGAGCAAAGCTTGTTGATAAACATCAAATGGCTTTTATAAAGAAGTCAGATTATGGATGCAACAGTGCTTGCTAATGAATTGGTGGATTCTAGAATTAAACAAAACAATCCTGTTTTATTATGCTAGCTGAACATTGAAAAGGACTTTGATTATTTTAATTGGCCTTATTTACTGAAAATTCTAAGAGACATGGGTTTTGGTGAGAAATGGATTAACCGGATTCATTTTTGCATCTCAACTGTCAAATCTCTATCTTGATCCATGGCACTCCGGTGGGATTTTTTCACTCCGGCAGGGACCTTAGACCCTTTTGCCTTTTGTTCTACCTGTGGAACGTCTGTACCATATGCTAAGGACAACTGTTCTTATAATTGTATCAGAGGTTTTCGTGCTACAATAACTCTGTTGAGATCATGTAGATAACCCACCTTTATGATGATGACTCAACTGATTTTTTGTGATGTTGAAGTTAAAAAAAAGTCAGACACTTTAGGGCTATTCTCATCATTTTTGAAGCAATCTCTAGACTCCCTGGCAAGTGGAACATGAGTTACTTATATCTAGTCATCCCAAGCCTTAAGCTCCATATTTTGGCTCAGAATCTTGGGTGTCAGTTGGGTTCACTTCCTTCTAAAAATCTGGAATGCCCCCTGGTGCAATGCCCAAGTTAAATGAGATCAGGAATGAAGTTCTAGAGAGATGTGGCAGGAAATTGGCTAGATGGAAATGTCAGTGCCTATCTTTGCGAGGCAGACAGACACTTATCAGCACATTCCTTGATGCACTTCCCACTTACATGATGGCTTTCTTTCCTCCCAGAAGTGTGGGAGAAAAAATTGACAAACTTAGGAGAGACTTTCTATGGCGTGGAAACAAAGGTAAAAGCAGCACCCACCTTAAATGGGTCTCACTTACACTCAACAAGAAATGAGGTGGTCTGGGTATCAAAGATCTCAAATATCATAATCAGAGCTTACTCCAAAAGGGGCTCTGAAGATAGAACTATGTGGAATGAGTTCATCATCCATAAAGATGTGCTAAATCAATGGATAGCAATGAAGTGAATTCCACTTTTGGGACCACTGTACGGAGAACTATCAGGAACTTATGGCCTGCTTTCAGTAACAGCATCACAATCAAGGCTGACAATGGCTTAAAGATTGATTTCCGGAGAGTTGAGTGGATTGGCCAAGAAAACCTTATGAACTCTTTTTTAGGCCTTTATCTTATTAATCTTCAACAGCAGGCTAATCTCTGTCAAATTTGGAGTCAACAAGGTTGGAACTTGATCTTCAGAAGAGATCTAAATGATTGAGAAATTGAAAGATTAACAAACTTGCTAACATGTTTGGAATTCCATGTCCATAACCCAGATCTTCCTGATAAGCCTTGTTGGATGCTCAACAACTAAGACATCTTTACTGTAAGATCTTCTTATAGTAATCTCAATTAGAGAACTGACCTCACAAGGATTTGGCCTTGGAAATTCATTTGGAAAGTCAAAATTCCTCAAAGGTGGCAGTTTTTACCTGGTTAGGGATTAGAAGAACTTGTGTAACTCAACATAAATCATGGAGAAGAGGTTTTCAGATTTCCTTAAGATGTCTACTGTGTGGTCAAGAAGTGGAAAGCAATGAACACCTATTCATCCACTGTAGACAACTACAAATCTGTGGCAAATGTTCTTTTATATTTCAGGAGTTACCTGGATTGTTGTTCCCAGGACCACTTTTGAACTTCTCAGTGGCTGAAAGAAATTGGCAGATGAAGTGGTACAGAAGATAGGTGGCAAATTATTCCAGCTTGTACATGGTGGGCTCTACGGAAGGAACTAGAAATTTTGATGATCTGTACAACTCCACTCAGAAAATCAAGATGAACTGCCTTAGTCTTTTCTATTTTTGGTGTAAACAGGATATCTTTATTGAAGTAGGGACCTAGTAGATCTGATAGCCAACTGTTAATGCATTAGATCTTCAACTACTGGCTGTTCCCTTCTTTTGCTTTTATTTTGGCTCTTTCTGTGCTTGTAACTACTGCTTCATCAACAATTTTGATGCTGATCTTTTTAGTTTATACACAAGTTATATTACCTTTCTCAAGAAAAAAGTTCTGACACTTACCTGTACTCAAAGAACATGCCTAATGTAGCTAGTTGCAATGTTGTCAAAGGCGTGCTTAAAGCTCGCTTAACGGCTTAAGCCCTTAAACTAGGCTCAAAACGTGTTGAGCACTTTGTCTCGCTTTATGTGTGCTTTAATGTCATCATCAAGGTTCTAAGGCATATTTTTCCTTACCAATGAGGCTTTTCCGAAGAGGTGATACTAAACAATTGATACATCACTTTATCTTAATCTTTTTTCAATTTCTTTGTTCATATTTTTGTTATTCATAATTATAATTATTAGTCTTGAACTAAACATATATATTTGTATTTTTTTCTAACTTTGCGCCTTTTTTCATTAAACCCCACATTTTTTTGCGCTTTTTATTTAAAGCCGCAATGGACCTTAGAGCTTTTCTGCTCTTTTTGCCTTTGATAACATTGGCTAGTTGGGATTGTCCATTTGAGGCCTTTGCTCCTATTCTGTTGTATCCTTAGTTAAGAATGCATTATTTGAGATTATAAGAATTTTGAAATAACTCTTTCTCCATTTGATTTTGTATACCAATTTTCCTTTTACAGTCTTCAATTATCAGAAGAAGTTGCTCCTATGTAGCAATGCATTAGGTAGGATATGGGGGAAAAAGTGTCTAACCTTTTCTAATTTTCTCTTCTATGTTTGTAACTTGCACCTGTATCTGATCTTGTCCAATCCTGTATGGCTGAGCTTCAATATTTTAGGATTATATGCTCTCCTTTTACAGGAAAGAGACTGTGGTGATTCTCTTTTCTGCAGTGTTGCAGTATGCTTTCATTTTCTGGGTTCAATGCAAATCCTCCTATTTCTAATTTATTTGATCTTCTAAGGATATATTGTCCTTGTCCATCTTTCCCATTTATTTTTGCAATATTTTCTCAATCTTAGAAGAAAGGCTTATTTTATTCTCTTTTATTATTCAGGTATGGTGGAACAATTACTAACCAGATAAAGAGACTTGGTGCTTCGTGTGATTGGACCAGAGAACGTTTTACCCTTGATGAACAGCTGAGTAGTAAGACAACCTTCCATTCAGTTAAAGTCCCATCAACTCTGTAGTGCGAACTTGGCTAGTCAGTTCATTTGTCTTTTACTTTATCATCCTACGTACTGATCTTTTGATAATAGTTATTGCATCCAAATCTACCTCGTCCTGCATCTAGATATAGATGAGTTAATATTGATCCAGTGATAAAATGTGCAGATTTTCTGTTTGTCATATGTATACATTTATCACCCATTTGCATTACAGGAGTCTAATTTTATTTCAATTGTTGCAGGAGCAGTAGTTGAAGCATTTATAAGGCTTCATGAAAAAGGGTTCATATATCAGGGTACACATTACTTCCTTTCCAAAAGTTCGTATGTTTTAGTAAGTAAAAGATAGAGACTTGCTTGATTAAATGAGAGTTATTCTGGCAATTCTATTGCCTTGAAGGAAGTAGACTTACCTCGAGAACTTCTTGATTTTCATTTTCCAAGAATAGTACTGCTGCTGTTTACACTATGTTTTTTGGGGGGGTTTCAAAATTTTCTTTTGGTTGAGGGCTTTGGGTGGGGGAGAGAATATGGTAGCTCCTCCATGATAGAGTATGTTTTTCCTTTTATTTCCCTTAGGATCATCTTTTAAATAGATCTTGTGTTTCTTATGACAACCAAAAGTTAATCAAATCAAAGGTGATGTTACTTTACGAACAGAAAAAGCAGTCTCTTGGCTACAAGTAAGGAAAGATGTGGGGAGCTAACATCTGGGGTGTATACATGATGAATGGAACATATAATTTCTGCTTGGTTGTGTTGATAAGAGTTGTTTAATCCTTTACGTAATAGGTTTTTCTAATTTGTGTGGCTAAAGGATAGCTGTGGGTGGATTCTGCCGCATACACAATTTGTCACGACCTGGACTTGGGTGTGATGCCAGTTGCCTTATCCACCAAAATAAGTCAGCCTGGGACAACAATAATGCAAGTGAAGGCATAAAATAAAGCAGTAATGATAAAGATAACATTTGCAAGTAAGATAGCCACATCTACATAACCCTTTCGAAAACCTGGTGTCTCATGTACAGGCCCCTATTACATGCGAAGATGCAAAATGAATTACAAGTCTCGTATGTTTTTGATTCTCAAATAGAACAAACATCGAAATAAAGAAGTCTTGAGGGTTTTCCAAAGAGACAAGCCGCTATCTCTCAAGAAAATCTTGAAGCTCGGATCAAATATGAAGGAGAAAAATCAAGAGGATCCGTGCTCATAACCTACACAAGTGTAGAAGCAAGTGGTGAGTACCGAACAACACGAAACTCGGCTAGTAAATGCTAAGCTCAAAGTAAAGCAATCAAGAACACAAGTATCCCTGACACCCAGTCGAACCTTCGAAACTACAAATAAAATCAGCCCAACCTAAACATTTCACTATACAAGTAGTACGTAGTTGAAACAACCATTAATTCAATTTAATCACTACAAATCAAAGCCTTCAATTGGTCAAATTCACAGAAATAGTTATTCACAACCACAAGGACAAATGGGGTGCAAAATGATGCAAATGCAATGTTAGATAACGTGATATATGCCTGTCCTACAATACATATCCGTTGATCAACTCATGTCGGAATCCATGGGGTCACCACATGGACCATGTATCCATCAGAGCCATTTTCGTTCGGGATTTCTATAACTAGCCGGAACTATTTTCCTTCGACTTTTATCACATCTTGACGGCACCATTTCCCTTTAGCATTTTCACATCTAGTCGGAACCATTTACTTTTGGCATTTAAGAAAAAATGGATCTCATTTACTTTACAAAACCAATATAAATAACATATATATAAAATATATGAGTATATAATGAATTCCACAAGACAATCTACCCAATTCAACAATCACAATAATTCATCTCAATATGGGATTCATATCATTTAATCAAATTTCTCAATTCATGATTCACATTGCCACATCAAACACATTGCCATTTTATTATCCTGTCTCATCTTATTAGATTATTTCATGAATAATTCATCCCATAGTCAAATCTCCATTACTCCCCAACACACCTAAGAGAAAATACAAGGTTCAACACTCTCAACTAAGGTTTAGATATTCACTTGCCTCAAAGCAATCAGTCAACTATTCCAACACTTTAGCCTTCCTCTTTTATTAGGCGTCAAATTCAATGAAATATATTCAAATATGGAATCACAATAAGAATACAAGAATAGCGATATGCAAATCATAATTTTTTGAGAATGAACCAAATTAGCCCCAAAAGTTCCATGCCAAAAAGGAAGGACAAAATTAGCAATTAGTGCATAATTGCGTTACCCAAAGCATTTGAAAATCAACGTTAAAAATCAATACGAATCGGAGTTGGAATCAGTCCATAATCATTAATGTACCAAAATTCATGTTCTTGAAAAAATCATAAAATTTGAATTTCAAAACCAAGATTAAAGATTGGAATCATAAAATAATTAATAAAAAACGAAGATTATGAGTTAAAATCACTTGCTTAATGGATTTGTCTTGAAACAATTTTTTAAAATCGCCACCCAAGAGTTCCCAAAGCTCACAAATAGAAAATGGGGAAGAAACTCCGATTTTAGAAAATTAATAATGGTGCCAGGTATTTACCCTACGCAATCGCGGCCTGAGGCCCGCGATCACGGCGGCCAACCACCCTTTACCCTTGCAAATGCAGACAAGTCTCCACGATCGCAATGGTCGGTCTCTAGACTCTTCATGATTGCTTCAAGCCTTCCTGAACACGGAGGTCTACACGCACGACCCTTTGCAAGCGCGATCACCATCTTTGCCGTCGCGATGAAGAAAGTTACAAGGATAAATATCAACAAATATACCAAAACACAACACTGAATGGACCCTTGGGATTCGTTCGGAACCCCATACAGACGCACACTTCTATGCCACCTTGCTAAATTTGATTTTCTGGACTGAATGGAGCCCTTAGAAATCGAATTCGAGGTCTCCTTGACTCAAAATCCGATTAGTTGCAACTAAATTAACTTAGGACTCAAAAAGACAAAAATGTCCTCAGAACTCTCGAAAAATACATCGAAGCTCTTCAAACAACAACAAACCTATTGAAATCGCACAACTGGGGTCTAAGGAGGGTAGAGAGTACGTGGACCTTACCACTTGAGATAGAGAGACTGTTTTCAGAAGACCCTTGACTTAAATATAACAGTCCCAAAAGAAGAAAAATAATAGATTTAAAATAACGACTAAAATGAAAAGCAATGACTATTCTACAAATAAGAATAAAATTAGCAAGAAAAATGACGGGCAGTAACAACACAATATATAAAGACACGACTAATCCTACTAACCTATTACCTTAACAGGTTAGACGACATCCTACACCAACTAGTGTATTAACCTTCTACCCTAATGCATTACCTCCATTCCTTTCTGTTAGAATCCTTAATTATAGGGATTCCTTAATTATAAGGATTCCTTAATTATAGGGATTCCTTAATTATAGG
>JAABOM020000012.1:7229406-7250178 GCA_011800125.2 Solanum clarkiae
GTTACATAAATTTAGCCATAATGAATATTTATTAATTGTTAAATTTTAATTGAAACCTAAACTTGGATATTTATTGCAGTAAAAAGAAAATAATATTTCAAATAAAGTTCTACCAAAAAAAAAAAAAAGGAAAAGATTACCTTAATTTGTATATTTATTTGTAGTAATTAGAAAATAATATTTCAAATGAATTTCTACCAAAAAACAAGAAAAGATTATGTACAATTACACATATATCATTGTACTTTTCATTTCCTCCTAACTAGGTTATTATGAGCTTTAGATCGAGAAAATTTAATAACAAGCTAATTTTGTCCATACTTTTAGCGGAATCAAGAGAATTAATCGAGATTTGAAACCTTTGATTAGAATTTCCACACATTTTCTAACAAAACACAAAAAATTTAACCTATTAAATTTAAGAAGCAACTAAATTGAAAATCAAAAATTGGTGGTCTTTTAAAAAAATGTGAATCCACTACATATTCAGTAAAAATCTTCACCTATTTCATTACAAAATTATAATTTTAGTTTATAAATTTTATCGTGTTTTTTAAAACTAAAAGCAACAGAAAATAAAGAAAAAAATTAGACGGATTATATTTGGTGGAAAAAATTTATGGATATCATTTATGATAAAGTCACTAAGTTTAGCAAGATGGACGCGAATCCACTTATTGAAATTTTTCGTTAGTTACTTCTTTAGATTTTGCACACTCTTAGTAAAATGTCTGGCTCCACTACTGGTGTAAACTACAAAGGAATATACTAATGGATACTAAATCAAGTGTATAATCTGAAATGCAAGATAACAAGCAATAATTGCAATCTATACTATAAATTAGGAAGAAGCGAGCATGAACCGTAACTATATTGTAAATCAATAATGCACAAAAGAGAACAACGATGCAAAATATGCTATAGGAGAAGAAGAATATAGATCAAGAAACTACAGGCAGGACCAACTATACTGTGAGTGCAGACCCACTTGAATATAACAAGAAACTCAAAACCAACAGCTCAACGAGAAAAATGGAACAATGCAATATATAAAATATATACAGTAAACACTAAGCATAACATACAATGATTAGTAGGTAAGACACAAGAATCGGTGCTGGGATTGACTATTATTGCTATGAAGGAACACAAAACACCGACAACAAAAAATTAAGAAATATCGTAAATCAATAATGCATAAAAGAGAACAACGATGCACAGTATGCTATGAGAGAAGAAGAATATAGATCATGAAACTAGAGGCAGGACCAGCTATACTGTGAGTGCAGACCCACCTGGAAAAAACAAGAACTCAAAACCAACAGCTCAACGAGAAAAATGGAACAATACGATATAAAAGATATAGATTAAGCAGTAAGCAGTAAGCAAAACATACGATAAATAGTAGGCAAGACACAAGAATCGGCACTGGATTCACTAAATTATTGCTATGAAGGAACATAAAACACCAACAGCAACAAATCAAGAAATAAACTCCAAACAGTAGGGGCAACGAGTGCACCTGGTGGTTTCAATGCAACGATCAGTTGTGAACAATGTTTCCAGGTAGAACCAAGAAGCAAGAAAGTCACCAGAGCGACGGATCTAGGCTGCCAGCAGTTGCAGTCAGCAGTGGTTGTTGACAGCTGCTTGGTGTCCACCAGCGCGAATATAGGGAGAGAATGGAGACAAACAGATCTTGACCTCCAAGAGATGCCGGAGAAAGATACAACCAGTGATGTTTGAGAGAGTAGCTGTGGCGTTTGATGAGGTCGCGAAAACGAGGATCTGCGGAGCAGCAACAACGAACACATGCCGGTGGTGGAGAGCTGTGAAAGCGCAAAAGGAGTGTTGGAGGTTCCAATTACCGTGCTGGAGAAGTGACCCACCGGATGCCGATCGGGTTACATAATTAGTAATACAGTCACAAAATTAAAAAAGAAAAGTTAAAGAAATATGTTTCATATCTTAAAAATAAAATAAAACATCGATATAAGACTTAGCTTATGCTTATGTAACATAATATCCCCTCTATGTTAATTTAATTGTCTTGATTTTCTCTGTAGAAATGCTTCTTTAATTTATATATTTGATAATTCTTTAGTTCCAATATTCTACATGACCTTTCTAATACGGCAAGATTCAAAGAGCATTGTAGTACATCACACACAATACATTAAAGGGGAAATCACTCCTTATCAATGTTTTCTTCTTTCTCAAAGTTTGAACTCGAGACCTCTAATTAAAAGTGAAGATATCTTATTCTGCACGTTACACCTTTTGATTCATTGCGCGCCAACTCTTTTTTCTGGTACCTTGCGCACTTGTAAATTTCTCAATTGAGAAATTATCATCATTGTTATATTTGTTAGTTTAGATCATAAATATTGTCAAAGTTATTATTCAGAATGTCAGCCCATAAACTTTACTCTTCTTCTTCTTTGAAATTGCAAACTGCTGCATTGCAATATTCTCTGAACAAAAATAGTTACTTGGTAACAGGCATGACATACTGTTCTTTTGGGTGGCACGGATGGTGATGATGGGAATTGCGTTAACTGGGACTGTCCCCTTTTCAAATGTTTATCTTCATGGACTAATCCGGGATTCTCAAGTAAGTTCATGCTTTTAAGTTACTGCCTGAATCGTATGTCTTTACTCTTCTTGATTCACTTTTTCTAGATAATTTGTTGATCGTTCTGGTTGATTTATTATTCAGTGGAATCACAACTCACTTTTTCTAGATAGCTTGTTGATTATGCCAGTTGATTTATTATTCAGTGGTATTACATGTCCTGTAAATACAATGCCCTTCTATTTTTGGTAAAATGTCATGCTTTTAAGTTGCTGCCTGAAATGTATGTCTTTACTCTTCTTGATTCACTATTTCTAGATAATTTGTGGATCGTGCTGGTTGATTTATTATTTAGCGGTATTACTTATCCTGTGAGTACATTGCAACTTTTCATTGGCTGTAAGCCGATGCATTCGGGTAATTCACATTTGCCTACTTTTCACAAGCTACCGTTTCAGCAAGAAAAGTATGTCGTGTAAAATTGTTTTACCACTTGAGTAGAGTAACTTCTGCTATTTCAGAGGAAAGTGGAGATTTTGTTCTTACCCAATTCAATGGTGGAAGTGACCAATTTCTAAGGAAAAAACTGTTTCAGGCCCAGCATTGTGGTTTAAATTTATGCACATTTCCCCAAACTTTAAGTTCATTAATATTTAGACTGATCGGCTCCAAGCATGCAGATTTTGTTGATGTTATGTATATATTTGTGATGATGAGTTGATTTACTGAAATAATTAAATTTGGGTTGAACCTGCCCTATCTGCATCTGAGTTGCATCTAGGACACATTTGAAACCATCATTATGATGAGATCTGGATTTATATCTCCCATTCCATGGTCCATTTCCTGCATATATTGTTGCTTTAAACTTGTCAGGACTCTGTTTCAGGGCAGAAAAATGTCTAAAACATTGGGGAATGTCATAGATCCCCTTGACACCATTGCTGAGTATGGTACTGATGCTTTGCGTTTCACTCTTGCCTTAGGGACTGCTGGTCAGGTTTGTCATGAGCTCATTTTTAGTCGCTAAATCATGGATAGAAATCTTCCTTTTTCTCCAATGGTGTCCACTTGGATGCTTTCATCAGCCAACCTATGTCTTTGTTATAGGATATAAATTTGTCCACAGAGAGATTGTCCTCTAACAAGGCATTCACCAACAAATTATGGAATGCTGGCAAGTTCATACTGCGAAATTTGCCTCGTCAAGATGACACATCTGGTTGGGAAGCCTTACATGCCCATAAGGTTTGCTAATTTTGGTGTTTCAACCAAAATATATGTTTCTTTATGATAATTTGCTTTGAGATCTGTGGGTCAGAAGCAGTTGGGCACTAATGAAATAAGAATGTTTGAAAGAGTAGACATGCTTATTAAAAAAGAAAAAATTCTGAAAAAACTGAGTTAAGTATTGTTGTATGACAAAATGAAAAATGCATGAAATCGGAGATTGCCATTAAGTTTGGTGATCCATGTTAATGCTGTCAGATTCGATTGAGCTTTGTGATCAGCATGGGCTTGGAGACTAAAGAGCTTAATCCTGGTTGTTGGCATAACTCTCAAACATGTCAATTTTGGATTGATTTTGTTTCCAGCATAGGCTGGCAGTTAGAAACTTTTTTCTGTTCAATAACTTGGTTCTCTGAATGTTGGAGTCCAGTTCTTTGAGAAATCTCAGATCTGCATAGCATGCAAATTCACATCCTAGAAATAAGTTAATCCAAAAGGATTATGTTCCACTGAAGCCCCAATTTGTGGGGTTCAAATCAAGATTGTTGGTTTCTATGTAAATGCTAGAGTGAGAAAATAGGTTTCTAGAAGCACAGTGGAATCACTTCTTCCATATATCTTAGATTGGTAATTTACCTGGAACTTTAGTGTTCACATAAAAAATTAGGACTCATCCCGAAGTTTCCAAGGGTCCAGAGTTGAATTGTGTTTTAATTCCTTATTCTGTGCCAATAATATATCATTCAGTATTCTAATCTATTTCACTACCTACCGTTCTCTCAGTTTGATAAAATGGAGTCTGTGCTGAAGCTTCCACTTCTTGAATGCTGGGTGGTAAGATGATGTTTTTGGTGCTTATTAAGACCAATATTGCATAGTGGTCCCATTTTAACTAGTTCTGCACCATTCAGGTATCGAAGCTTCATGTACTTGTTGATGAAGTCACTGCAAGTTATGAGAAATTTTTCTTTGGAGATGTTGGAAGAGAAATATATGACTTTTTTTGGTCTGATTTTGCTGATTGGTATGTTCTTCCTAGCGTTTTTGGTGCTTTTACTTGGTTTCCATGTTAGTCTTGTTACTCTTTTATTTAAATAAGACATTATCCAGTAGCTGAAGTCCTAATCATCTGGAATCGGAAACAGCTTTTGTTGAAGATTAATATGTAGAAGAATGATGCGGATGGTGGGCAGATATTTACCTAGTAGCTCATTCTTACACTAGAGGATCTAAACTTTGAAGTTTATAGGTTCTTTCAGCGACCTCAAGTTAATACTCTCACCATTTCAATTTATGTGGTACTGTTTGACCGAGCACGAAGTTTAAGAAATAAGAAGTCTTTTTTTTTTGTTCACCACCAACAACAACATACCCAGTGGAATCCCACAAGTGGGGTCTGGGGAGGGTAGAATGTACGTAGACCTTACCACTACCTCATAGAGGTAGAGAGGTTGTTTCCTGGGAACCCTCGTCTCAAAAACCCATAAGCAAAATAAACTAGATATGAAAGACAGTGGATGAAAGAAAAGGAACAGAAAGAGCGACTAGTAGCTAAAAACACATAATGGTATGCAAAATACGATAAAATTAACATATATAAGACGGACAACAACATATAAGACATAAAGGCACGACTAAACCTACTACCCTACTATACCCCACAGCCAAATATTAACCTAACCTACTAACCTATTAACCTTTTACTCTAGTTCGCGACCTCCACTCCTTCCTATCTAAGGTCATGTCCTTGGTGAGATCAAGTTTCACCATATCTTGTCTGATCACCTCCCCCCAATACTTCTTCGTTCTACCTCTACCCCTCTATGTAACTCCTAAATCCAACCTCTCGCACCTCCTAACAGGAGTACCTACACTTCTTCTCTGCACATGTCCAAATCACCGCAGTCTCGCTTCCCTCATCTTGTCAGCCATAGGAGCCACCTCTAGCTTCTCCTGAATGGTCGCATTCCTAATCTTATCACTCCTGGTATGTCCACACATCCATCTCAACATCCTAATCTCCGCGACCCACATCTTTTGAACATGTGAGTTTTGATTGGCGAACACTCCACATATAGCAAAGACGGTCTAACCACTATCCTGTAAAACTTACCTTTGAATTTATGTGGTATTTTCTTATCAAACAGTACTCTAGAGACAAGCCTTCATTTTGTCCACGCTGCCCCAATATGGTGTGTGACGTTATCGTCAATATCGCCACTACTCTGGATGATGGACCCAAGATATTTAAAATTTTCTCTCTTGGGATAGGTTGAGTAGCAAGTCTCACATCAGTGTCTGCTCCATACCCCGCTACACCGAATTTGCAATCTAAGTACTCTGTTTTGGTCCTGCTCAGTTTGAACCCTTTGGACTCCAATCTATCATTAACTTTAACCCGAGTCTCATCAATCAATACTATGTCATCTGCAAATAGCATACACCATGGAACCTCCTCTTGAATAGGCCGTGTCAGCTCATCCATCACCAAACTACCATTATTAAACTCACTAATGTCACTTTAATGCTTACTTTTAGTTTACTTCTTTTCACAAGTGTGTGTTAAATGGGACCCGATAAGGATAAAATGAAGATGATGTCATTAAATAGTTGCCAAATAATGGAAGATGACACTTTCTTGGGGACGGACTAAAAAGGAAAGAGTGCCACAAATTGGGACAGGGGAAGTATACTTATAACTGGGTTAACAGTCAAATATTTATAGGAATTTAGTGAAATTTTTAATAACATATACATGGTTTAAGCAAAAGTTATTGGGTTCACGTGAACTCATAATACTCAGTGTAGATCTGCCGCTGCAACACATTATCTAAAAATGAAGTGGAGAGTGTTTTTATTGAAGAGTAATATGTAGAAAGAGTGACATTGTTGGTAGGCATGGGAATTAAATTTGTAATTCATTCTCATGCTTTTGCATGGTGATTTGCCTTGGTCATGCTTGAAGAACTAGCCATTGTGAGTTAAAACAAAGGTCATTACCCCAGGCCAGTACAGAAACTTTATGATACATATTAGGTGTGTTATGATTAAAGCTAATTACAGTGATGAGAGGAGGTGAGCTTAACTGTGAAAAAAGGTTATTAATGAGTTTAGTTCTCCTTCATCATGAAACTTGTTTTACAATTCTACCATGAAATTAGTAACAATAAATTGATTTCTGATCCATTTGGTTAGGGCAGAATGTAAAAACCTCTGTGATACTGCTTACATCCTTTATCTCTTCTTTACTTAACTGACAGGAAGGTCTCTAGCTTTTCCTTGATGAACGGAATACATAAAATTTTAACTATTAATGAACTTGGATAAGAATGAGATATACTTTTGTAATAATATACCAGTAATGCTCTTTAAAGGTGCAAACTTCAGTGTCATGATCTTTGTGAGTGTGTTTTAAATGGAGAAGTATTGTGGACTGTATCTGATTTTCTAAAACACACAATCTGGTCCTGAACAACTTTAGTTGCATCAATTGCAACTTTCAGGTGGAACCTCTTGGAGTTTTTGATGATAGGTAATCTACATTTTGTTTGGTTCATATGCGTGAGACAAAAGGGAAGGGAGAGGTTGTCATGAATCGAAGCTACCCCCTAGTCGTAACACGATACTGAGAATCTCGAAAGGCTCCAAGCTAACCACATGGCATAACATAAGCATACTGAAATAAAAGAAAGTGTAAAGAAGTGGAAATAAAGCGTGGATAGTCTAAACAATATCATGATATAAAGAAAGTCTGAGACGACATGGAGACTGAACATCTAAGATAAGTTTGAAAGACTCTACTCAAACATAGATGAGTTACTAGTATAGTCCCTAACTAACCCGAAGTGTAAAGCTGAAGTCTTAAGTCATAAACTATAAATGAAAACATAACTCTTCCTCAGAGAATGAGGACTCACCACTCTACGTGAGCTGACTAGATCCAATATTAACCGCTAGCCTGATGGGGGAATGTTTGCACCTATATTATAAGACAATATAGGCAAAAGACGTGTGAGGTTAGTACTATGGAATGTATTGAATATGGACAATATGCAATAACTTAATAATCATGATAAATCTAAAAATCGATGATGCAAAGACCAAACAAAACATAACATAATACTGATAACTGAAATAACTGGCATAACTGATACAAGGTCAATGATGTGTTTGGAAATAAAATCATAAACTGAATGATCATAATCTCAACATGTATAGTGAGAGGTACCATTAATGGACATATAACCATGTGAACTATAACAGGGGACATGGTATATTGCCCCACCAAAAAGGGCCCAATATGCTTGCGAAGGTATAAAGGCTGAATTAAATGGATCCATTAGTTAATTTTTGTCCATTTGGGACTTCCTACGGTGGCATGTAGTTTTAGGACCTGGGTAATCGCCACTAGTCCAACTCAGTGCTAGGTAATACTCTCAATAGGAAATCATACATGAATATGAAAATGGTAATAATTTGGTACTACTAAATCAAACTGATAGCTGAAAAATACTAAGTATATTATCTATAATCATGGCTACCACCTAGATTTTTATTTTACTAGTGAACCTTGGTTTTTAAGAAAATTGATCTATAATCATGGCTACCACCTAGATTTTTATTTTACTAGTGAACCTTGGTTTTTATGAAAATTGATCCACAATCATTGATGGTATTTTGGGTACCATGCTAATTGTGACTTACTTTTTAGGGATAAATAATGTTTAAAAGCATTGATGACCTATCTGGGTGCCATATATGGTTGTGTCTGGCAAGACAGAGTAGCTCTTGAATATGTTACAATCTCGCAATAAGCTGATAATAGATACTTAATCGAAGACATTAAGTCATGGTGAGAAGACTTTGATCAGAAGAAATTTCAAATCATGTCATATTGAGGATTACTTCAATCGGAAGTTATCAAATCATAATATCATGTAAGGGTTACTTCAATTGAAAGTAGTTTGAGCTTGTAAAATCATAATGAGAATGCTGGAAGCAAACTTAAATTTCATGAAAATATGCTAATATTTTCTTAAAAGCATCTTAAATTCATAGGTCTCTTCAAATCATAGTTCATGCATGTCAACCTAGTTGAATTCCTAATGTTAAAATTCTTGCATAGTATGGCTTCATGGAATTCATCTTAGAATTCATCAATTTTTAGTTTCTTACTCAAATCATGCATTAGAAGATCAATTTAGAAGAATTAAATGCAATTAGATAGAACCCATGAGAAATCATTAGAACCCTAACTTGAATCATGATCAAAACTTATAGAATTGAGTTTAAATTGGGAATCCATGGATGGAGGTGAATCCATTGTTGAAATTCCCACATACCTGGTCATTTTCCTGTGTCGCTAATCAAAAGAACATGACAAAATGCAGGCACACTTAAAATGACACTGTTTAAACATTCACGGGCCATATAGATGCCTGTAAAAGATGGGATTTTTGGGAACTTGGGGAGTCAGGTCCACGGATGGATACATGGCTCGTGGAATTCTACATGGCCCTTGAACCATGTCGTGAACCTGCCCTGGAAAATCTCAAATTTTGGGGATTGAGTACCACGGACCCCTTCACAGTATGTGGTGTCCTTCACAGCTTGTACAGAGGCCCGTACAACTTCTGGGGTACTACATAGGTGGACATGCATGTTTATTCCCTTAAGCGAAATATTAACCTTCTCCCTGGGTAACTTATTATAATTGGAGTTGGAAGGTGAGTAATGTTCCCTTCTCCTTTCTTTCCAGTTTTTGAGGGGTTGTAACTGATTTAGAAGTCTAAATTCCTTCCACTCGCTGCTTGCTCTTTACTTCTGAATAACGAAAAGACAGAACTTATCTTTTCTTTTCATTTTTTTTTCCTTTAATTCATCTTCTCTGCTTCCAGACCTTAGCAGAAGATGGTATATCTTATAGTTTATTTATCGTTTGTCCCTAAATCGCTGTCAATTTTTCAAGGTACATTGAAGCTAGTAAAGCTCGTCTGTATCACTCTGGAGACCATTCTGTTGCATCTGTATCACAAGCAGCTCTGCTATATACTTTTGAGAACATTCTTAAATTGCTACATCCATTTATGCCCTTTGTAACTGAGGAGCTCTGGCAGGTGATGTCACACATCCCTTTAATTTTGTGCTTTGATCAGTCACTTCTATTGTTTTTTTTAGTGTACTTAATGTCAAATAAGATGAATTAGGATAATTCAATCAGATATTTATGAAAACCTGCAATCTGTGGGAAGAGTCACTCTAGAAGTCTGAATATTATAGTGGAATAACAAAATATCCATATCGTTCACCTCTTGATAATTAAGCTTACATGCAAATATGTGAGATGTGTGAATTATCTGAATAAGGTGGCTTACAATGGGGTAATTCTTTTTTTGAGTCAACTTTGAATGCGATAAAGCTCATTAAGTAGTATTTAAAACGAAAATCCAACATCACATCCCCTGGTGTGTGGCCCTTGCTGGCACTGTGATGCCCTTTTTAAACGAGAAGTGTAAAAAGTCTCTTTGTGGGAGCTTTACGTGCAAATTGTATTTTAACTTAAGCTGAATACCGAAGAAAAACAAACGTTAAAATGTAATACAAGAAAATACTACGAGGACAAATAATGATTATTTGGACTCAAGAATTGCGAAACTATAATAAAGTGAAATATACAAAGAGAAATCATGTCAATCAAATTCACAAACGATTTTAAGATTTTAACTAGATGAGGCTATGTTGAGTTTTCTGAGGATTTAGTGCTAGTTTTCTACTTTTTGTATTTTAAATCTCTAAATTCTTATTCCTTATTCCTAGTTACTAACAATTCAATCAAATATTTTCTCAACAATTAATGGATCACAAAGGGTGAAGACATGCTTCATTCCAACTCTAATGTTCCAGCTAAGTGACGTGAAGCTCACAACGAGCACTTCACTATGCTCCAAAGCTTAAGTTCATCTTAGGCGAGCTTTACACTACACTGGTTAAACATCATTTATTGGTGACAGCCAACCTCTGGTGAATGCACCCCCACCGCCCCAAAAGAAAAAAAGGTAAAAAGAAATGAGCAACTTAAGTTTATCAATACTCTTTTTTCACACAAGATCACTAGTATATTAAGTTAATGAATCCTAATTTTGATCCATAACTTTGGGTCCTAGTCCACTCTCAGCTTATTCAAGTCTTTTGGCCTCCTCATAGCCTACCAACTTGTTACTATTCTGATAGTCTTACATCCTAGTTCTTTTTCATGTTTATTTTGCTAAGTTCTTTAGTATAATCATGTCTGTGAAAGGTCTAGCCCCTATGAATCTGCACTATCAATTGAAATGGTCTACAGAAAAATACTCAGTTATTGATGTTGCATGACTTTCCACCTAGACTGTCAAATTCCCTAGTCTGTATCACACCCTAGCTTGTTGTCATTGATTTCCTGAAATGCATTAATATCTTAGTCAATCAGTGGAAACTGGTACCTCATTCAATCTATTGACTTATTTGATCAGGTTTCTTCTCTTAGGAATGTTTGCTTGTGGTGTTGATCTGAGTCCTATCACTTTTTAGTACAACTAGAAAATAAAATAGACTGCATAATTTGGAAGTGGTAGTAACCTATGAAATGCTGTCAATGTTGAAGCTGATATAAATTTCTAATTGTGTTGAAAAATAGCTAAAGTGGAGACGAATGGTACCTGTTCCTATCTTGGTTAACATTGGAAAAAAATTAGTATTCTTATATCTACTTCAATGTTTGATGATACTGTTATTGTTCTACATATATTTCCAAAATATCAGCTTTATTTGACCACACGCTTACTAGCTGATGAGGGTGCAAGCCAGGAACTTGGCTTACTCCAAAATCTGAAAAATCTTATAAGAGCATCTTGTTTTTGCTTCTACAGTGAAATAGCTTAAAGGTACATGCTGTTCTTATTGCAGTTTGACTCTCCTGTTTCTGCAGGCGTTACCCAGTAGAGGTGAAGCTCTTATAGTATCTGCATGGCCACCTACTTCACTTCCCAGGGATATGGATTCCATAAAAAAGTTTGAGAATTTACAGGCAGTGGTGAGTTCGACTTTCAGCTTCTTTTTTTTTTTTTTTGGTACTCAATTTTCATTTGATCTTTAATTTTTGTCATCCTGAATAATGTCCCTTCCATCAATTCAGACTAGAGCCATCAGAAATGTACGAGCAGAGTATGCAGTTGAGCCAGCAAAGCTTATTTCTGCATCTATCGTTGCAAATCCAGATGTCATTCAGTATATCTCTGTAAGATCTCCACCTTATTCATTAATTTCTCTGTGATGATAGCTTGTGGCTCTATTCAGGCAATTATTCTATCTGAATTGTGGTGGCTTTTTTGGGGGGGGGGGGGGGTATCATTTTCCTGTGTCAGTATGCAAAAGAACATGACAAAATGCAGGCACACTTAAATTTTGGACCCTTAGAAATTCAAGCCGATTAATGAAATTATAAGTTAAAATATTCATAGGTTCAAAATATGTCTAGATTTTTGGATTTTTGTAGGAGATGCAGAAGGATATTCCATAAAATTCAATAGAATTCTCCCTCTGCCAGAACAAAAGAAAGAATCATGACATAAAAATGCTCCCAGGCACCAATCCCAAGGTCTTCTTTTGAAAAGAAAAATCTCTCAACCAGACTCTCTCTCCTTCATCTCCGGTGGTCCTTCCGACCACAGAGATGGGAAATACTCGAATGGGGACGTTCCAGTAGAAAACGGAGGAGTAATCAGCATTAAAGACTCCTTAATAACTCAAAATGAAGTTTTGAAGAGAAGTTTGGTGGGTGAATTTAATGCCTCTGTAGTCCTCTCTGAAGTCAGAAGGTGGGCTTCTAGTCTCTGGAAACAAGCACACAACCTGAATATTTATGAAATGGGAAATGAATTTTTTCTATTTGAATTTAATTCAAGAATGACTGCAGAACAAGTCATGGAGGGGGATTGGCACTGGTCGAAAACTCCAATAAAGCTGCAATGGTGGAATCCTTAAAGTGGGACTATTGAGAAGAAGAATGGGTCTGACACAACCTGTGTGAAGATAGTGGGGCTTCCACTCCATCTGTGGACCCAGAAAACCACTGCGGGGGATGGGTTGAAACAGAGGAGGAAACAAGTCTCCGCAACCTTTTGAAATGGGCAAGACTCAGGGTAAGTGGTGATGGCAGTAACATTCCAAGGGAGAGATGGATCAAAAATGGTGGACTGGTCTTCACGATGCAAACCTAGGTCGAAACTCCGGCGAAGGTGGAGGCTGGAGAAGATGAACAACCTAGATCTTGTAACCAACAGATATGGGGGGAAAATCCAATGGGTAAAAGGTTTCATGTGGCTACAGATATAGTGCAGGAGAAGAGAGGTATGGTCGAGTCAAATCCCAGGCCATGTGAAATGGCAGACACTAGTGGGTCCCAACAGTTTTTGTCTTTATCTAATAAGGCACAGACCCAATCTATTGAAAGAGAAAAATTGGGCCTAAAAGACTCATTGGGCCTTGACCTTTCTGAAGTGAATTTATCCTCACTTAAAAAGTCACGTGAAGGGCATGAGGATTCACTTAGTGGACTTAAAAACACAAAAGAACTGGTCTCACAGTTCTTAGAAGCCTTCAAAGCCTGGGAGTTTTCTCCAGATTTAAATGCAAGGGAGATCATGGCATCAAAAGCAACACTGAAGGAAAATTCTAGCATGCAAGTTAAGGAAAGGATAGAATCCAGCATAAATAACGACATGAATAGAAGAACTGAGAAGAAGAACATGACTATGGACCAGACTCCACCAGAAACAGGGGAGGCAGACTTACAGATTCAGCAGACAACGGATGCAGAACCAGGGGCCATACAGAATTCTGAATTGGAAAAGATTGAAACGGAAGCACCAAGTTGGGTCAACTCACACGTACTAGAACTGAGCAACACATATGGGGTAGCCTTCGAGGGGTTGGAGAAGGAAACGTTGGCGCTGCTCATGAGAATTGATGAGAGAAAATCAATGCTAGACAAAAAAGGACAAGAAATAACCACAACAACTCCAAAGAGCAGGGGGATAGGAAAAAATGAACTTTAAGAATCTGCAATCTAGCCTAAATGAAGAGGTGGATGGATCAGAAATGGGGGGAGGGTGCTCAGTTCAACATTAAATGAATCTAAATTTTCTCTCATGGAATGTAAGGGGTCTTAACAACATCTCCAGCAAGAATGTTGTTAAGACATGTTTGCAGAAATGAAAAGTGGATGTAGTCTGTCTTCAGGAGACAAAGTTAAATAAAAGCATAGAGGAGATCGCTAAACAGTTATGGGCATGTAGATGGATGAGATGCGGTTACACTGAAGCAAATGGAAGAAGGTAGGAATCCTAATCATGTGGGATAGTAGAATGTGGATAGGCACAAAGGTGGAGGAGGGGAATTACTCAAGTACTTACAAGTTTGAATCAGTACAGAACTCTTTCTCATGGTTCTTTACTGGAGTATACGGCCCACATAGCAGAAGTGAGAAGTTAAGAGTGTTGGGAGGAAATAGCATCAATGAAGGAACTATGTGAAGGCCCCTGGATCACTAGTGGGGACTTTAACACAGTAAGATGCATGGAAGAAAGAAGAGGGTGCACTAGAGTCACTAATATCATGACTGACTTCTCCAAGTGGATTGAAGACTTGGAATTACATGATCCAGAATTGTGTGGGGGAAAATACACTTGGTTCAGAGGACCCAGTCACCAAAGTGTTGCAAGACTGGATAGATTCCTATACTCCATGGAGTGGGAGGAGTGTTTCAAAAATATCAAACAAAGCATCATTCCCGGAACAGTCTCTGATCACAGCCCAGTACTTTTAGAATGTGGGAACTGGGATCATAGGCAATCTTATTTCAAATTTGAAAATTGGTGGTTCAAATTGGATGGTTTCAAGAGATGGTGCAGGGTGGTGGAGTGGCTTTGTGGTAGAAGGGTGCCCTGACTACAGACTCAGCAACAAATTGAAGATGCTGAAACAAAAATTGAAAGAAGGGAGCAAACAAACCTTCAATGAAAGAATCAGAAGGAAAAATAACCTACTAGAAGAAATGTCTGAGTTGGATAGAATCCAAGAAGAAAGAGAACTATCAGAAGATGAGGTGTTAATAAAAGCAACAATACTTGTGGAACTAGAAGTATTTGCAAAGCAATAAGAAAGTAGCTGGAGACAGAAATCCATAGCTTTGTGGCTGAAACAAAGGGACAATAATACTAAGTTTTTTCAAAGAGTAGCTACAGCTCATAGGAGATATAACACAATTGACAGCCTATCGGTGAGAGGTGAGGAAACCAAGGATCCTAAAGAAATTAAGGAAGCCATGGTTGAATTTTATTCCAAGCTCTACGCAGAACCTGAATCATGGAGGCCTTCCTTTGAATTTAGAGGATGCCCAACAATCTCAACTGAAGAAAATGAGTGGTTGCAAAGGTCGTTCACAGAAGAAGAAATACTACAGACCATTAAGCAATGTAATGGTGACAAAGCTCTGGGTCCTGATGGTTTTACCATGTCCTTCTTCAAGGAGTGTTGGGATACTCTTAAAGAAGATCTATGCATACTATCCTTAATTTCTTCCTGAGGAGCTTCTTTGAGAAATCTTTTAATGCTACTTTTATAACTTTGATCCCAAAGAAACCTGGGGAGTGGAATTAAAGGATTTCAGACCAATTAGCTTAATTGGGGGCTGGGGGGGTATACAAGGTCATTTCTAAGCTGATCACTGAAAGATTGAAAAAAGTAATAGGGAAGCTGGTTGATGGACATCAAATGGCATTCTTGAAAGGAAGGCAAATCATGGATGCTGCTCTGTTGGCTAATGAAATGGTTGATTCTAGGGTAAAACAGAAGAAACCAGGCATCCTATGCAAGCTAAATATTGAAAAGACTTGTGATCATGTCAACTGGAATTTCTTGCTAAAAGTTCTAAAAGACATGGGCTTTGGAACAAAATGAATTTGCTGGATAAAGTTTTACATCTCAAATGTAAGATTCTCACTCATTATAGATGGCAAGCCTGAAGGATTTTTTCAATCCCATAGAGGTCTCAGGCAAGGAGACCCTATGTCACCTTTTCTGTTCCTACTAGCTATGGAGGGTCTGAACCACATGTTCAGAACAGCAAAGGGAAATGGCTGGTTAAAAGGATTTAGTGCTCAGATAGGGAGAGGTGATGATCTGGAAATCTCACATCTTTTCTATGCAGTTGATGCTCTGGTCTTTTGTGAAGCAGAACTAGCACAAATCAGACACTTAAGAGCAATCCTTACAATATTCGAGAGTATTTCAGGGCTTCATGTTAACTGGTCAAAAAGTTCCATCTTCTCAGTTAATCAAGTAGACAATTTTCAAAGTCTAGCCGAGAATCTGGGATGCCAGGTAGCCTGGGGGCCAAAAACAAGGAGTTGGAAGTATGGAGTGAGGTGATGGAGAGATGTGAGAAAAGGATCTCAAGGTGGAAAAGCCAGTACTTATCACTTGGGGGCAGGCTGACTCTAATCAAGTCAGTTTTAGATGGGCTACCTACCTACATGATGAGTCTATTTCCAATACCCAAGAGCACCGAGAAAAGAATTAACAAAATGAGAAGATCCTTCTTTTGGCAAGGGAACAAATAAAAGAGAGGCTACAACTTGGTGAAATGGGAGATGCTCACTTTGAGCAGAAAACAAGGTGGTCTTGGCATGAGAAAGCTTAGCATTCAGAATAATTGCTTGCTACAGAAATGGTTATGGAGATTTTATACAGAATATAGAGCCTTATGGAGAAGATTCATAGAAGGGAAATACGACTTGTTTAGCCAATGGACTATTGAGGAGGTGATAGGGCCGTTTGGATGCAGTGTGTGAAAGACCATTAGAAGGTTGTGGCCATAGTTCAATAACAATATCTATATTAGTGTAGGCAATGGCCTGAAAACAGACTTCTAGACTGAAATCTGTAAAGGGGAGGATAGCTTGAGGAACTTATTCCCAAGTCTCTACAGCCTGAGCTTACAAAGATCTACTATTGTCGCTCAAGTGTGGAGCCAACAAGGATGGAATTTAGTGTTCAGGAGGGCTTTGAATGACTGGGAAATTGAGGATATGGCCAGGCTACTAGAAGTGTTTACTAAACAGTCCACCAGACATATCTCAAAGAACAGAAAAACCAATCTGGAAGCTACATATTAAAGGAATGTACACAGTTAAGTCTTGCCACTGGAGGATGATTGTTAATCAGACAATGACTAACAAGTGGCCTTGGAAGCTACTGTGGAAGACAAGAAGCCCATTAAAAGTAGCATGTTTTTCCTGGTTGGTCATAAGAAAAGTTTGCCTTACCCATGAGGCATTACAAAAAAAGAGGGATGCAGTTATGCTCAAGATGCTTTTTATGTGAGCAGAAAGAAGAAGTAAATAATCATTTATTCATTCACTGTAAAGCAGCTTCAGAATTGTGGAACATGTTTTTGCGTATACTAGGGGTCAACTGGGTAATGCTAAAGACAACCATGGAGCTCCTTAGTAGCTGGACAGGAATTGGCAATAGAGAGAAATCTGAAGATTGGTGGAAGACTATCGTAGCATGTATATGGTGGACTTTATGGAAAGAAAGGAATGCTAGGTGTTTTGAAGGGCAAAAAGATAGTTCTCAAAAGATAAAAATGAAATGCTTAAGTCTTTTGTTTTTCTAGTGTAAGCAAGATCTTGTAGAGGAAAGCATAGATATAGTCAATTTTATAGGAAACTTGTAATTCTGTATATCTTTGTGAGGGTGTGCCCACCACCCTGTGGGATGTAAGTTTCCAATTCATCATCCTTTGTATGATGAATTACTTGTGAATTCAAAGTTACCCTTATCTTAATATATATATATATATATATATTCAATAGAACATTATAAGAATATTTTCTCTCTACAATCAGAATAGTTACACCCCTTATTATTCAGTTTTTGTTCTATACGTACCATATTCTCATAGACTAAGATTGTCAACTCGGTAGCCTTCTTTGACATTGTTGGTAATTAATTCAACAGGAACTATTCTCTCATCTTTCCTCCCTGTTAAACGGAATGTTTGCAGTTATCATTGCGTTTCATGAAAAGGATACATGTTGAAGGATATATCTTCTCTATATTCTGAAGACGTTACATACAAAATTTGGTAAGATTAGAAATGATCTCAGAGGATAGTGAGCGTAAGTAATAAGTAGAAAATTTGATAATATAGTGTCAAGATATGACACTTGAGCCTAACTCAACCTTAAAAGCTTGCTCATGAGAGGAGGATTATCAAGTCCATATAAGCAGACCACGATTCCATTCCCCAACCAATGTGGGACTTGAACCCGCTCTGACAATTAGAAATGATCACGTATGGAAGATAGTGTAAGTAGCACAAAGAGAGGATAAAATGAGAGGTTGATTGAGATAGTTTGTCCACACCCTATGTAGACCTCTGCATTCATTGGTCTGTAGATGCAGTGAGGGGATGATTTCGGGTGATTAAAAAGGATATATACAAGAGTCGCCTAAAAATCTACAATGTTTCAGAATCAGTGCGGAGTTTGCTAAGACACAACTCAAGAAAAGGATCATATAGGTGATAGGAGATTATCGGTATTAAGTTTCAGTTGTGTTTAGATTTACCTTGGAGTTGGTGTTTGTTAGGAGTCCTTTTATTATGGTTAGAGACTTTGATATCCATGTAGGAGCAAGTGCGAGTGTAGAGAACCTCTAGTTTTTTAGTTTGCTTTCTAAAACAATTTATCTAGTGTTTGACTTATTTGGCCTTGAATAGATCCCAAGGATTAAATAAGATCCATCTTGCTGACCACAACTTTATTTGGCCTTGGGGTATATTTTCTTATTTGAGACTTGGGAGGTGTGCAATCTCAGTTTTCTTGTAAGGCTATTTTGGTTGACAAAAGGATATCGAGAAGGTTCAGCGGTAGGAAGGTTTTGGCTTTCATATTACTTTTGTGAGAAATAGTAGAGAGTGAATTGTGTATGTACATTACTACATAAAGACCCTATTTATAGACACTACAATATAATCCAAGTCCAACTAGGAAACAACATACTATTCCTATTCCAATTCCAATTCTAAATAGGACTATATATTCATATTCCTATTCTAACACTTCCCCTCAAGCTGGTGCATATAAATTATAGGCACCTAGCTTGTTACAGGTATAATTAATATGAGGACCAGTGAGGGACTTGGTGAAGATATCTACAAGCTAATCACTTGACTTCACAAACTTTGTAACAATATATCTTGAGAGTATCTTTTCTTTGACAAAGTGACAATCAATCTCAATGTGCTTGGTCCTTTCATGAAACACTGGATTTGATGCAATATGAAGGGCCGCTTGATTATCACACACAAGTTTCACTTGATCAACTTCGCCAAATTTTAGCTCCCTCAATAACTGTTTGATCCAAATAAACTCGCAAGTTGCTGTTGCCATTGCTCAATATTTTGCCTCTGCAGTTGACCGAGCAACCACTCTGTTTCTTTCTCTTCCATGTCACCAAATTACCTCCTACTAATACACAATATTTGGACGTAGACTGTCTATCAGAGGGTGATCCTGTTCAATTGGCATCTGTATATTCCATGATATGCTCATGACCTTGATCTTTGAAGAGTAGTCCCTTTTTGGGCGCTGACTTTATACATCACAGAATACGAACAACCGCATCCCAATGACTATCACAAAGAGAAGTCATAAACTGACTTACAACACTCACAGTGAACTAGATGTCAGGTCTAGTCAGCGTGAGATAATTTAACTTTACCACCAGTCGTCTATACTATTTAGGATTACTGAGTGGCTCCCTCTATCCTAGAAGCAGTTTAACATTCGGATCCATAGGAGTGTCTACATCCATCATCCCTCTCCTGAAGAATGTTTAAGGCATACTTGCGTTGAACAATACCTGATCCAGATTGAGCAACCTCAATACCTAGAAAATACTTTAATCTGTCAAGGTCTCTAGTCTGAAAATGCTTAAAGAGATGTTGTTTCAAAGTAATGATACCATTTTTATCTAAGGGCATCAACTTGGAATCAATAGATCGTCATAGGAGACTACACAATTGAACATCAACCTTCTCGCATTGTGCGTTGGATGTTGTAGATTCCTCAGTAGCCTTTCTCCTTTCATCTACCACACAAGCTTTGATTGTTAAGTGATCGTGGACATTTTGCCCTTTGCATCATAATTCAACCGAGGAAGCTCATGCCAAATAGTCGGAGCTGCCCATTAATGGTTCTGAAGTAATTATCCGATTTGAACTTTTGATTCCTGTACTTTTGGAGTCAAAAATATCAATCCCAAAAGACATCTTTTGAAATCAAATTTTTGTAGAAAAAAATGGTCAAAAAAAATAAAAAATATATGTGGTCTGCCTCGGAATGCAGAGGCGACCTCACTGAGAGGAAAAAAATTCTAAAAACTGGTCGAAAAAGTGCCTGAGACACTGAAAAAAGTTGTCGGAATCCAAATTCTGGCGATTGAATTTGGAAAAAATTACTGGGGTGGTTAATTACTGGCTGACCCCAGTAGAAGAAAAAATAAAATAAAAAAAGGTCACCGGATAACCCACACGCGCCGGCGCATGAGATACATCTCTCCAGAAAATAGAAACTTCCATCTGCGTAGGAGGGCGCGTGTGGGACTGTTTTCCGGTGGTTTTTGTTGGGTTTGTGGTAGCCCAAGCTTCCCGAGCCTAGTGTGACGAACAACTCAAATTATGCCCGAAATATGCCTTAAAAACGTCCAAAACTAGTTGGAGCGCTCCAGAATTCTCTAGAATTCCCTAGAAACGTGTAGAGCTTGCAAGAAGGCCCTGGGAGCTTTTAGAAGACTCTAGGCTAGTCTTGACATGTAAATATCTAAGATATTTTCATAGGAAGATTCTAGGCTAGCATTTGTAG
>JAABOM020000012.1:7261339-7275723 GCA_011800125.2 Solanum clarkiae
TCAAATAAATCATCAATCCTGGGGAGGGGGTATTTATTCTTAATTTTCACCCTATTCAATTGTCGATAGTCGATACACATTCTCAAGGTGCCATCTTTTTTGCGTACTAACAACACTGGTGCACCCCAGGGGGACACACTAGTCTTACGAAACCCTTATCCAATAAGTCTTTTGACTGCTCTTTTAATTCCCGCAATTCTGCTGGGGCCATTCTATATGGAGAGATAGAAATAGGTTGAGTGCCTAGAAGTAAGTCAATACCAAAGTCTATTTCTCATTCAGGAGGTAAGCCTAGGTGTTCTTCATGGAACATATCGACAAATTCATTCACTACTGGAATTCACTACTGGAATTGATTGAAGAGTTGGTGATTCTACCTCCATATTCCTCACTCTAACTGAGTGACATATATATCCCTTGGATATCATCTTTCTGGCCTTAAAATAAGAGATAAACTTCCCCTTTGATGCCCCAATATTGCCTTCCCATTCAAGGATGGCCTCATTTGGAAAGTGGAAATAACCTCTCTTAGTTCGGCAATCCACGGTGGTATAATAAGAAGCTAACCAATCCATACCCATTATAACATCAAATTCCACCATTTCTAGCTCAATTAGGTCAGCCAATGTGTCACAGTCACAAATAGTTACTACATAATTATAATAAACCCTTCTAGCTATAATGGATTCACCTGTTGGTGTAGAGACTTTAAATGGTTTGTTCAATAATTTGGATATTCTCTTAAGCTTCCCAGCAACTGGTGGAGTGATGTATAATAGTATAGAACTGGGATCAATTAATGCATATATATTATGTGAAAAGATGGACAATGTACCTGTGACCGCTTCAGGTGAAGCTTCCGAATTCTGCCGACTCCCCATTGCATAAGTGCGATTCTGGACCCCGCTAGAGCTAGCTGCTCCTCTAACACCTCTAACATGACCCATAGGTTCTTACTAACCCCTACTTGCTGGAGGAACTGATGATGATGATGCAACACCTGATCCAGTAGGTTGTGCTATACCACCCATACGTCTCCTCTGGCAATCTCTTATCATGTGCCCTAGCATACCACACCAATAACAAACATCTATCCTAACCCGACATATACCTGGATGACTCCTTCCACACTGTTTACAAGGCAACTTAGGAGTTATTGGTTGGCCTGCCGAATAACCCATTGTCCGGGCACCTTGCCCTTCACCTTGTTGACCAAACTGATTACTTCGAGGCCTTTGAAATTGTGGTGGAGCACTGGTTGCAAAGTAGGAGGATGATGGTCTAGGGGTCTATTAGAAAATTGAGGCCTAAGCTCATCTTGGAGTGACGTAAACTGCCCTATAGATCTGGCTCTTTTGGCCTTCCCCCTCTCTAGCTCTTGTGTCCTTCTCCTCTGCCTCTGATCCTCCAATTTCTGTGCAAAAGCCTGCATTCTTACTATGTCCATATCTTTGTTCAAGGAAGCAATAGTGCAGTCTCTGACTAGATACGTATCCAACCTATCTACATATTGATGAACTCTATCTGACATTGTAGCAACTACATTAGGAGCATACCTTGCTAGGAAATTAAATTGAAGGCTATACTCCCTCACACTCATATTCCCTTGGTGGAGATTTAGGAACTGATCTGCACGGGCGTCTCGGATCTCTAATGACAAATAATGGTTAAGAAATTCCTCTTTGAATTCTTTCCAAGTAGTTGGAGGTGCATCTATACCCTTAGATTGCTTCCAAGCTTCATACCACAATATAGCCACACCCTTCAACCTATATGTCGCTAACTCAATAGCTTCTGTACCTCCCATGTGCATAACATCTAAAGTACGCTGAATCTGATCAATAAATCTTGGGTCTCTTCATTAGGATCTGACCCAGTGAAGGTTGAGGGGTCCAAATTAAGAAAATCACGTATCTTTGTGCCAGCTACCCTATTTGTATTACCTGTACCCATAACTGGACCTTCCTGCCTTTGACCTTGGCCAGCAACTATACGAGTCAATAGTTGGACTGCATTTCTCAGATCCTGCACGGTAGCATCAATAGGTGGTTCTGGGGAAATTTCACCATTTTCGGGTTCATCAGGAACTGGAGGAGTTGGAGATGTTTGTGATAAAGACTCCTCTCGAACCTTATCTCGTTGCCTCACCTGGCTAGGTATACCAACCACCACTTCTACTCCCTTCCCTTTACCCTTATTCTTCCTTGTTTCTGGCATACTTGCTGTACAAAATAATTTAGGAATTACACATAATGCACCTATTACACTTGACTTTATGGAACGAACTAAAGAATGGAAAGAATGTAACAACTCCTAAATGTCATGCAGCCTCCTACTTATAAATGTGGTGCACAACACATCGATAAATAAGATTCTGCATAGACACGGCTTTGTAGACTCCCTAGGATAACCGCTCTGATACAACTTCGGTCACGCCCCAAGTCTCGTTAGAGCGGACTGGCACCCATTGCCGATAAGGCCCGGGAGAACCAACCTGTATCTATGCTCTTTCTATACGTATTATAAGGGTTTTCTATATTTGACATGCCTTTAAGAAAATAAACAGTGATAAAAAGCTAAAAGGAAATGCATATGACTAGGTCGTTGGGGCCACGGTGTCTAAAATACTAGACATGACCACACCTTGATTTACATAGTCTATAAAGCCTCTTGATAAGGAAAAGTAACTAATAAAGGTCGGGACAGGTCCTACCTCAACAAACTGTGCAATACAAACATATAAGCTCTTAACATATACAAAGCCCCAAAGCAACCTGAAGCTTGTTAACAACAGCTGAATATCCTGTACTCCTACTGAGGAGATGTACTAGCACTTGTACCTGCAGCATGAAATGCAGGTCCCCCATAAGGGACGTCAGTACGAGGTAATGTACTGAGTATGTAAGGTAGGATATACTGTATATGAAATAACAACTCAAATGAAACTATGCACTGGTATAGGATAAGAGACCACCTTTAGTTATACTTTGGAATCATGTACTTTATGTTCTTTATATCACTTTACTTTTACTATAAAATTTGTGCACAGCTATAATACATATTTGACCAACTGATCAGTGGTAAAACTGTATCGGGATCGTCCCTGGCTAGGTTATTCCTTAACCCCTCGGGTTACCACCCGTGATAGGATCGTCCCTGGCTAGGTGATTCTTTCACCCCTCGGGCTACCACCCATCAATAAACAATGTATCGGGATCGTCCCTGGCTAGGTTCTTCCCTAACCCCTTGGGCTACCACCCGTGATAGGATCGTCCCTGGCTAGGTGATTCTTCCACCCCTCGGGCTACCACTTATCAATAAACAATGTATTTTATCTTTCAATTACCTTTGAGATGGTTCTTTTGGTGGTCACAATATTGGAGCTGTAGGACTGTATATATAGCATGTGACATGTAGATAATCATACAAGACAATGTGACAATGAAAAGGAGTATGTTACACAAATAATGAAATGCATATGAAATGGGACAACTCGTGAACTTTATTTAGTAACAAGAACCCATGTAACTTGGTATCCAAGCATGTATGAAGATTTGAAGGTGACTATGTATGGAAGCATGTGAATATTTCAAAGAGTGGAGACATGGTTAATAGTTTTGTCGGAGTTGGCAAGTGCCTTTATGTGCCAATGAAGAATCTAGATTTCATGCCAAGTAATACGAAATCAAGTAGCCTTACATACCTCGTTGTATGACCCTATTACTACCTCGAGATAACCTTCCCTTTCTCCAAATACTTATCTACAGCAAAGTAGATGATAAAAATAGCATTAAATCCAATAAATATATCTTGGTAGTCCAATCACTTAAGAAAACAACACACGGGCAGCAAGCGGGTTTTTATAAACCCGAGCGTATTCTTTCAACCTTTACACCCCTAATCTTATCTTTCTAATACATATTCTCATGTACACATCATGTCTAGCTTGTTTTAGTTTCATAACAGTCTTACAACAGCCTACAAAGCACAACACACAACAATTCTACATAACCTAAAAATGGGCAACATAATGTTACCTTCCTTCGCTACATGTCTACGTCGACACTTCCAAACCTATTCCAACTCTAACCAAACCATTCTAGCAACATTTACACATACAAACAACCTTGATCCAGTCTCAGAATAGTAACAAATCAGTTGTTAAGTACATGAGGCAATAGCCTTCTATCCAATAGCCCACAAGTTCATATTAAACACACAATTGTGATATCATATAAGGACTCACTTTTGTGGACTGTAACAGTGGTTAATCAGCCTTGTTACATTACAGTAAGACCAACCTTTGTTAAATATATAAGTTTTACTTCATAATAAATCCAACCAACAAGAGAAAAACATCTTAATTAACAAGAAAAGTGTACAAGAATCCTTAGCAAACAATCTGTCCGTAATTTCCACCATATGTGTGATTAACTTGTTCCTTTGGTTTTGATAAACAAACCATAATAGGTGCATAAGTAGATTTACTCACCTTCAAACTCAAGGTTTAGAGCTTCTTTAGGGACTCTTGTGAGATTGTAAAGCTTATCTTCCACCCCTTTAAACGAGAGCAAACCAGTACCAAGAAGGCAGATTTTTTCTTGTCTAAGTTGAAATGAATTTGTGTGCTGGTTTTTATCCCTTTTTAAAGGCCCAGCTTGGCCGCCTTACTCTTGGATTTTTGACCATCTTAAACCACATATCAATAAGATGCTTATCCACCAGCTTGGCCCTTACACTTGGGCCTAAATGGGTCTCCATGTTGATGGGTTTGGGCTGCCTATTTTCCAACTTTCCTTTCACTTATTTTGGGCCCAATTTTTTAGGTGTGTTGTGATGTAGTTGGGCCCTTTTTAATATATTTCTTGGGCTGAAAATATAGTAAATGTGTGATGCTAAAACATGGGCTAAATTTACACCTTTACACGGACTTTATTCATAATCGGATTTGGCATAATTCGACGTCGAGACTCGTCTCCTTTAGCTAGCAAATTTGAGTTGGGAAAGTAGGTGATTCACCTGTTAACTTACTAAGTCCTACAAGTACCTCAATTCTCTTACTTCATTTAAGGTTTTAGTCTCCTCAATTTGACACAAAACATGCATACACTTGACCTCTTAAGCGTTAGACACACATATAGCCCATTAATACGAGATTCAGGCACTTTTAAAAATTAGCACTAATTTGACCGAACCGTGTCATATTTCATTTGCATTGTACTAGTATTGTAAGATGTGGGATGTTACACCTTGGTATCTTAGGACACCATCTCCCCCTTTTGAGAACACTAATATTTTCTGCTTGTGAACATCTTCTTTCAATTGGAGAAGGATGGGATCCTTGTCTTACTTTTCTTTCACTTCTACCACCAAGGATGACTCTGCCACATTTTTGACAATGGCCCCGCCTTCGTCAGAATCTTCAATCAGAACCCCCATACGGGCTAGTCCATGGACCTCCTTAGCTAACTCTTTCTTTTCAACCTTAACATGGGTTGTGCTCCCCATGGTCACCCTGCTAAGAGCATCAACAACTACATTAGCTTTACCTGCATGATAGAGGATACTCATATCATAGTCTTTCAACAGCTCCAATCATCACCTCTGTCTCAAATTCAGCTCCTCCTGGCCAAACACATACAGCAAACTCTTGTGGTTCGTGAATACATCCATGTGCCCACTTCATAGATAGTGTCTCCAGGTCTTCAAAGTAAACACCACCGTAGCCAGCTCAAGTTCGTGAGTTGGGTAATTCCTCTCATGAATCTTAAGCTATTTGGAGGCATATGTTATCACCTTGCCTCTCTGCATTAATACATAACCCAGGCCAACTCTGGAAGCATCGCAATAAACCAAGAAATTTGGCGTTGTAATTTGCCTAGTATTTAGCTCTTAAAAGCTCTTCTCACAAGCTTCTGACTATTCGAACTTGGTCTTCTTCTAAGTCAGCTTAGTCAAGGGAGCTGAGATGGAAGAAAACCCCTCTACAAACCGTCTGTAGTACCCCGCCAAGCCCAAGAAACTCCTTATCTCAGAGGGAGTTATAGGCCTTGGCCAATTTTTCACATCTCCAATCTTTTGGGAATCAACCTAGATATACTCACCAGACACAATGCTACATACTTCAACCAGAACTCACATTTAGAAAACTTAGCATTCAGTTGCTGATCCTTAAGGGTCTGAAGGACAACTCTAAGATGGTCTGCATGCTCCTCCTTACTATGGGAGTAAATCGGAATGTCATATATGAACACGATAACAAACATATCTAGGGACGACCTCAACACTCTATTCATAAGATCCATAAAAGTTGCTGGTGTATTTGTTAGCCCGAAGGACATGACTAAAAATTCATAATGGCCATATCGGGTTCTGAAAGCCGTCTTGGGAATGTCTTTCTCTCTAACTTTAAGCTGGTGGTACTCAGATCTAAGATCTATCTTGGAAAAACAGGTAGCACCCTGTAGTTAGTCGAATAAGTCATCAATCCTGGGAAGAGGATACTTGTTAATGGTGACCTTGTTCAGCTGACGGTAATCTATGCACATCTGAAGAGAACCGTCCTTTTTACACATAAAGAGAATTGGAGCACCCCAAGGTGAAACACTTGGTCTAATGAAACCCTTATCTAAGATTTATTTTAGCTGCAACTTTAACTCTTTTAGCTCCAAAGAGCCATTCGGTATGGAGGGATGAAGATAGGCTGAACATCTGGAAGAGTGTCTATCCCAAAGTCTATCTCTCTATACAGAGAGACTCGGGAAAGTCCTCAGGAAAGACTTTTGGGAACTCATTTACAACTGGAACAGACTGAAGATATGGTGCTTCGGCACGAGAATCCTAAACTCTAACTAGGTGATATACACACCCCTTGGAAATTAACTTTCTAGCTTTGAGATAAGAGTCAAACTGACCCTTAGGGAAAACTGAGCTACCCCTCCACTCTAAGACTGGTTCGTTAGGAAACTGAAACTTGACTACCCTGGTTCTGTAATCTACAGAGGCATATCCAGCATGAAGCTAATTCCATGCCTAGGATGATGTCAAACTCTATCATATCTAACTCCACCAAATCAGTTATAATAGTCTTATGATAAACAGAGACTGAACAGCCCCTATAAATTCGTTGGGCTAAAATAGACTCTCTAATAGGAGTAGAAACACTGAAAGGCTCAAGTAAGCATTTTGGACTGACCCCAAACTTCACAACTACATACGGGGTTACAAATGATAACGTGGCTCCTAGGTCTAGGAATGCATAAATATCATGAGTAAAGATTTTGAGCATACCTGTAACCACATCTGGTGAGTTCTCCTGCTCATGTCTAGTGTCCATGGCATATAAGCGATTTGTGCCCTCCACTTGTCCCTGCTGTAGTACCCTTATGAGGTGGCTTACCCTGTGATGCTGAGGAGACTTTCTGTGACCTAGTGTCTCACATATTCTGCCTCCCCAAAGGACAATCCTTCAAGAAATGCCCCACGTGACCACATTTCAAACAACTATTCGTGCCGAGAAGGCACTTTTTGGGGTGAGACTTACCACATTTACCACAAGCAGGATAGCAGTTTGATGGACCTATGCTACCTTGTGACTGGCTGCCCGGGACTCTGCAGTGTTGTGATCCCTGCTCATTCCTGACTCTCGGTGCAGGCGCACTGGCGGATGAAGGTGCTGGTCCAGCTGTCTTAGGATGAAAAGATGACTGACCTCCACCTCGAGTCCCCCTCTTGCCCGACTCCTAGCCTGATGTCTTGGCCCTCCTACTCCTAAACGCTTCCCTGTCCTGCATCTTCTCCTCCTCTACCTATTGCACATACGTCATCAACCAAGATATATCCATATCTCCAATCAATATCGCATTCATACCCTCTCTCTTAGTCATTCCAGAAAGCCCGAACATGAAGAGATCTATCCTAGTCCTCATATCTGCCACCATGGCTAGAGTGTAATGGGACAGCTGCGTAAACTTGAGGTTATACTCCCATACACTCATATTCTCCTGCTTTAAGTTTAGAAACTCTCTTACCTTGGCCTGCCTCATCTCTCTGGGAAAGTACTGTCCCAGAAATGCCTCCTCAAACACTGCCCAAGTAATTGTTGGTGCCCCTTCTGCCTTACTCCTTTTCCACTGGTCAAACTAGAGCCTAGCTACCCCTGTGAGCTGGTAGGCAGCCAACTCAATCCGCTCAGTATCAGCTATCCGCATCATTTGAAATACCTTCTAAAGCTCCTTGATGAAGTTATCAGGATCCTCCTTCATATTAGACCCCGTGAACTCCGGTGGGTTCATTCTCAAAAACTCTCTAACTCGGGCGGTATCTGCCCCTTCATTCCTACCATCTCCCTGGCGACCTCCCTGGTTAGTGACTGCCAGGCCAAAATCTGAATGTCCTGGCAAAGCCCCGCATTAGAAATGTCAGCTTACTGTGGCTGCTTCACAGGCACAGCTGGGCCCCTAGGTTCCTCAGGAATTCGACCAGACTAGTTTGCATTTCTTTTGGTTGAGCATCCTTTGCTTCTGACTGGTCTATTAGTTCTACGAGGAGTCATGATTTAAAAACACAACGTGAACGCACGAGTTAGAAAAGATTTCATAGAGATATACTCTGAAGCACGAGACAAAGAATGACAAGAAAAGGATGATGCTTCCTAATATCCCGTAGCCTCCTTATTCTAGATGTGGCGCGCTTCACACCCATAATACAAACTCTACTAAACACGGCTCCATAGACTCCCTAGGACTCTTGAACTCTGTACTCTGATACCATATTTGTCATGCCCCGAGCCTACACCCTGGACGTGACCGGCACTCAGAAACCATTTCTAGTCCAAATGAACCACTTGGCCTGGCTACTCATTCAGTGGAAGACTTAATAATGATGGAAAAGTCCACAAGAACAATAAGATAAGCTAAACTATCTACATAACTAAATAAGAAAGTATTTATAGCAATGTCTGAATGACTGAAAACTGAAATACTAATGATACGATTTATAGAACCTATAATAAGCTGCCTGAAGGACTACTGAGATAGGCCTCAAGTAGCCAGACCTGAAATAAAACTGAAATGACATAACATGACATGAACTAAAACGCCTCGGACTGAAAAGAGGCCTCACCACTATCTGGAAGCTAGCAAGTTCTCAATGGAGAGGCTGCTGAGGAACTTGGTCACCTGCGTCTGCATCATAAAATGATGCAGGTCCTGAGGACGTCAGTACGTGAAATGTACGGTATGTAAGATGGACAAAATATTTAAACCCGAATACCATAATATATTATGAAAATATAATCATAATCATAAATAAGTTAACCATAATCATAAGGCTAGTAGGCTGAAAGTAACATGCAAAACAATAAATATGCTGGAAATAGTAATAAAACATAATGTTTCTTAGCTTGGGGAGCTTCTCTAACCAACAACCACTATTATGAGCTTCGTGGTGATACAACGTCTTGCCCACGTTGCCAGAGCTGTCCCGTACCTTGCTGGGGTAGGGAACGAATAACTAGGAGAATGGATCCATCCTAAAACTGTACCATCTCAGTGGCTAATGAGGAAGGTACTGTGGTATGATCCTATCCTATGCTGGCTACATAGTTTATGGCTTTGAGTAATTTATTCTACTCTCACCCATATCAATGCTAATACTACTCCCAAAATACTTTATATAGCTCATACTTAATAGATCATAAATTCTTAAACTATGGCTTTCTTGGGGACTTATCCCAGCTTACTCATATGACTTTTTTTAACTTTACTAAAACTAGACCAACTCAGTGACTCAAATCATGCTAAAATTTCTTGGCTAATATGTAAAATAAGTCTTTAAAATGCATATCTTGAATTTAACTTAAAGATACTCGAAATAGTCTTTCCTTTTCTTGAAATACTGTCAAGATTTTCAAGAAAACTCAACAATAATAATTTTGATCATAATTGTACATAACTTAGTAATAAATCTTGAATTGGATGCTAATAAGACCAAGGTTTCATAAAACTCCATCAAGAATATATGAAATTATCATGAAATTTAACACACTTACAAGGTTTACAATAGACTTTGATACTTAAAGGTTCATGGGTGAAAACTAGTTTCAATTTCTATAATTATTAGCAAAATAATTACTTTTAGGTGACCTTACATACCTTGAAGGTGATTTCTTGAAAATTTGAGGAGAGGTCTTGGTGTTTCTTTACAATTGGATGCTACTGGAAGGGTTTGAACGAGTGAATGAAAGTGAAAAAAAAGTTCTTTTCACGGACTTATTTAGGCTTTAAAATGGATTAATTTAGGATATGGGGTGTGGAAAAAGTCGATTTTACCCCTCCCCATTAAAAGAAGGAAATCTGGCCTCGATTTGCAGTAGTGCGCGATGCGCACAAATGTAAAATCTCGCTTTTTCGTAAATTTCAGCTTTTCATCAAAATTTTGGAAAACGCTAAGTGTAGCTTCGCATTCTCTCCATGTCGTGGAGCGGACGCGGATTACTCACTATTTCTGAAATTTTTGGGGAAAAATAATTCGCGTTTTCTCGAGTTTTTATCTAGTCGAGATTATTTTTTGACTCGATTTTTTGTACTGATCGCAAATTTGATCTCGAATTTGCAAACAGAGCAAGAGAAAATACGTTACGTGCAAGGTCAAGTCTAGGGATATTTTCGTCATTTGACGAGGTGTTACAATATAGATAGTGAATTTTTGTGTAATAATGTATAACTACATATGAAAAATGTATAAACTATATGCACTGTTGATATAATAAAGTATACACTACATATGTACATTGATAAAATAAAATATACATTGCAGATAGATTATTCAATCCAAACCAATTTAAAACTCTAAACAATTTAAAATTTTAGATTTGAGCTACCTCTCAATATTTTGACTATTTTGAGTATTATTTACTCGAAATGATTCATGTTTGTGGCATGTTAAATTTAAAGTCGAGCTTTAAACACAAAAGTAGATTAAGGACAAGGAGGAGAAGGAGGAGGAGGAAAACAATGAAGAAATAAGAAAGAAGGAAGGAAGGAAATTGAAGACAAGAAAACGTAAATTACACTTCGCTTGTAATTAGAAATACTCGAATGGTCATCTTGATAAAAATTGATAATTAGAGTACTTTGGATAAGAATTTATGAACAAAGGATCGTTTTGCTTAATATTTACTTGTTAATAATCCTTCAATTTTTTTAAATTTGTTTCAACATTGTATGTGTTTCATATGTTTTTTCTTTGTAAAAGTTTATGTGAAGTTGTGGACAATAAATCAAGTTTGAGAATTGCAAAAGTTTGACAATCTTCGTTGGGGAAATTACATATATAACAAAAAAGTAAAAAGTTTATAAATTAAAAAGTAGCATACAGAGGTGGATCTAGGTTAGTTGAAGGAGTGTCACATAACACGATTTCATAGAAATTTTTTTATGAAATATACAATTAGATATATATTAAAAGTGAAATATTAGAAGTCAAAATAAGTAAAAGGACACTCTTTGCAACAAATGGCTTACAACTTCTGTGGTTAAGGTGTCTTTTAATGTAGTGAATGGTCTTGAGTATGATTCCCCTCATTAATTCATTTTCCCCTTCTTCTTTTTTTTTCCTCCTAAAATGTGTAGTTTTTTCTCCTTCATTTCCACCCTTAAATTACTTTTCTTTCTTTTTTTATTTTTTCTCTTAAATTTATTCTTAAATGTGCGGTTTTTCTCTTTTTTTTCCTCTTAAATTTTAGTGTTAAATAATCTATGGGTCCACTTTAATTCATTCAAATCAATCTATTACTTTTTATTTTAAAAATAAAATAAAATTAAAATTAAAATTTTTATGTATTTGTGACTTGTGAGTTTCTTTTCTAAAAAAATTTTTTCCATCAATCATCCTCATTCTGCATCTCAAACCTCCATATTATATTAATATTTTCATTTCATTTTTGTTAATTATATGCCTGAAGTTTTTATTTTTATTAGTTCGTGATAATAACTTTATTATTTTCTATTTGTTTGTTACAATAAAATAATTTAGGATTTATTAAATTTATGATTAAATTTACTTATATTTTATTTTTTTATTTTTGGATTTGCACATGATGAATTAACTGCGGATCATTTACTATGTTATCTGCCGTCCTCTTTTATTTGATCTTAAATACTCATTATGTAGATTATATGATCTTAAATACTAATTATGTAGATGATATGATCTTAGTATAAATTTAATAGAACAATCTTATTCAAAAAGAGATTCTTTAAGATGAAATTGATTAAGTCTAACTTACAAAATCGAATAGATGACGAACTTTTGAGTGGTTTTTTAGCATCTTATATAGAAAAGAAAGTATTTAATAATGTTCTAATGAGGATATTATGTACACCTTTCAAAACATGAAATCTTGTCGAGTTTATAATATATTATTATAGTGATTTGCTCTTTTTTAAAAAAAAAAAATTCTTGACAAGGATTATCCAACAAATTAGTCATCCAAATCAATTTTTAATAAAAAGGCTATAATTCTTTTCATATATTTTATAAAATCTTAGTCATTTGTTTGCAACTATTATTATGAAGATTTGAACAATTTAATTTAAAATATTATCTAATATAAAGAGTAGACAATTATTTTTTTAATTTATAATTTTATCTAAATTTTATAATACTTAAGAAAAATAACTTTTTTAATAAAGTTTACTATTAATGGGGTCTTAAATTCTTTGAGGTCTAAAGAAAAATCTTTGTTAATTTTCCTCTTGAGATATTCTTTCCTTTAAATGGTGACATAGTTCAAAAAGATCCTCCATATGACACTGGTAGCACATAGTTTATTTACATAAAAAAATTTCAAAATCAGCAAAACTATACATGATTATACAATACAATTTGTCAAAAGTTATAAAAAGAATACACTACTATATAATATACATATAATTTTGTAAAAAATGATTATTTTCTGAAAAATTAATTACAAAAAAATGTTCTTGATCTCTCATATTTATTTTATACACGTGGTCTACATCCACTACATCATTGAGAAGTAATCCACGGAATAGTAATGGAAGGAATCCTTTTCCAACTTTACCTATTTATAACCATTACTCTCTTCTTTTATTAGTCGATCCTAACAAGAGTTGATATATTAGTAATAATAATTTATAATCACATAAATATTTATTATTTATTTTTAGATTATTTATCAAGTCAAACAATATCGCATAATAAATTAGAACGAAGAAAATATATTTAAATAAAGAAATTAAATATATGTGCATAGAACTTGTATTTTATATACAAGTATCAGGCCAAATGACTCCTTTTTTACTCCTTGAATGTTGTTTCAAAATGATTTTGCCTTTTTCATCATATAAGTGAGCTTTATTTCTTATATCTGAATTCTTTTGCATGGATTACTTGGGCTGCAGTCGAATTTAATAGCAACTTCAATTGTCGACGGTATATTTTTGTATGTTATATCACTAATCTTCACACCAGAACTCTAAAAACAAAAAAATGAAATTGCATTAATTAATTTCCTCTCTTTTATATTTTCCTTTTTCAAAATTCTAATTATATTACATGTCCTAGACAATCTTTGTTGTCTGGGCAATAATTCTGATCAATGATGATTGGATTGTCGACATACTTCATTACTATGTTACAATAATAAATACTTTTGACAAAACTGGTGGTTGGTCTTGCCAAGATTTAATTCTTAATCCATTATCAGATCCTGTTATGTTGAGTAAGCCAATGTAACACTTTCCACACCACCTTCCTAGACTTCCAATGCTGCAACACAAACAATTAAAACTTGTATATCGCATGAAGGAACGTGTTGTAGATATAATCAAGCAATACAAAGTTATGATGTGTCTAACATTTTACTAATATTTTAGAACGGATGATGATGATAGTGAGATGAAGGGCTTACCTAACACCATGTCCAGGTCCACACAGAATGTTCTCCATCCAAAGGTTTCTTGTACCAGGACCAATAGCTATACAATCATCTCCACTTTTACTTCTACAACCTGTGATAGTAACACCTATTGATGATTGAAAATGAATGCCATCTGTGTTTGGGCTCTGATCTGGGGCTATTATTCTTACGTTTCGAACCAATACATTGTTGCAGCTATTAATGACAAGGTGTATTACTTGGCTGTTCGCTGAGAGTAAGCCACTTACCACAACATCATTACCTCAATTGAACGTAATTGACTGCATTTTACACACACACAGATTTATTATGACATGCTACTTCTCATGGATTCTATTACCTTTGTTAGGGAGCGTTTTACTACCATTGTGGGAGAATAATTCAAATTTCATCGGTATATTAGATATGGAAAACATATTTGAAATGGTATCAAATACAA
>JAABOM020000012.1:7284709-7298181 GCA_011800125.2 Solanum clarkiae
TTAATGCATCTTTCGACGCTCATCATGGGTCATCCGGAAACAGTCGTGCTATGTTTTTAAATATAGGGGTCAGGCTGCGTACATCCGACCCCTCCTTACCCCATAATGGACGGGAGCCTTTGAGGGATTGGGGTAATGTTGTTGTTGTATTTAGAATGATGCACTGCCTCTATATTAATTTTCTTTGCCTTGTGAGTAGATTGTGCTTCTTGTGGGAAGGTTGTAGGCATCATAGATGCCTTGTGTTTTCTATTACAAGGACCCACTATGAGTCGTAGCTCACCCTATGAGTCGTAGTGTCCCCTCGTAGGAGAAAATAGTCACGTGTAATTCCTTATCACTTACCATACTAGATCTATATATGACTCGTAGTGTCTGCTCGAACTTGTAGTAAGGGACTCATAGAGGTTGCCTTATTTTAATTTATATTCTGCTCTCTACTATGAGCCCAGACTACGACCCATAGGTCATCCTACGAGTCATACCTGTGGCTCGTATCTATGAAAAAAATAGTATTTTTGCAGGCACCTCAGCACTATGAAGCTATTGTACGACTCGTGGGTCACCCTAAGAGTCGTACCAGTGCCTCATGTCTGCAAATCTGCAACTGGTTTAGTGACACTTTTCTATTTTCTATTTGTTTAGTTTTTAATTCTAGTCACTTCTTGTTTTTCTTAATTTATTTGTAAGTGAAATATGCCTGAATGTGTTGCTCATCTAGGGTTTGCATTAAAAATTTCCAGGTCTCAAAGCTCCGAAAAGCAGAAAAGCAGCTATCAAAACTTTGGGGAGGCAATTGGTGGATGAGGCATTCGAAATTGAATAATTGGAGGGCTCTATGGAAGTCCATAGAGTCAGGATATACCCGGAGGCAAATGTGCCTCAAACCCGAGCCTGCACTACACAAGTGCCAATAAAGGTCGATAGTCCCTCCTAGTCTGAGGAGGAGGGCAGTGGTGATGGGTCCAAGAGCAGCTCACCATAGATTACTCCCACACACACTGAGACAGATTCTGAGGAGGGCTCATAGGCTCAATAGGAAGAAGTAGAATCACAGCCCCAGCTGACCCAAGATGGGGGATTCTAGGAATAAAGGCGATCTACGACAAAGGATTGGAACCGAAAGGGGGAGGAAAACCTGTCAGACAGATCCATGAAGAGTGGAGATTGAATGACTCTGGGTTGGACAGGTTATCAAGGTTAAGTGAAAAGATTGACAGATTGGGATTCCGATAGAATTCGCAGTGATTGGGCAAGTATGCCCCTTATTTGGTCTAAGAGTTTTATGCGGCTTAATATGGTACCCTTCTACGATGCCTTCCCAAGAACAAGAAGGCAATTGATCAGCCTCGATTACGAGTGGTTTTAGTTAGATGTTAGAGAGTTGATTTTTCTGAGGAGACAATCCGACATGTTCAGTTCAGGCCTATCTATAAAGTGCCTCATTCCACCGCAAAGTATGATGGTCGAATTTCAAAAATGAGAAAACCGGTGAATAAGACAGATGTCGGGATCAAAATTGACCTACTGCATGGATTGCCAGCCAGATATGCAAGGAGGGTTTCGAGCCTACGTGGGTCACAAACCACGCTGATCTGATAGTAAAAGCCCACCTCTCTTTCCGGGCTAAGTTTTGGTCGTTAATTATCTGTTGGAGTATCCAGCCTACTTTTATGGATAATGTGATCACCCTGTAGCGATCCGTGCTATTAGCTGGCATTCTAGCTAGATATGAGATTGATTGGGCCCGAATTAGCTATGCGCTGATTTACGAGTTCGCTGTCACGACGAACGCCTCACTGTCATTCCTGGTTTTGATCCACCGTTGGTGCATTGAAGTAGGTGTTCATGTCAAGCCACACTTATGCATGCATGTAGAGTCCACACACACCATGGATCCCAGCCTGATCAAGGCTGATGAGAACCTGGTGGCCCTGCAGCGAGCATTTTCTCCTCCGCTGCCAGATCCATTCCCGGTTGAGCCTCAGACTCAAGAGCCGACTCCAGCCACCACTAGTACTACTCCATCTACTACAGATCCATCTCTAGCTGTTGAGATCGAGTTGATCCCATCCTCCAGTACACCCGCACCAGCATCATCTACTATGCAGGTTGATTCTCTTATGTCTGCTATTGCTTTTCAGGCACTGGTGCACAAGGTAGCCACAATGGAGTGCAGGTTGTAGAGTTTAGCGGGCCAGATTAGGCCATGGGTCAGTCACATGATCCAGGCCTCAGAGGAGAGGGCAAAGGCATTCGCTCATGAGCTGATAGATCAGAGAGTTAGACCAGTGGATGCCAGAGTATATGCCTTCGAGAAGAGGATCCAGAAGAGGCTCGCAGATGCCTGACCTGCTGATGTGATCACAATGACAGAGGAGTTGGCCAAGTTCAAGGCCGACTTATTAACGATGTTAGCAGCCTCGATACTAGTCCCGAAGGTGGCACCGGTGGGTGATGATATTTTTGATTGGCTCGATGACCGCCCACATGCCCAAGGGAAGAGGCCTCTAGAGAGTGACAACCCAGCAGTGAGCCATAAGAAGTCCAGGACTGATGATGAGGCAGCAACACTAGAGGAGGAGTTGATACCGGATGAGGTGGTGCAGGAGTCCCTAGCTTTGGTAGCTATACAGAGGGATCGGGAGTAGCGAATGGCACAGGGAGAGAGTAGCTCACAGGCAGCTGCAGCGCAGCTTATAGAGGAGGAGACCGTGGCGCAGGACCCCAGGACCAAACAGATTCCAGTGCTTAAGCACCACTATGTTTGATATTTTGACCCCAACCCTTACTTGCTATTAATGGACACTTTGCTCTTTTTGTTAGAAAATATTTTCTTTAGCTTGGTTTGTGGATATTTTTAAATGTTTTGTTTCGAATTTTGGTTTTAGATATGTTTTGGATGTTTAGTTTTGTATGTTTTGGAAATTCGATTTTCTTGTATGTGTTTACATTGAGGACAAAGTATTCTCTTTTAGTGGGGTGTGGGAAGTTATGGATTAGGGTGAAGTCTGAGTAACCTCAAGTCCATAACTTCCCCTCTTTTTGATATTCTAAGATTTTCTTGTCGTATTTCTTTTTCCCTGTGGGCGTTTTAATTTCTATTGAACCGGTATGTTTAGGTAGTGTAGATAATTTGTAGATATACAGTAGTATTATCTATTAGCATATATAGTTTTAAAATGCTTTTTGCATGTTTTTAAAATTTGGTACCCTTTAAATTTTTAAGGTTGTTGGTTATTTTTGCAATCATACATATGATTATCTGGCAATGTTTGTTCTGATAATGAGAAGGCAAGTTGACACTTGAAGCATGGCCTATGAGTCAATACTTTATTTTGTATGTAATTCCATGTGTTTGTGAGCTTATTTTGCCACATTCATGTATTATGTATGGACTCAGAACTTGCCTTATAACTCTAAGATTGGAGTGACGATTTTGTTGGATTGGGAAAGGATCTTAGTCCATTGTTCTTTTACTGAAGTTCACTTAGTTTATCCCTTGTTCCAATTGTTTGAGCTTTTCATGTACCTATTCTTTCTTGACACCTAGCTAGCCTAGTCTTGTTTTATGAAATACCTTGATATTGACCCTAGTCTATCCTTGAATATGTGAATCTAGATTGAGGCTAGAAACCTAAGTTAAGGGTGGCTACAAATAGTGGCCTTGGTTTGGGGAGTAGATATTATGTGCTTTATCTCTGGCTAAAAGCCTAAGTTGAGGGTGGCCTTTATTGTGGTAAAGTAACGAAAATGTGATGGTTATTTGGGAAAGAAAAAAAGAAATGAAGAAATCATGTGCCGAGTGAGAAAAAGAAAAGAAAAGTTGCCTTAGATTGAAGAAAATAGCAAAACTGAGATAAAAAATAAGGTACAACTGAAAAAGAGTAAGAAAGGACCTGGTAAAAGCTTGAAAAAGGAGAATAAGGGCGGATTTAGAGAAAATGGTTGAGTTAGGGAGGTAAGAGTATTGACAAACATGGTTCAAGGATAGGTTTTAGTCACTACTTGCCTAAAATGCCATACCAAAGCACCATGAGCCTATGTTACAATCCATTAAGTCTTAAAGTGATCCAAAGCCACTTTGCCATCAGTCTGGAGTTGAGTATAAAGGCAAGTCTATGGTGTCAGTCATTTTGCATGAATTTTATTTGTGAGAGTGAGAATGCTTGCACAGTCCCTAAATGTTAAATGCTTTTTCAGTGAGAAAGAGGGACTTTTTTCTGTGAGGGAATTTGCGCTGCATGATTAGCATATGACTAATTCAGTGATGGTGGATTGTTGATACTCCTTTATCTGTCATAGTTTGATTGCCGGATACATCTTTATGTTGTGGTTTGCTTAGTAGCTTTGCAATAAGGTTTTAAAAGTGAGAGTTAGGTACCCGAATTTTAGTTAAGTGATGAATATGCCATTAGAGTATCTACTATGTGTTTCTTATTGTCTGCTTATATTGAATCGTCGCTTGAGGACAAGCAACAGTTCTAAGTTGAGGGTGTTGATATACTGTCAAAATACAACATATTTGATGCCTAAAACAAGGGATTTTGCTGTTTTTAATGTGACCTTTTATGGTTTTTATGTGTATTGCAGAAAAGATAGGTTGGCATGATTTTGGGAGAAAATTTTAGATTTTACTGAGGTGCAAGACATATGAGCCTTCCTACGAGTGGTATCCTGAGCTAAGAGTCGTGGGGTGATCTCGTAGCAATAAACAGTGAGCAAAAATAAGAAATCTGTTGAGTGGAATTCAGCCCTACGAGGCTACTCTATGAGTCGTAGGACTCACTACAACTCGTATAGGTAGGTTCATAGCAATAAATGGAGAGCTAAGAGTTTAGACCAAGAATTGAAGGCCAAGACTACGAGAGGGGCATACGAGTCATACAAGAGGATCATAACAGTCAATACCAAAATGCTAAGTGCCTACCACGAAACCCCGATTATGACTCGTAGATTACCCCATGAATCGTACCTATGTAACATACCTGTTGCTAGCTATCTATTATATTTAATTTTTAGGATTAAATTGTAAATAGTATAAATACTTAAGGTTAGGGTTTTACAAAGAAGGGGAGAAACATACAATATTGTAGAGAACACTTTTGGATATTCTAAGGGTTTTTCTAGAGTTTAGTGTAGATTCTCTTTTTTAATTTAAAGATCCATTTTTGGGGATTGCAAAAACACACATTGTACTCATTCTCCATTTGTTCTTGTTCTTCATTGCTTTGGGTAAATTCTCAATTATGTCTTCTATTTGCATTGTTGTTGATTTTGCCTTAGCCATGAGTAGCTAAGCACCCACAACTTGGGTTTGTGGAAATCATGAATAGTTGACTTGAAATACCTAACTTTGTGCTTTTCTTTGATTGGGTTTTGCATGTATTGTTTATTTCCCTTCATTTTGATCAATGTTTGGTGGTGGCCAACACCAAACCCCGCCTACTATCACGATCCTGACCAAGGTAGTGACGAATAAGAAAAGGAAAGTAAATGACAAGATTCAATTGATGTGTTATCACCTAATCAACAAACGTGACCAAGGGGAGGTTGACTGGGACAATGGGCAACGGTTAGTTGGCATGCCATGGTTGCCGACCACACGCCATGGTGAAATTTGACCTTCACCTTCAGGAGAGGTCGGGAAGAACCTAAGTTACCATCCTACATGCGAATTCCTAATTAGAGTTATGTTGTTTAGGATAATTTAGTCAACGAATCATGGAGAACACAATTCCTAAGTTGTCCCTAAATTTGAGTGTCTTTTCGCATAGTAGTTTAGTGTTTATTTTTATTTTTGTTCTTAAATCGTTAACCCCCCTCCCTCCATTTAGAGATTTTAGTAATCGATGCTTGAAATGATTGGTCGCCGATTTCTATAGTCAAGCCCCGTATTGCCTGTGAATTCGATCCTAATGCCTGGTTAGGTTGATTGCTGACAGCGGCCGCTTTCTTATTGGAGCGTGAACATCATCAACATGAGCCCTAAATCACATGATTTTATGAAATCCTATGTATGTCACTGAGTTGAGGTTGAGTTTAATTACCTGAGTTGAGTAATTTTAAGTATGATCAAGTATGAAATGTATGTTACATTTGAGTCACATATATTACTATATATAATGATTACCTTGCTTGCACTACATGATGAGTCACATTGAGTGAGTCTAAATGACCGTCTGGGTTGAATTTGATGAATTGCGTTGATTGAATGAGTTGATTAGTAATTCATATGAGTTGAGTTGAGATAACCCAATGAGGTTGAGTTTTGAGTTGATTGATTGAGCATCAAGGATTGATTTGATAACTAAGTTGATTTATGAGTTGTGCATATTTTAGTCTCAGGAGGAGTATCGAGCATCGAGCGGGGAGCAAGTAAAGATCTACTTTCACCCACAAAACTATGTCTCCAATGTAGGATAGTTGTACAACTCGTTCTGGCAATTGTTGTCCTGCAAGTGGACATTTATTCTGGATCTATGAGAGAGTTGATCTTCCTTTTCCGTGGTAAGTGAAGGGAGAGTGTGGTAACAACATCACCTTCGGTGTGCATCACCAAACTAAAGGTGATAGGATTGGATGTCAGTTAAGAGAAACTCCTGAGCAACATTGATTGAGCATGATATTTTAAACAGGGTCTATTTTTACTTAGTATATTTTGAAAAGGATGACTTACTTCAAACTTTCATGTACTGAGCTGAGCATGAGTTATTGAGTCGAGATGAGTGAGTTAAGCTTTAATTTGTTGAGCTATTTTAGATGCTAGTATATTCCCTGTACTGACGTCCATTTGGGCCTACATCTTTTGATGATGCAAATACAGGTGATAGGGTACTTCAACCCATGCATCGCTAAGATCCAGATTAGTACATTTCTAGAGTTGGTGAGCCCTCTTTGCTTTCCGGAGGAGCTCCTTTATCTTATGAGTTAATCTAGTAGATTGTTTTCCTTTGTTTGATTTGGGGTGTTCACGGCCTATCGCGACACCATCTAGATTATTAAGTAAAGGCTTCATAGACTATGAGTAAGGAGTATTGAGTACTGATGTATCTAAACCTATTATGTTATGAAAGTATGATACAAAAGAGTTGCATAAATATATCTATATTATATGTTCTATCATTTCATATGATGTCTTTATATTCTTAGTTCTTCCTTTTGTTACCGTGACGATGAGGGCAGGTGGTTTTTGCACTCAATGAGAGTAGTTTAATTGGACTTATGGTTTAATTAGACTATTCTATTAGGTGTGCTGGCATAATATAGAGGTTGGTATGATGAGAGTGGTTATTTCCTTTTCTCAAGGGATGACATTACTTAAATTCATCATGCACACTAATTTGGTGTTGATTCCAAAGAAGGACAAGGTAACAACATTTTCAAACCTCAGAACAATAAGCCTTTGCAATTTTTTGAACAAGGTAATATCAAGAAGTTTGCATGATAGGCTAGAAAGATACATGCCTAATCTTATCTCTGCTAACCAATCTGGTTTTTTAATGGGAGGAGTATTTTAGAAAATATTCTCCTTGCGCAAGAACTTATTGTGGATATAAGGAAGAGAAGCAAGGTGGCTGATGTTGCTATAAAATTGGATATGGCCAAGGCAAATGATAGAGAGGAATGGGCTTTCTTGGTTGTTATTTTGAAAAAAATGGGCTTTGATAAGCTATTCATTGATAAAATATGAAGATTGATTGTTAACAATTGGTATTCTATTTTGATAAATGTCTAGGGTTGTCGATTTTTTCATTCTACAAGGGTGTTAAACAGGGGGATTCTTGATCTCCCTTATTATTCATTCAAGTGGATAAGGTCCTATATAGGGCCTTTAATAATCTATTTACTTGTGTAGGTTTTAGGGTTATGGTTTGCCAAAGTGGAGTGAACAGATTAATCATCTGTCAAATACAGATGAACTATCATATTTTTTGAAGCAGATGGTACTACTTTAAAGTTGCTCATGAAGATTCTGAATGAGTATAAATGCCAATCGGGACAAAAATTAATAAGGAAAAGAGTGTTTTTTATGTTTATCACAAGGCTGAACATGCTGATATTAAGAGGGTAGAAGATTACACTGGGATCCACGGAGGTAACTTTCCTTTAACTTATTTGAGGTGTTATGTGGGTTATGCCAAGAAATAAGTCAAAAGGTATGTCTATTTTATCAAGTTGAATAGGCTTTATAGAACATATTTCTTTTCCTAATCCTTTCTTGGATTTGTCCTAACTTGTGAATGATAATTAGTAATACGTATTTCATTTGTATTTCTATAGTGGTGTTGCTTAGTGGTCCTTATCATGAGAAACATGTCTATAAGTTGGACATAATAGGTGAGCTTTTCTGCCAGAATGTTATCATGAGAAACATGTCTTGTGTGTAATAATATACGTATTAGAAGGAAACCTCACTATTGGTTTGTTCCTTCCTATATATAGCCTCTAATAGGTATAAGTTGACCCCATTGTTTTACTCTATTTAAGTGTATGTTGCATCTTAGCTAGCTATCACTTATTGAGATATAAACAATACTTGTAAGATGATTTTTGTTGGTTAGACATATCTACAAGTTTGACATATCTATTGGTGTGCTCTTAATATCTATATTGAAAGCCTTATGACAAATTTTGTAATCCATGATCTACTATCACAACCCAATTTAGGATCATGACCAGCGTTAATGGAGAAAATCCCAAAGCAAACTTTACTTGAATTCTATAGAAAATTGGACAGAGTTTCCTTGATTTTTGGGCCTATTCAAATATTTCCCTGTCTCAAGTATCAATAACACCACTAATAACATCTCTAGATTTAACCACAACATCTGTCAACAATCCAATCGCATACAAGTCGTGATTATATCCAAACTACATTGCTACCTGATTTGGTCGATAGGCCTCTTGACAATCAAAACTAAAAAGCTCAAATGCCCTCAAACATCAAATGAAAGACTCTATTTCTAGATCCGAAATTTTCCCTTCAACTATTATCCACTCTTCCTTTTCTTTGTAAAACTTAGGAATCAACCAACCTTCCATAACTAAGGTGTATGGCCTCCACTGAAATAACTCTCTAGATGAGTTTTGTAAATCATGATCTATGTGGAAATTTTCAAATGGTGGTACATACCTACAAAGTAGAAGTATGAAAAAATAAGGGAACACATATTGGAACTTCCTTTGTATTGTGAAGAGTTTCGTGAGTGGCATCCTGATATATCATATGATGATACACCTGACCTCATTAAAGATGATAGCAAATTGTGAGAATTTTCTAAGCCTATTATTCCTAGCCTCTCCTGGGGTGGGAACGACTTTTAAGAATTAGATCAGGAGACACCTAGTTTCCTGATGTATATGTCTTGCATTTTTTTATTACCTAGAACAATTGCTGACTAATGTGCACAATGTATCATGTTTCTTTAATTATTTTCTTGTCATGATTTATAGGTATTATAATTCGCTAACTGGTAAGGGACCCACGAGCGCAGAGGAGAGGATTTGGCAAAGCTTTGTGAACGTGGCTATGAACCACAAAGGCAGAAAGGACTGGTGAAGGATAGCAATTACTCCGTAAACATAGAGTATTTCCTGCGAACATCGAGAGGACCAAGACATATGCCTCCGCGAATGCGGAGAAGGAACATGAATGCACCAACAAAAGTCAGCCAACAATAAAACTCAAAATGGCCCCTCGAAATTCATCCGAACTCTAAATTTTACAAATCAAATATGTATCCATATCATAAACGGTGATTCAGAATCCTCAGAATTTGATTCTAATATTTTCTTGACACAATTACTAATGCAAGTCAAATAAACTAGTTTAAAACTCAAAATATCAAAATTGCTCTTGGCAACTCCAAAAATTATGACGAGACCATTATTAGCGTTAGTTTCACCATCCAAAACTATTGGAAATATTGAAATTTCGATCCGATTTTCGAAACTTCAAATGTTGACCAAAGTCAAACTTTGGCTTCGAAAATAGCTAAAAATATAACTATGGGCCTAAAAACCTCATTTTAACTCTGAATTCAGTTCTATAACCTTTTTTAGACTAAATTCGACGTTCCGAAGCTAATGGACTCGACAGATTTCTCATCTGACACTCGAAACTGAAAATGACACAAAAACTCACTTTTTCAACAATTTAAGCTTTCCAAAAATGCCAAAACTCATATTTTTCAACTTTCAAAACTCAAGATTTTAGTTCCAACAATACAGATAGTTCAAAATAGGTCCAAAGCAACTTACGAAAGGGTAAAAATAATAATTTTCACAGATAAACTCAGAAATGACCAATAAGGTCATTACACAAGTGGCACCAGGAAGAGCTAGGAGCGTTATGTATAATGGTAAGTCTAATCACGTACAACGAAGACACAATACTATTAGACAACTACTCTCTAGTGGAATTATCACAATTGACCATGTAAAGCCAAAGGATAACGTGATGGATCTACTTACAAAAGGCCTAACTAGAGAGGGAGTTGAGAGATCATCAAAGAGAATGGGACTATGGCTGAGGACGAATCGTCATGGCAGTAACTCTACCTAGAAGACTGGAGATCCCAAGATATAGGTTTAAGGAGATCAAACAAAGTCATTGATGACAGTTCAATATTATTATAAGGTCCATTCTCATAATGAGACAATGTTTAGTAATAAGGATAAGATAATAGGACTTTTTAATGTGGGGTATATCAAATAGTGTAACTACGAGTTAACACATTTAGAAATCACCTATGTAAGTGTGCGATGTAAGTTGTTTCAAGGAGAAACCAGTAAGGCAAATTCTCTATGCGCTTATAAACGAGGAATAGTTCATGGCTGAAACGAACAAATGAATGAGAACCAAAAATAGTTAAAGGATTAATCGTGTGACTTATATTGTCTAGGTATACAAGAAAGTTCAACGGTTCAAAGATATCAAATCTATCGATTGACCGAGTATATCTGATATAAGTTCGCTATAGAAAGTTCAAAGGGAAACCTACTTATCCAGATGTAATTAATCCTTACTTACGAATCACACAATTTTTTTCATGCATATGCATATATATATATATATATATATATATATATATATATTTAAAAAATTAGAGTCATTCCCATTCATGTGGGGGATTGTTGGCTTTTTTAAAGGTGTGAATGGAAATGAAGGATTGTGACCTTTCTAATAATTGTGACTTTTCTGGAAAGTTACGACTTTTATGAAGGATCATAGTTTTTTCTAAGAGTGGTGAGCTTTCTAAAAGATTATGTCTTTTCTAGATGGTTTTGACCTTTCTAATAAGGCACAAAAAAGACCCTCTGTTGGCTATAAATAGAGAAAGCCTTTTCTCAATTTTGAGTATTTAATTTTTCTTCATCTGCATACATTTTCTTCCAAATAAAAGAAGAGTCTTAGTGTGATTTTGTTGTTATTTTAGTCAGTTCATTGAAGTTATTGAAGTTTGAGGTACTGCTACTTCTTTAACAGGGAAATCCATTTTATCCTGGGGGAAAAATCCATAACCTTGGATACAGTGAAGGATTAAATTTCTTAAGGACACACAATGAATTATGTGGCCTCGGATACTTCTTCTTTTTCATCCTTTTATTATTTTTGATTTGTTGTTTTGAATACAGGAGACAATAGTACTAATATTTCTCTTAATTTAGTATTAAAAAATCTACATATAAGTAGCTTGTTATGAACCTTTAAATCAATAATTATTGATTTCATAGTGCCACCTAGGATTGTTATTATTAGCGGGCCTAATTAAAAAAGAGTTTAAATTTGGACACCGTCAGTGTATCATTTTTTTTACACCATCAGGTCATTTTAACCTGCTATAGCAAGTCACCCATTTTTCCTAATTAATTTTTAAGGAAAAAATATAATTAGAGCAGTTTCCCTCTTTCTCCCTAAAAATTCGATTTCTATTTTCTTGTTTCTTTTACCACCTAAAAATTCTGATTCGCCTTCAATTCCTCCGTATACATGAAAAAGTTCCACAAAAGGTGATTTTTGAATAGATTTTCATATTTGCCTTGACAGTTGCTCCTCTTCTACATTTTTTATTTGCATCCTATTTATGTTTTCTGTCGATCTGCATATATTGTTATTTTAATTTTGTTTGTTTATTTTGTACATGTGAAAAATTATGGATTCTTTTGTTGTTTCTCTTATTAATTTGTATTGATTAGTGTAAAAACTACATTGGCAGAATCAAAGTTATGTCCAATATCTATTTTGTTGTGCAAGTATTGTAGATCTATTGATGAAACTGTTCTCTCTTCACTAGTGATTTAATTTTAAGTTTACTTGTGATGTGATTTATGTGTCTCATCTTATTTGCACAATAGATTTAGTGTAATAGGATCTCATTCCTTCTTCATTTTGCCTTTTCATAATATGATTTGGAGTCAATTTCATAATATGATCTATTCGGAAATAATTTTTTAGTTTAAATTAGAGAATTAAGTAAGAAAAACTTCGCTACACTAAGTTATTTGATTCATCTAGCATTGATCCCTCTGAAAGAACAAAAAGGTAATCATTAAGTAGGATCCCGATGAAGATCAAGTTCTTTTTCTATTTCATCCTTGCATTTGTTTTGCAATGGATCTCCACAGAGATTGCTCATGTAAATTGAAGGGTCATTAAAAGTGCTAAAAATTGGTTAGCTGTCGGAGTTCTACCTGTCAAGTGATTGTGTGAGAGATTCAAGTGAGTCAGTAATGTTAAGCTGGTCATTCCTTGTTAGAACCCATAAATTCGAACATTTGAAATGCTTGTAAATTGGGATGATTATTGGAAATTTCGAGCAATTCGGGACTTAAGTATTTATTTTAAGGTTTAGACCAAGCGGAATATTTTTTATATATATAAATTATTCTTGGGAGTTAAGAATCATAAATCCTTAATTGGTTCAACTTGGGAAAAGTTTGGGACCAAATGTGCATTTTATTTCAATTTGAGTTCCTTAAGAGTTAAAATAAATTGTGGGGCCAAGTATGTGTTTTATTATGATTGGATGGGGGAAAGACTTGGAAATTATATAAGGGAGTATGTCTTACAAGAACATAACTCCCTTAAACTTAGAAAATATTGAGAGCAAGCCAAGAAAACCAAAGGAAACCCCTGAAGCTCTCGGCCTGCTACAGTGGGCACCAAGAAATTTTGTTTTTCCATGTTTTTGATTACTTGACGCTTCAAGGTCGATATATGGGTTCCCCCAAGTAGCGTAGAAGTGTTAGATTGCTAAAGAAATGTTCGGTTTGGTGTTTGCAAAGTTAGGAGCTTGTGAAGGGATTTTAAGGTAAGTTGAATTTCTATCCCTTTCCATATAAATTAAACCTTGTGGGGATGTTGGGGAAGTAATAAATTGTTGATTAATTATGAAAAAGGGGTGAATTTCTAGCTTAAATCATGAAATCCAAAATTGGGGTTTGAATGGGACAAGTTTACATATGTT
>JAABOM020000012.1:7300424-7325389 GCA_011800125.2 Solanum clarkiae
GTGAGAGTTGAGAATGTTAAGATAACAGCTCCAAGTGGAAGCCCAAACACGGATGGCATTCATGTGCAGAACTCAAGAGGGGTTACAATTAAAGGCGGCATTATCAAGACTGGAGATGACTGTATTTCTATCGGCCCTGGCTCCATGAACATGTGGATTGAACAAATTGGATGTGGACCTGGACATGGCATCAGGTAAAATTATACAAGAAAAAAAATCACTTTCACATATCAGGAGTTTTTGCGCCGCCTTACTTTTTCATGCATTTCAACTACCTATATATACCTTTTTTCTACATCCAAGAACATACGGGAATAAGTACGCAAAAGACAGGTTCTTAGTACTACAAAGAAAAAAAAGGCACATTTTAATAACCCTCTCAACTGGGCCGATCAGCCCATTACCAGCTCCGAGTTAATATCTGGCCCGACATAGGCAGGATATCGGGCCTGGGTAACCCAGGACAAGATGGTTGGGTCAGACAAGTTCATGAGCTTGGTTGACCAAACGGGTTATGTTCAAAGATGTCCTCTATAAAATGTGGTTTTGATATGTTGCCCCTCATAAGAAATATGTTACAAAAATGTCCTCATACGAGCTGTACTTTGATTTAGCTTAAAATAAAAAAGATCAAGACCACTATATTTGATGAATATTCTATGTAATTTTTTGTGACCGAACAATTGTCAGCTTGGTACATGGCCCACAGCTGCACCGGCCCGACTATATCAATCGAAAAAATTAAGTTTATGCCCATTCGAATTAAATTATTTATATTCATATATTCGTTACATATGATATCCCAATAGGGATATAATGTTGTTGGTGTGGATTCTTTTGAACCAAGTAGAGTTGACTTACACATTGTATATGTGTCAAAAAATTAAAAAACAAGAATAAACAATAGATCTAGAACACAACAAATTGTGTTACAACCACGAATTTCTTAACGCTCCATACATCCCCACCTTTCTGCTGCTTTCATTGGACTCAAAACTCATAAAGTTCAAGTGCTAGATGTTAATTTATTCAATTACGTGATCTAACTTTAAACACTTGAATATGTAGATGAGATGCATTAAATCTATTACAATTATTTTGTAATCCAACTATAACAATTGGTGAATCCAATTCTAAAAAAATTGCTTTATATATGCCAAATACATCATCTTGACAGTTTTTTAACTCTTGCAGCGTGGGAAGTTTGGGAAACAGCAACAATGAAGAAGGAGTTGCGAATATAACAGTAACCAATTCGGTTTTCACAAAGACACAAAATGGTGTTAGAGTAAAGTCATGGGCAAGACCAAGTGGTGGCTATGCTAGAAATCTTATGTTCACAAATCTTATTATGAGGAATGTTGGGTATCCCATACTCATTGACCAAAATTACTGTCCCGATAATAATTGCCCCCGTCAGGTATAATTCATCTCACACCAACAATTTTTGTTAAGCCATGAAAAGATCATACGTAGAAATGCAAGCATAACATATGTTGCCATTTCTTGTGACATGAATGTAGAATTCAGGAGTAAAGGTGAGTCAAGTGACATACAAGAATGTGAAAGGGACGTCATCGACACAACAAGCCATAAAATTTGATTGCAGTTACTCAAATCCATGCACTGGAATCAGACTACAAGACATAAAGCTTACTCACAACGATCAGTTAAGAAGGCCAGCAGTATCCTACTGTAGAAATGCAAGGGGAAGACGCGGTGGCACAGTTATTCCCAGGAGTTGCTTCTAAAAAAATACAACTGATTGAAAATGAACTTCTTGTATATACTTTTCTTATTCAAGTTGAATGTGCAAGATTGGTTATACGACTTTATACTCTTTGGGTCCATACTAATATAGAGTTTCCCATAATGGCCTATTCGTTTGATAGTTTGATATCATGAGTTGGTGCTACCTCTACCTAGGGGTGGGCCGTGTGGGAACTAATCCTATGACTATAAAAAAAAATATATTTAAAAACACAAATATGTCACAACAAGTTATAATTTTTTTTGTTGTGCATTTTTATGACAGAAATTTTTATCTTACACTCTAACAGCTCTCTTATTTCTCACTCACTTGTTATTTGCTCTCTTGCTTACGTTCTTTCTTCTTTCTCACTTAGCTACAACTCAAATAATCACTTCTATCTATGTATATGGTGATGGAAGGATCAAGAGTTCTATCTATATATGGTGATGGAAGGATTAAGAGAGACACTTTCTATTATCTTCTAGAATATTCCTAATTATATTTTTCTAGAATCACTATAAAATTCTTTTTTGTTCAATTTTCCAATAGTACTTAGGTGTTGAATTAATCCCAAGAACCCAGCACCAAACATATACAAAGTGGAGGACCCTTGGCCTTGGAATTAGTCACCTTGAAACCTTGGGTTAGACACTCCATCATTAGTAAACCTCTTATTTGGGGTATTGGAGGATCCTTAGCCTTGGAATTTGTGACCTTGATGAAACCGGTCACCCTTAGAACCTTGGAAACCACCCTCAAATCGAGCCCGCTTAGACTCACTTCTCCTCTTTCTAAGTTTTCCCCTTCAAGTTGTTCGGCGTATGTCATAAGCCGAGACAAATTCATATCACTTACGAGCATTGCGGCTTGACACTCTTCATTTACCAAGTCAAACACCCGCGATACAAACTTGTTCATCCTTGATCTAGGGCCGGCAACCAAATAAGGAGCATACAGTGAGAGTTTGTTGAACTTAAGGGCATACTCCCTCACACTCATGGAATCTTGCTTGAGATTCATAAACTCCATCATCTTAGCCTCTCTCAACTCGATAAGGAAGAACCGGTTGAGGAAGGCAGCTTTGAACTCCTTCTAAGGAATAACATCATCATCTCTCCTCTCCAACTTCCATTGAGAAAACCAAATTTGGACCATACCCTTGGTTGTGGAAGAAAAATAAGACAATAACAAGAGTCAACTATTCAAAAGAGAAGCGGGACTAAGTGAAGTCTTTCATAATCATAAAACATAAGAAGAGTTGAGCTCATAAGCATATACAAACATAGTATCCAACAACACCTCTACTTTAGAATGGAGCGGGGGCCAAGACACTTCCCAAGCTCACCCTCATGATAATAAGTATCCAACATAAGGTACAAGCCTCAACATAACATGAATAAAATAGATATTGTCCTAGGAATTGAGAACTCACCAAAACGTTTTCTTCAAGGTCCGAACTAGCCACTTGGAAGAGGATGATCAATAGGATCTTCGGTCCCTACATGGTAACATCATGTAGTCATAGAGTATGCGTTAGTACTTGGAATGTACTAAGTATGCGGGTTATAGTGCAAAAAATACATAAGCAATAATATTCAAATGCATACACAGAGGCAATGGATATAATCTCAATATGACATGTATGAGTAATGCTTGTGATAAAACATGCATGTAAATCATTTAACTTGCATAATGTATCATCCATATGTGGGAGGAGACCTTAACCGACATAGAACAAGAGAGCTGCTACTTGGAATCCAAGGCATGACACCCCCTTGGTAAGGTAACCGAGCATAACACCCCCCGGCGAAGTATGGTCTACTTGGGGCAAACCATGCATGATAACATGAAACTACATGGATCCACTAGCAAAGCCAATTTAGGGAAATAACATAATCCTATGGTGACACATAGTTTACATACTAAAGACTTTATATAAGGACCTCTTGAGTTGAGACCCTATCTTAAGCCACAATTGGTGCTAAGTCTAATCCCTCGGAATACTTGAAATAATCATAACTTTAATCATAACATGAATAACTTGTAAGAGACATGATACCTTAACATGAGTAGCTCATTACATGCTTAACCTCCACTAGTGAGCTTACTTGAACTTGAACATGAGGGTAAAATAATCATGCTTGATCCCTCAACTTGACATGAATGGCTCATTAGAGGGTAACATCTTGAAATAGGGCTCAACTTGTCACTTGTAACATCATAGATACTTTTTATGAATCAAATATATGCTTGGGAGACCATAATTATCATGAAATCACTTGGCTTGAAAATCATGCAATAGTTTATCAATAACTTGAAAATTCTTGTCATGTAATTTCATCAAACACATGGTGGGTTCATGACACTTGTTCAAAGTCATACAATTCAAGTGTATAACAAGAGGGAGTAAAAATCGATTCAAAACAACCCACCAATATTGTATTAAAACCATCATCTTGGGTATCTTGAAATTCATCTCGAAATTCATAATAATTCATAATTTTCATAATTCACATCATGTATAACTTCAATAGATATAAATCAACTCATGAAATTAGATTAAAATAGACATTCTTACACAGTCAATCAATACTTGATAAAACCCAACACAATTTACGTTCATGGTTCATAATAAGAGATACCCATAAGTAATACAACTTGAAATCATATAATTTTCATAAAATGAGAAGGTTGGGTTCCGTGGGTGAAAGGACCTATGGATGAAGACGCACATACCTTAAACCTTGAATTTCTTAGGGTAAACTTGAAGGAGACTTAAAGCTTGGATTGGGTCCTTGAAATCCAAAGTTGTTCTTGAGGTCCTTGAATTTGAATGACGATTTTGATAAATTCTTGGAGAGGTTTTAGATATGTTTTTTGTGAGTACTAGAGTTGAAAAATGGCTAAGTATGGTAGACTTCACGTTTAAATGGGCATTGGGTTATTACCCCAGTGCCCTTGGATAAAATATGGAAAATAGGAAAAAAATACACAGGTCTGCACCCTAGGCGCGACGCGTGAAAAATTGCTCTGGTCCGCACCCTAGGCGCAATGCAGACTAGGCACACCTTACCAAACAATACTACTGTGCGCCCTAGGCATGTCGCGGCCTGGGAGCACAGGCTCTCTAGCAATCGATTAATTAGTGAAAATTATTTTTCGCTACGGGTCTTCTAAAATTCGGGTTTTACACATTTCTCACTCAATATTTCTCCTGATCAAGAATATGAAGTCGAATTTCCAAAATCACATACGATTTTTAAGATATAAGAAAATTACGATTATAGCGCATTACGAAACACATGAGGGGTGTTTCAATATCTCCCCCTTGGGAACATTCATTCCCGAATGTCAAATAAACATATGTAATAGATGTAATTACGAAGATTTCGGCCCAACATGAATGCAACAAGTGCACTTAGACGTCATTTTCAGAAAGTCTCAACATGAATGTCAAAAAACACCATAAACTTGTTAGCATGAACATGAATGCATGCTAAAATGACATGAAGACTGAAACTTAAGACTTGAAATCATGGATAGGACTTAATTTATTACCTTCGGACTTGAGTAGAGTGGAAGAGGTATGGATATTGCTTTTTTATATCTGGTTCAGCTTCCCATGTAGCACTTTCAACTTGTTGATTCCTCAAAGGACCTTGACGGATGCTACATCTTTGTTCCTCGACCTTTTTACTTGTCTATCCAATATCTCCACCAGGATCTCCTCATAGGTCAAATTATCTTCCACAACACCCATAATCTCTAACGGAACTATAGCACTTGGGTCACCCACACACTTCCTCAACATAGACACATTGAAGATCGGATAAACCATGTTCATATTCTAGGCAAATCTAATTCATAGGCAGCCTTACCAATTTTCCTCAAAATCCTATAGGGTCCACAAACCTTGGGCTCAATTTTCCTTTCTTGCCAAACCGGACCACACCTTTCATGGTCTATTCTCCTCAGATCGGAATAAGACTTTTGTCTATTTTGGGCCATCTTCAACCTCTACCTTATCAACCTCACCTTCTCCAAAGCCTCCATAACCAAATACGGGCCTAACAAAGCCATCTCCCCCACATCAAACCACCCAACTGGGGATCTACAACACCTACCATATAGAGCTTCAAAAGGAGCCATGCCAATGCTTGAGCGGTAGCTATTGTTGTAAGAAAACTCAATAAGTGAAAGATGTTTATCCCAACTACCCTTAAACTCCAAAACACAAGCTCTAAGCATATCCTTAAGAGTTTGGATAGTCCTTTCGGCTTGACCATCCGTTTGAGGATAAAAAGTCGTGCTAAGCTTGACCTTGGTACCAATACCCTTTTGGAAGGACCTCCAAAAATGAGAAGTCAATTGAGCACCATGATCCGAAATAATAGACAAGGGTACTCCATGCAATCTAACCAACTCATGAATATACAACTTGGCATAATCTTCGACATGATAAGTTGTTTTAACTAATAAAAAGCAAGCCGAGTTTGTCATCCTATCAACAATAACCCAAATACAATCGAAGTGTTTCCTAGTCTTAGGCAAACCAATCACAAAATCCATGTTGATCTCTTCCCACTTCTAATTAGGAATTTCTATGTCTTGGGCTAGGCCACCTGACCTTTGATGTTCAGCTTTCACTTGTTGGCAATTGTGACATCCGGCTACAAATTTGGTAATATCCCTCTTCATACCACCCCCACCAATATACCTCCCTAAAGTCTCTATACATTGTTGTGCAATCAATGTGAATAGAATAGGATGAATTATGGGCCTCCTTCAAAATCAACTCCCTCAAGTCATCAACATTAGGCAGACACAACCTATCTTGGTACCCAAGGACACCATCTCCCCCTTGGGATAAAACCTCCACTTTACCATCCTTTACCAAAGCCTTCAGTTCTAGCAAGGCGGGGTCAAGGTCTTGTTTTGGCTTGACTTCCCCAATTAAAGAAGATTTGGAACCATCAACAACCATTACACAACCATTTTCAACTTCATTCAACCTAAAACCCAACCTAGCTAACTGGTGAATTTCTCTAGCCATGTCCTTGTTACCAACATCAATATGAGCTAGACTAACCATGGACACTCTACTTAGAGCATCGACCACAACATTAGCTTTGTCGGAATGATAGTGCACTTTCATATCGTAATCCTTAAGGAGTTCTAACCACCTTCTTTGTCTCAAGTTAAGATCTTTTTGTGTGAACACATATTGGAGATTCTTGTAGTCGGTAAACACATCTACATGAACCCTATACAAATAATGACGCTAAATTTTCAAGCGAAACACCACGACCGCCAATTCAAGATCATGGGTGGGATAATTTTGTTCATGAACCTTTAGTTGCCTAGAGGCATATGCTATAAACCTTGCCATTTTGCATCAAAACACACCCCAAACCAATCCTCGAGGCATCACAATAAACTACAAACCCTTCTAGCCCTTCCGATAAAGCCAAAATAGGAGCAGAGATAAGCTTATCTTTCAAAGTTTGAAAACTCTTCTCACATTTATTGGTCCAAACAAATTTTGTCTTCTTTTGAGTCAACTTTGTCATCCGAAAAGCAATAGAAGAGAAACTATTCATAAACCTCCGATAGTAACCCGCCAAACCCAAGAAACTCCTAATATCCATCGGAGTCAAGGGCCTAGGCCAATTCCTTATCACCTCTGTCTTCATAGGGTCTACTTTAATTCCATCACCCGAATCCACATGCCATAAAGGAATGCAACCACTTTCAACCAAAACTCACACTTTTCATATTTAGCAAACAACCTCTTATTCCTCAAACTTGCAACACCACCCTCAAACAATTTACATGTTCTTCTTCACTCCGGGAATAAATTAAAATATCATCAATAAAGACCACCACAAACATATCAAGGCAGCGTTTAAAGACCATATTCATGAGATCGATAAATATTGTCAGTGCATTAGTTAAACCAAAGGATATTACCACAACCTCAAAGTGCCAGACCTAGTCAGAAAAGTTGTCTAAGGAATATCACACTCGCTCACCTTCACTTGGTGGTATCCGAACCGAAGATCAATCTTAGAAAAGTGACTAGTCCCTTGTAGTTGATAAAAAAGGTCATCTATCCTTGGTAGAGGATACTTATTCTTTATAGTGACTCTATTGAGTTGCCCGTATCGATGTACATTCTAAGAGAACCATCCTTTTTCTTTACAAACAATACCGGTGCACCCCAAGGTGACTTGCTAGGCCTTATGAAACCCTTCTCCAATAAATCCGAAATTGATCATTCAATCCTTCAACTCCGCTGGGGCTATACAGTAAGGAGGAATGGAAATAGGTTATGCATTGGGGAAGAGGTTTATACCAAAGTCGATTTCCTTTCAGGAGGAACACGAGAAAGACATCAAGAAACTCATTGACCACCTGAATTGACTCTATGGAAAGGACTTTAGACTTAACATCCCTAACCCTTACAAGGTGGTAAATGCAACCTGAGAAATCAATTTTTGAGCTTTAAGATAAAAAATGAATCTACCCTTGACCACCATACTATAACTCTCCCACTCAAAGACGGGCTCATTAGGGAATTGGAATCTAACTTTATGGGTCCTACAATCAATGGAAGTTTAATATGCATGTAACAAATCCATCCCAAGAATAATATCAAAATCCACCATGTCAAGTTCCACAAAATCACAAGGCAAGACTTTATGAAATATGAACATGGGGAAATCTCTATGGACTCTTTTAGCAATAACAGACTCACCAAGAGGGGTAGATACTTCATAAGGTTCACATAATAATTCGGGACATATATGAAGCTTTTGGCAACAAAAGAGATAATGAAATAAAGAACGGCACCCGGATCTATCAATGCATACATATCATAATAAAAAACATTTAACATACCATTAACAACATCGAGAACCTCATCCATTCCTTGCCTTTCTTGGAGAGCATAGAACCTATTTTGCCTTGGAGTACCCCCTTGTTGGCTTCCCTTCGCCTTTTGATCCCCATTAGCACATTGGCCTTGAGGAAGACCATCTCTACCCTTGTTTTGAGCATGTGGACAATCAAAAACCTTGTGATCCATTTCACCACAACCAAAGCAAGAATTAGAATTCTTCAAACATGGACCACCATTGTTTCTCCCACACTTTTGGCACTTAGGATTAGTCATCCCACCATTTCCAACTTGAAACCTAGGGTTAGACACCCCATCATTAGAAAACCTCTTATTTGGGGCATTGGAGGACCCTTGGCCTTGGAATTTGTAACCTTGTTTAAATCGGCCACCCTTAGGACCTTGGAAACCACCTTTAAATTGAGCCCGCTTAGACTCTCCACTTCTCCTCTTTTTAAGTTCTTCCCCCCCAAGTTGTTTGGAGAATGTCATGAGCCGAGATAAATCCATATCATTTACAAGCGTTGTGGTACGACACTCTTCATTTACTCAGTCGGACACCCCCAACACAAACTTGTTCATCCTTGATCTAGGGTCGGCAATCAAATGAGGAGCATACTTTGAGAGCTTGTTGAACTTGAGGTCATACTTCCACATATTCATGGAACTTTGCTTAAGGTTCATAAACTCCATTATATTAGCCTCTCTCAACTCGATAGGGAAGAACCGGTTAAGGAAGGCATCTTTGAACTCATCCTAAGAAATAACATCATCATCTCTCCTCTCTAATTTCCATTGAGCAAACCAAATTTGGGCCACATCCTTGAGTTGGTACGCTGCTAATTCCACTTTCTCCTCCGAATTGATCCCCATGATAGATATCACCTTATACACCTTATCGATAAACTCTTTAGGACCTTCCTCCACTTGGGACCCATGAAACTCCGAAGGATTCATCCTTGTGAAATCCCTCACCCTTGAGGCCGAAGTAGGAGCTTGAGGATCTTGGGCCCCTTGATTTAATTAGTTGGTCATAGCATTGTCCAACATAGTGATGGCATTTCGGAATTCATCTTGGGCCAACCCTCCTTCTTGAGGAGCGGTAGGGGCTGGTTGCTCCTCGGGTGTACGGGCTTACCTTAATCTTCCTCTTGGTAGCGGCCTGATCTATAATAGCAAAAGAGCATTTATGTCATGACCGAAGCTTAGGGCCTAGACGTGACATGACGAATAGGGAACCCGAAGGAACCCAAGACAATCCTCTTAACATATCATTACACATCATTGGTCATAGAAGCATTAAACAACATTAATTAGAATAGAAATAAGGGCGAAAAGGACTAAGGGAAAGCCTTTCATAACATAAGACATCATTAAATCAAGAGAGTCGAGACTCATAACATAATTGCATAACTTGTCTAACAACATCTCTACTACATAGATAAGAGCAGGGCCCAAGACAAGTAACCGGGCTCACCCTCATAGTCATAAGTATATAATAAAGAAAAAAGATTCTTAATACATATTATAAGATCAAGTCATCATCCCCCAAATTAAGGACTCACCAACTAGCTTTGGGTAGAAGTACTAGCCACGAGGAGGTGGATGATCAATCGGTGCTTTGGTCCTTACATGGTAACATCATGTAGGCATAGAGTATGTATTAGTACGTTTGAATATACTAAGTATGTAAGATGCAATATAACAATAAATATGCACATGGAAAAATGCAATAGTGTAAGCAAAAGATAGCATATTAGCAATATGACATGAATGAATGATAATTGAAGTAAAACAGTCTTATATAGAACATATTACATGTGAAGAAGGTGACCATCATTACATAACCAAGGCCTACTACCTCCTTGGTGAGACAATTGAGGTATATATCCCCCAATGTAGTAGCACGGGCCTACCATCCCCTAAGCTAGGCGATTGAGGTATATACCCCACCAATGTGGTATCATGGGCCTACAACCCCCCGATCTAGGTAATTGAGGTATATACCCCTCAACATGGTAGCATGGGCCTACAGCCCTCTGAGTTGGGCGATTAAGATATATACAGCTCAACACGATAGCATGGGCCCACCACCCCCCGAGCTAGGCGCATGAGGTATATACCCCTCAATGTAGTAGTTCAAGCCTACTACCCCACGAACTAGGCAATTGGTCAACATTCATCACCTAGATACTTTTCATGAAATCATCATATAAATACCTCCGTTTCATCATCATAGAGTCATTCAAGTCATAGTTCATGCAATGGATCATCAATAGTTCAACAATCCAAAATCGGATATTTCATCAAACACTTGGTGTATGTGCAAGGCTAGTGTAAGATCATGCAAGTCAAGAGTGAAACCATGCAAGAAAATCCAATGTAAAATAACCCACCAACACTTGGTAATACCCTCATGCAATATACATCAAATCCCTCCATCAAATCAAACGATAGACCATAGATTCATAACTCAAAACATGCTCAAACAGTCACAAATTTATGAAACCCCAACATAGTTCATAGTCAACTTCATAATAAGTAAGACTATAAGTAAATCAACTTATAATCATGCAAGTTAGGTAGAAAGGAATATTAGGCACCATGGGTGAAAGGGCCCAATGGTTGAAACTCACATACCTTGACTTTGAAGAATTCTTTGAAGAAGATTTGAAGCTTAGATGAATTCCTTAAGATCTGGAAAAGATTTGGACACTTGAATTTTGAGAGAAATATTAGTTTAAGGGTTTCACAGAGCATTGAGGAATTCTTATATGATATGAAAGCAAAATATGGCTAAGTATAGGTGTTTTTACCCATAGGAGGAATTAGGCCCACGACCCAAAAGCCTCGGGCCGAGATAAAATCACTGGCAACAAAATACACAGATCCACGTCTGGTCTACTACGTGGACCTATCAAGGAAGCAATTTACACTGGTCCGCAATGAAGGTGCATTGCTGCACCATCGCAAACAGACACTGGATAAGGGATTTTTAGAAAATCAAAATTGTGATTCGTTTGATCTAAAATCGGGGTTAGACCCATTTCCCACTCAATTTCCCCCCGATCAAGAATATGAAGTAAGATTTTCGATATCATGCACATGAGATATATGGAAATTATAATTTTGGGCTCTTCCGAGGCACATTTTCAGGAACTTTTTGGGGTCGTTTCAATATCTCCCTCTTGGGAACATTCGTCCCCGAATATCAAAGAAAGGTATATGAGAGACGTAAACATAAAAATTTCATCCCACATAAGGATGCAACAATGCATTTAAACATCATTTCAAAAATCTCAACATAAGTATAAAATCATCATGAACTTATCAATTTAAACATGAATATATGCAATGACATGAGGGCTGAAGTTAAGACTTGAGATCATATAGAGGGATTAGAATTAGTACCTTAGGCTTAAGTAGAATGGAAGAGATAAGGATATCACTTTTGCATGTCCGCTTCGGCTTTCCAAGTAGCACTTTCAACTTGTTGATTCCTCCAAAGGACCTTAACGGAAGCCACATCCTTGTTCCGCAACCTCTTGACTTATCTATCCAAAATCTGAACCAAAACCTCTTCATAAGTCAAGTTGTCTTCAACAACACCCACAACATCAAAAGGCACAATAGCATTACGATCTCCCACACATTTCCTCAACATGGATACATGAAAGACCGGATGAACCAAATCCATCTCACTAGGAAATTCCAACTCATAAGCTACCTTACCAATCCTCCTCACACCTTATAGGATCCCACATATCTTGGACTCAACTTTTGCTTCTTACCGAAATAAACCACACCCTTCATGGGTGACACCTTCAAATAAAGCCAATCACCAACTTTGAATTCAAGATCCCTTCTGCTTACATCGGCATATGAACTTTGACGGCTTTGGGCCATCTTTAACCTTTATCTAATCATCCTAACCTTCTCAAGAGCCTCCATAATCAGATCTGGACCCAACAAAGCCACCTCTCCAACTTCAAACCACCTAACCAGTGATCTACAATGTCTACCATAGAGGGCCTCAAAAGGGGCCATACCGATGCTAGAATGATAGCTATTGTTATAGGCAAACTCAATTAATGGAAGATGATCATCCCAACTATCCCTCAACTCCATACATAAGCCCTAAGCATATCCTCAAGTGTTTGGATAGCTCTTTCAGCTTCGCCATCCATTTGAGGGTGAAAGGTCGTACTAAGTTTAACCCTTGTACCAAGTCCCCTTTGAAAGGATCTCCAAAAATGCGTAGTAAATTGAGCACCACCACATATAATGGAGAAAAGAACTCCAACATCACCAAGTCATGAATGTGCAACTTAGCATAATCTTCAGCCCATATGTGGTCTTAACTGGTAGAAAGTGAGCTGACTTCGTCATCCTATCAACCATAACCCAAATGGGATCAAAACCCTTTCTAGTCTTGGGAAACCTAACCACAAAATCCATATTAATCTCCTCCCACTTCCAAGTAGGAATCTCTATGTCTTGTGCTAGGCCACCCGACCTTTGGTGCTCGGCTTTGACTTGTTGGTAATTATGACAACCGAATACAAATTTGGCAATGTCCCTCTTCATACCTCCCCACCAATATACCTCTCTCAAATCTCTATACATCTTTGTAGAACCGTGGTGAATAGAATATGAAGAACCATGAATAAGGCACACATAACCTACCTTGGTATCTAAGGGTACCATCTCCCCTTTGGGGGAAAACCTCCACCTTACCATCTTTTACCAATGCCTTCAATTCTAACGAAGCAGGGTCAAGATCTTGCTTACCTTTCACCTCCTCGACTAATGAAGATTTAGAGCCATCAACTACCACAATACCCCCATTATCCAACTCTTCCAACCTAACCCCCAATCTAGCCAACAGATGGACCTCCCTAGCTACCCCTTTGTCATCATCATTAACATGTGCTAGGCTACCAATGGACACCCTACTTAAAGCATCGGCTACCATATTATCCTTACGGGGATGATAATGCACACTCATATCATAGTCCTTAAAAAGTTCTAGCCACCCTCTTTGTCTCAAATTGAGATCTTCTTGAGTAAAGACATATTGGAGACTCTTATGATCAGTAAACACATCAACATGCACCTCATACAAATAGTGACGCCAAATTTTTAAAGCGAAGACCACGGCGGCTAATTCAAGATCATGGGTAGGATAATTCTTCTCATGTACTTTGAGTTGTCTAGAAGCATAGGCTATCACCTTACCATTTTGCATCAACACACAACCCAAACCAACCATTGAAGCATTAAAATACACAACAAACCCTTCTAGCCCTTCCGATAGTGACAATATAGGAGCGGACACAAGCTTATCTTTCAATGTTTAGAAACTCTTCGCACACTGGCCTTCTTTTGAGTCAATTTGGTCATAGGAGAAGCAATAGAAGAGAACCTATTCACAAACTTCCGGTAATAACCCGCTAAGCCTAAGAAGATCCTAATATTCATCAGGGTCAATGGTCTAGGCCAATTTCTAATCACATCCGTCTTTTTAGGATCCACCTTAATACCATCCCCAACACTGATGACCTAGAAAGGCAACCTTTTGCAACAAAAATTTCACATTTCTCATACTTAGCATACAACTTCTCTTCCCTCAATCTTTGTAGCACTACTCTCAAATGACCCATCTGCTCTTCTTCACTATGTGAATAGATCAAAATATCATCAACGAAGACCACAATAAACGAATCAAGGTAGGGTTTGAAGACCCTATTCATAAGATCTATGAAGATAGCTGGTGTATTGGTCAACCCAAAAGACATCACAACAAATTCATAATCCCCATATCTAGTCTTGAAAGCCGTATTAGGAATATCACACTCCCTCACCTTCAGTTGATGGTACCCGAACCAAAGATCAATCTTAGAGAAGTGACTAGCCCCTTGCAATTGTTCAAGCAAATCATCAATTTTTGGAAGAGGATACTTATTCTTTATGGTGACCCTATTAAGTTGCTGGTAGTCAATACACATTCTAAGGGACCCATCTTTCTTCTTTACAAATAACATCGGTGAACCTCAAGGGGATTGGCTAGGCCTAATAAAACCCTTCTCCAACAAGTCCCTCAATTGCTCCTTCAACTTCTTTAACTCCGTCAGGGCCATATAATAAGGGGGGATAGAGATAGGTTAAGTATCAGGAAGGAGGTCTATACCAAAACCTATTTCCCTTTCGGGAGGAACAGCAGGAAGGTTATTTGGGAAGACATCTAGGAACTTATTTACCACTGAACCGACTTAACAGGAAGTGCCTTGGACTCCACATCTCTAACCCTCACAAGATGATAAAGACACCCCTTAGATCAACTTATGGGCTTTAATGCAAGAGATGAATCTATCCTTGACCACTATATCATGACTCTCCCACTCAAGAACAGGTTCATTTGGGAATTAGAATTTGACCCTATGGGTTTTATAATCTATAGAGGTAAAGTGTGCATGAAACCAATCCATCCCAAGAATAATGTCAAAATCTAACATGTCCAACTCAACAAAGTCACATGGAACAATTTATGCAAAATGCAAATGGGGCAATTTTTATAGACTCTACTAGCAAGAATAGATACACCAATGGGAGTAGACACCTCGTATGGCTCAAACAACCATTTGAGTTCAACATTAAACTTTTTGGCAACAAAGGAGGTAACAAAAGAAAAAGTGTCACCCGGTTTAATCAATGCACACACATCAAAATCAAAGATTTTTAATATACCGGTGACGACATCGAGAACCTCTTCAAGCTCTTGCCTCCATTAGAGTGCATACAACCGATTGTGCCTTGGGGAACCACCTTGTTGTCACCCCTTCCCAAAGGAACTACATTAGCACCCCAATCTTGGGGATGAACATCCTTAACCTTGTTGCGATTATGAGGGAAATCTATCATCTTATGCTCCATTTCCCCGAACCATAACAAGCACCGTTATACCTCAAGCATGGGCCACCATGACCCTTACCACATTGTGGACACATAGCATTAAGACCCACACCACTATTACCTTGGGCCTTGGGATGTCATTAGCAAGCCTTCCTCTAGTAGCATTAGAGGACCCTTGGCCTTGATGAAACCAGCCACCTTTAGGACTTTGGAACCTTCCGTCAAAACGGGCCCTCTTGGCCTCATCCCCCTTTCTCTTCCTCTATTTTCCCCCCTCCATTTGTTCAGCATAAGTCATCAAACGGGACAAATCCATGTCACTTATCAACATAGCAGACCGGCACTGCTCACTCACCAAGTTTGATACACCCATCACGAACTTTTTCATTTTAGACCTTGGATCGGCAACTAAGTGTGGAGCATATTTAGAGAGTTAGTTGAACTTAACGGCATACTCCTTCACACTCGTAGTTCCTTGCTTCAAATTCATAAACTCCACCATTTTGGCCTCTCTAAGCTCAAGAGGAAAGAACTGGTTAAGGAAAGTTTCCTTGAAGTCCTCCCATAAAACCACATTATTGTTCCCCTTCTCCTCTTACATTAAGTAAACCGTATTTGTGCTACCCCCTTGAGTTGGTAAGCCGCCAACTCCGCCTTCTCTTCTGATGTCACACCTATAATGGCTAATACCTTGTAAACCCCATCAATGAATTCTTGAAGGTCCTCATTCACTTAAGAACCATAGAACTCCAGTGGGTTCATCCTCATGAAGTCCCTCACCCGAGATGCTGGAGTAGGAGCATAAGGGGCTTGGGCCCCTTGGTTGTCTTGATTAGCCACAACCTCTACTAGCAATGTGAGAGCATCCCGGAGCTCACTATGAGCCGGTAGCTCCTCGAAAGTGCGAACCCTTCTTCATCTTGTGTTAGGAATGATCTAGCATAGCAAATAACAATCGTTAGGGTGGAAAACCCTTACTTTAACTCTATATCATGACTTTGAACATGAAGAAGGGAAACATTTCCTAAAATGTCTCATAGCTTTTTGCTCATAGTTGTGCTGCATAACATAACCATGAATAAGACTCTAATCGACATGGTGTGCTAGATACCGAAGACCATTAACAACCTAGTGCTATGATACCAAGTTTGTCATGACCCAAACCTAGGGCCTAGGCGTGAAACGATGATAAGGGCGAAAGGGGCTGGGGGAAAGCCTTTCATAACATAAGACATCATTAAATCAAGAGAGTCGAGATTCATAACATAATTGCATAACTTGTCCAACAATACCTCTACTACATAGATAAGAGCAGGGCCCAAGACAAGCAACCGGCCTCATACTCATAGTCATAAATATATAATAAAGAAGAGAGAGTATTAATACATATCATAACATCAAGTCATTGTCCCCGAAATTAAGAACTCACCAACTACCTTTGGGTAGAAGTACTAGCCACGAGGAAGAGCAAGATCAATCGGTGCTCCGGTCCCTACATGGTAACATCATGTAGGCATAGAGTATGTGTTAGTATGTTTGAATGTACTAAGTATGTAGGATGAAATGCAACAAGAGATAGGCACATTGCAAATGTAATATCATAAGCAAAAGATAGCATATTAGCAATATGACATAAATGAATGATACTTGAAGTAAAATATGCTTATATAGAATATCTTACATGTGAAGAAGGTGACATCCATTACATAACCAAGGCATACTACCTCTTGGTGAGGCAATTGAGGTATATACCCCCCAATGTGGTTAGCACGGGCCTACCAACCCTTGAGCTAGGCAATTGAGGTATATACACCCCAATGTGGTAGCACGAGCCTACAATCCCCTGAGCTAGGCGATTATGGTATATACCCCTCAACATGGTAGCACACGCCTACAACCCCCCAAGCTAGGAAATTGAAGTATATATCCCTCAACATGGTAGCACGGGCCTACCACCCCCCGAGATAGGCAAATGAGGTATATACCCCTCAATGTGGTAGTTCATGCCTACTGCCCCCGCTCCCCCCCCTCAAACTAGGCAATTGTTCAACTTTCATCACAATAGATACTTTTCTTGAAATCATCATACAAATATCTTCCTTTCAACATCATAGAGCCACTCAAGTCATAGGCCATGCAATGAATCATCAGTAGTTCAAGAATCCAAAATCGGACATTTTATCAAATACTTGGTGGGTGTGTAAGGCTTGTGTAAGATCATGCAAATCAAGAGCAAAATCATGCAAGAAAATCCAATGTAAAACCACACATCAAAACAAGGTAATGCCCTCTTACAATATACATCAAAATCCTCCATCAAATCAAACAATAGACCATAGATTCATAGCTCAAAACATGCTCAAATAGTCACAAGTTTATGAAACCCCAACATAGTTCATAGTCAACTTCATAATAAGTAAGACTCGTAAGTAAATAAATTTATAATCATACAATTTAGGTAAAAAGGAAACTTTGGCACCGTGGGTGAAAGGGCCCAATGGTTGAAACCCACATACCTTGACTTTGGAGAATTCCTTGAAGAAGATTTGAATGGAGATTTGAAGCGTGGATGACTTCCTTAAGATCTGGAAGAGATTTGGAAACTCGAATTTCGAGAGAAATATTAGTCTAAAGGTTTGAGTGAGTATTAGGGAATATCTTGTATGATATGAAGGCAAAATATGGCACAGTATAGGTGTTTTTACGCATGGAAGGTCTTAGGCCCAAGACCCAAAAGCCTCGGTCCAAGACAAAATCACTGGCAGCAAAACATATAGGTTCGCGTCTGGTCCGCAACGTGGAACTATCGCTGAGGTAATTTTACACTCGTCCGTGATGGAGGCGCATTGCGGCACCATCGCGGGCAGACACTAGATAAGGGATTTTTAGAAAATCAGAATTGCGATTTGCTTACTTTAAAATCAGGGTTAGACCCATTTTCCCACTCAATTTTTCCCTCAATCAAGAATATGAAGTTGGATTTTTATATCATGCATGAATTTTGAGATATATAGAAATTACGATTCCAAGAACTTCTGAGGCACATTCTCGGGAAATTATGGGGTCATTTCAATTCGTTAGGGGAGAAAGTCTTACCTTTACACCTAAAGCATGACATAGATCATGAAGAAGTGAAACATTTCCTAAAATGCCTCATAGCCTCCTATTCATAGTTATGACACGTTTCACAACAATAAATAAGACTTTAATAGACGCGATGTGTTGGATTTTCAAGGACCATTAACAATGTAGTGCTCTGATACCAAGCTTGTCACGACCCAAGCCTAGGGCCTAGACATGACACAGCGAATGGGAAGTCCGGAGACAACCCAAACAAGCCTCTTAGCATATCATGTACACATCCTTGGTTGTGGAAGTAAAACAAGATAATAACAAGAGTCAATTATTCAAAAGGGAAGCAATACTAAGGGAAGTCTTTCATAATCAAACATAGTATCCAACAACACCTCTACTTTAGAATGGAGCAGAGTCTAATATACTTCCCCGGCTCACCCTCATGATAATAAGTATCCAACATAAGGAACAAGTCTCAACATAGCATAAATGAAATAGATATTATCCTTGGAGTTGAGGACTCACCAAAAAGCTTTCTTCAAGAACTAAACTATCCACATAGAGAAGAATGATTGATAGGAGCTCCGGTCCCTACATGGTAATATCATGTAGGCATAAAGTATGTGTTAGTACTTAGATTGTACTAAGTATGCGTGGTGCAATGCAACAAAGACATAAGCCATAATATTTAAAATGTATACATATAGGCAATGGATATAATCTCAATAGGACATGTATGAACAATGCTTGTAATAAAACATGCATGTAAATCATTTAACTTGTATAATATATCATACAAATGTGGGAGGAGACCTTAACTGACATAGACTTAGCGAGCTACTACTTGGAATCAAAGGCATGACACCTCTTGGTAAAATGATTCGTCATGACACCTCCCCGACGAAGAATAATCTACTTGCCAAGGCAAACCATACATGATAACATGAAACTACATGGATCCACTAGGAAAGCCCATTTAGGGAATAACATAATCCTATAGTGGCACATAGTTTAGAGACTAAAGACTTTTTATAAGGACCCCTTGAGTCGAGCCCCCATCTTAAGTCTCAATCGTTGCTAAGTCTAATCTCACAGAGTACTTGGAATAATCATAACTTTAATCATAACATGAATAATTTGTAAGAGACATGATAACATAACATGAGTAGCTCATTACATGCTTAACCTCTACTAGTGAGCTTACTTGAACTTGAACATGAGGGTAAAATAATCATGTTTGATCCCTCAACTTGACATGAATGGATCACTAGAGGTAACATCTTGAAATAGGGTTCAACTTGTCACTTGTAACTTCACAGATACTTTTCATGAATCAAATACATGCTTGGGAGCCCATAATTATCATGAAATCACTTGGCTTGAAAATCATGCAATAGTTCATCAACAACTTGGAAATTCTTGTCATGTAATTTCATCAAACATATAGTGAGTTCATGACACTTATTCAAAATCATGCAATTCAAGAGTATAACAAGGGGGAGTAAAAATCAATTCAAAACAACCCACCAATATTGTAGTAAAACCCTCATCTTAGATATCTTGAACTTCATCTTGAAATTCACAATAATTCATAATTTTTAGTTCACATCATGCATAACTTCAATAAATATAAATCAAAGTCATGAAATGAGATTAAAGTAGATATTCATGCATAGTCAATCAATACTTGATAAAATCCAACATAATTTTCGTTCATGGTTCATAATAAGAGATACTTATAAGTAATACAATTTGAAATCATACAATTTTAATAAAATGAGAAGTTTGGGCTCCATGGGTGAAAGGACCCATGAATGAAGACCCACATACCTTAAACCTTGACTTTCTTGGGTAAACTTGAAGGAGACTTGAAGCTTGGATTGGGTCCTTAAAATTCAAAGTTGTTCTTGTGGTCCTTGAATTTGAATGGGGATTTTGATAAAGACTTGGAGAGGTTTTAGAGAGGGTTTTTGTGAGTTCTTGAGTTGAAAATGGATAAGCATGGTAGATTTCATGTTAAATGGACATTGGCTTATCACTCCGATGCCCTTGGACGAAATATTAAAAACACGAAAAAATTACACTAGTCCGTGCCCCCAGCGCAACGCGGACCAAGAGCACATCACCAAACAACACTATTGCGCGCCCCAGGCATGTCGCAGCCTGGGTTCACGGGCTCTCTAGAAATTGATTAAGTAGTGAAAATTATTTTTCACTACGGGTCTTGTAAAATTCGAGTTTTAATCATTTTCCACTCAACTTTGCCCCCTGATCAAGAATATGAAGTTGAATTTTCGAAATTACGCACGATTTTTGAGATATGAGAAAATTACGATTATAGGGCATTCTGAAGCACATGAGGGATGTTTCAGGAGTGTACGAGCCCATCTACGGGTCTTGGATCATTTTGTGGGCTGTAATACACCTCATAGATGGTTCAGTGAGTTGGGAAAGATTTAAAGTACGGGAGAGGAAGTGAAAAGGGTATCTAAGACTCGTGTAAGGGTTTATAAATTGAAGGGAGAAATTGAGTTTCTGAAGTTTGGAAGGTGTCACCGAACGAAAATCCTCATATAGGTCGTGTTTAGTTTTACGAATCGTATTATGGGATTATAGTTTGAATCCTGAGTTGGTAAATTTCTAAGCGTGGGACGGATTTATGAGAGGTCATTATGACCCATCATTTGATTTACGAACCGTAGAAGGTGTTCGTGGTGTAAGTTTAAGAGACTGTTTAAGGGGTCCAAAATATAACCAGGAAGAAACTCCTAATCGATGACCTGTAAGTCAATCTACGGGTAGTAGATAGGGTCTGACAGTTTTTACTGAAGGGCAACTTCAACATTTTCTCACATCCTAAGCTCAATGCTATGTCGTTTAGGCCTATTTTCTACCCATATCAGACTCATTCCTCCTCATCACTCTCCACCCTATTCTCTTTCACATTTGTATGGCAAAAATCCTCTTAAGGCAAGGAAGAAAATCTAGGGTTTCCAATGGTTCTTTAGGAATCTCAAGCTTCTTTTTAATGCTTCTAAACAAGGTATATGGGTTTGATTTGTGGACTTCTTCCATTCACAAAACTTAAGTATACTTCCTCTTTCATTAGCTTTCAAGTATGGGTATTTTATTAGATGCATGAAGTTGAAGTTTCTTTAACTGTTGATATTATGATATTTTTTTTAGTTATATGAGCTATGTAAAGTGCAACATTATGAAATGTTATGAAGTTGATGATTTATGAGATGACTTTCATGTTTCTTTGTCTAGGGTTTTTGGATGCTTATGGTGGATTGTTTTTAGAATTATTTAAATTGATTAAGTTCATTATATTTATGCATGACTCTATGATTGCATGATGTAAGCTTGCATACTTAAACCTACCAAGTTTTAAGTTAAGTTCTATGATGAAGCTTATTATGAATGATGAAGGGTTTTATTATATGTTATGAATGTTTATAAAAGTTATAATGTATTTTATGAAGCTCTTTTCATGATGTTTTAAAAATAATGAAAAGACAACTCTTACCAAATATAGACCTTCTTGTGAAAGGACAATTCTTAATTGAATGGATTCGTAAATTGATGAGATATTCCTTATATGATGATGTTATATACGTTTAAAGCTTTGAATGATTATGATTACGATTATGATTATATTTTAAAGTATTCTGTGGGACATGATTTAGCATTGAATGGGGCTTGAGGTGGGGTTTGGTAAGAAAATTAACCTTTGTTGCAATTTCCTGTCTCATTAATTATGTGTCATCATAGGAGCCCTTATAGGTTAAGACTAGTGGATCCACAATAGCATCAAGTTAAGTTGAAGTTGTGCATACAGAAGTTGACGGAGTTCTACCTGGAAAGTAGTCTCTCCCTGCCAATATCAGGGATTATGTTGGTCCCATGTAGTAGCTCACATGTTCTTAAATGTCGATTATGATCTCCTCCCACATAGATATATATATATATGGTGTCTTATGTTGATTTTGATGGTTCAAATCATGTTTTAAATGATGCATTGATGATTCATGATCTTGAACTTTATTTCATTGCCATTGATATGTGTATTGCCCATTCTGTTATTATGACTCTATATTGCATTGCATTTCATATGCTTAGTACATTTAATGTACTACTACATATTTTTCTCACATATTATCACCATGTAAGGAGCAATGTTCCTCCTTCTTCGACACATTGCTAGTTTAGGACGTTGAAGACTAGTTGGTTGGTGAGTCTTCTAGTTCGGGGACAACGCCTATTTTATTTCAAGCTTGTAGTATTAAGACATTTAATTTCTGAAGTTGTATTTTCTTTTGCTATATTTTACTTGAGCGTGAGCTTGGAGCATATCTTAGCCCCAGTCAAATCTTTTGCTAGATGGTATTGTTAGACAAATATATAAATAGTTTGTGTGTAAACCTTGTTCTTATGATTTGATCTCCCTTAGCCTCATTTCCCTATTTTAAATTCTGTGCTATTTATGTTCACTATCTATGATTGCTTAATGAATGTTAAGAGACTTGAGTGAGGTTCCTTTGGGTCCCTCATTCGTCGTGTTACAACTAGGCCCTAGGCTTGGATCATGAAAATTTTGGTATCAGAGCACGTGGTCTTGAAATGGTCCTCAGAGTCGAACATACCATGTCGAATAGAGTCTTATTCACGGTTGTGAAAGGCACTATAATTATGAAAAAACACTAGGAAATATTCTCTTCTTTCATGAATTATATCATGCCTTAGAGTTGACCTAAGATTTCTCCTATCTAATGAATGGTTCTTTGCAATTTTCTAGATCATGCCGCTAAGAAGAGTGCTTTCACCAGGAGATGTGAATGAAGACCAAGTTCCTCCTATCCCCAAGAAGAAGGGGTTACTCATGTAGAGCTCTGGGCCGCTTTCTCAATGTTGGCTCAAGCTATGGCCCATCAAGTCAACTGAGAGGTGGTCCTTCCTCCTCAAGAACCTACCCCAACTATTAGGATCCAGGACTTTGTAAGGATAAATCTGCCCGAGTACATGAATCTAAGGTAAGTGAGGATACGATTGAGTTCATTGATAAGGCCTATCAGATTGTTGCCATTATAGAGGTACTATCAAATGATAAAGACGAGCTTGTGGCCTATTAACTCAAAGGCATTACCAAAGTATGGTATGACCAATGGGTTAAAGAGAGAGGTGATGAAGCGAAAACAATTGCTTGGGAAGAATTCAAGGGTGCTTTCCTAGATCGATTCTTTTCATTGGAGTTGAGGGAGGCCAAGGTTCAAGAGTTTATCAATCTCCGACAAGGCAACATGAGTGTGAGGAAATAATCTCTCAAGTTCACCAAGCTATCAAAGTTCGCACCATTCATGATTGCCGATCCAAGGGAAAGGATGAGCAAGTTCATCTCCGGAGTGTCAAAATTGGTGTTCAAGGAGTGCAAAATCACCATGCTAATAAAGGAAATGGATATCTTCCACCTCATAACCTATGTGGAGAAAATCGAAGATGAGAATTTTATGGAGAATGCTAAGAAGTCCAAGAGGACTCGGATTAAAGGTGGTGGATTCCCTCACGAAAGAATTGGTGGACATGGCAATTTCTGTGATGGACAAAAGCAAGTGGGCCAAAGTTCAATCAATGCTCCTCCACCAAGGTACAACAAGGACAAGGGGTTCAACCCCAAGCCACAAGGAGGTTTAGGTGTTCAAGCTTCTCCAAATTACAAGAAGTGTGGAAGGCTCCACAATGGGAAATGCCTAGCCGATTCCAATGCATGATTCAAGTGCGGCAAGCTCGATCATCATGCAAGGGAGTCTAGAGGTGGGGGATCTAGGCCTCAAATCCAAAGAGTCCAAGGTGGTAAAGTTCAAGAAGATGTTCCAAGAGCCAATCAGTTTTATGCCTTGCATGTCCGACAGGAAGTGAAGAGACTTCGATGTTGTGACTGGTAAGTTAAAAGTTTTCAATTATAATACATATGCATTGTTATATCCGAGAGCCAAGCTCTCTTTTGTAACTCCTTTCCTTACAAATAAATTTAATGTATGTACTAAGGTAGTAGTAAGGTCTGCATATATATTTACCCTCTCCAAACCTCAGTTTTTAGACTTTTTCAAACAAACCAACCGAAAGCCAAACTATCGACTTTTTAAAAACTAAAACCAAATCAAACTCAAAAAATCGATTTACTTAATAGGTCTGGTTTGATTTGGATTAGTGGTTATCCAAATCATTTTTATCAAAAGAGCTTTACAAATAATTAATGAAAATCAATTTATATTTGACTAGTAAATTAAAATTATATTTATGAAATAACTAATGTTTTATTAAGTTTTT
>JAABOM020000012.1:7325489-7357789 GCA_011800125.2 Solanum clarkiae
ATATTCATAGCCCCGGAGGATCAGGAGAAAACTACTTTCACCTGCTCGTATGGGAATTTTGCTTTCAGAAGGATGCATATCCTATTCGTGCATAAGAAAGATGAGTCGCTCAGAATGTGCATAGACTACCGACAACTGAACAAGGTTACGATAAAGAATAAGTATCCTCTCCCCAGGATAGATGATCAATTTGACCAACTTCAGGGTTCTACCTAGTTCTCTAAGGTAGACCTCATATTGGGTCACCATCAGTTGAAGGTGATGGAAAATGATATTCCAGAAATAGCCTTTAAGACACGATATGGCCATTTTGAATTCTTGGTCATGTCCTTTGGGTTGACAAATGCACCAGCAGCTTTTATGGATTTGATGAACAGAGTATTCAGATCGTATCTTGATATGTTTGTGATCGTGTTTATTGATGATATTCTGGTGTATTCAAAAGATGAAGAGGAGCGTGCTAATCACCTAAGAATGGTTTTGCAAACTCTAAAAGACCATGAGTTGTATGCAAAATTCTCAAAGTGTGAGTTTTGGCTCAAGTCTGTGGCTTTCTTAGGCCATGTTGTTTCAGGAGATGGTATTCGGGTAGATATTCAGAAGATTAAAGCGGTTAAGAACTGGCCTAGACCAACTTCTTCGACGAAAATAAGAGTTTTCTTGGGTTTGGCATGCTACTATCATAGATTTTTTGAGGGCTTCTCTTCTTTGTCAGCACCATTGATTAAGCTAACTCAGAAGAAGACCAAGTTTCTCTGGTCTGAGGAATGTGAAAAGCGTTTCCAAGAGTTGAAGACTAGATTGACTACAGCACCAGTTTTGACCTTCAGGACGGGAGATTATGTGATCTAATATGATGCATCCAAAGCTGGATTGGGTTGTGTGCTTATGCAGAGGGGAAGATGATAGCTTATGCTTCTAGACAACTTAAGGTCCATGAGAAGAATTATCCGACTCATGATCTCGAGTTAGCAGCGGTGGCATTCGCACTTATGATCTAGTGTCACTACTTGTATGGAGTGCATGTGGACGTGTTCACTGACCACAGGAGTTTGCAATACGTGTTTAGTCAGAAGGAGATCAACCTGCAGCAGAGGATATGGTTGGAGTTGCTCAAGGATTATAACATGAGCATCCTCTACCACCCAGGTAAAGCTAACATTGTTATTGATGCTCTTAGTAGGTTATCTATGGGTACCACTGCCTGTGTGGATGAAGGGAAGAGAGAATTGGCTAAGAAAGTTCATAGATTAGCTCGACTAAGAGTGCAACTTGAAGAGAACAATAAAGGTGGGGTCAATGTTCAGAATGGGTCTGTTTCATCCTTAGTGTCAGAAGTGAAGGAAAAGCTAGACAAAGACCATGTTTTGTTCCAATTGAAAGAAGCGGTTCACAAGCAGAAGGTGATGGTTTTCTCCAAAGGGGGAGATGGGGTGTCGAGATACCAAGGTAGATTATGTGTGCCTGATGTTGACATTGTTCAAGAGAAGATCATGGACGAAGCTCATAGATCCAGATATTTCATCCATCCTGGTTCCACCAAGATATACCACGACTTGACAGAAGTCTATTGGTGGAACGAAATGAAGAGGGACATTGCAGAATTTGTCTCTAAGTGCCCTAATTGTTAACAGATCAAGGTTGAACATCAGAGACCGTGTGGATTGGCTCAGAACTTTGATATTCCTAAGTGGAAGTGGGAGAGGACAAACATGGATTTCATCACTGGCTTACCAAGATCCCGAAAGTAGCATGATTAGATATGGGTAATTGTGGATAGAATGACTAAATCAGCCCACTTCTTGGCAGTCAAGGAAACTAATATGGCTGAAGAGTATGCTTGACTATACATTCGTTAGAATGTGAGGTTGTATAGGGTTCCCTTGTCCATCATCTCGGACAAACGAGCTCAATCACCTCTCAATTTTGGAGATCTTTTCAGAAAGGATTAGGTATGAAAGTGAATTTGAGCATCGCCTTCCACCCCCAAACAGATTGACAGGTAGAGCGCACCATATAGACTTTAGAGGATATGTTAAGAGCATGTGTTATTGACTTCAACGGTAAATGGGATGATCATCTATCATTAATTAAGTTTGCGTACAATAATAGCTATCATGCCAACATTCAGATGGCCCCTTATGAGGCATTATATGAGGAGGAGATGTAGATCACTAATTGGCCGGTCAGAGGTTGGTAAAGCTGAACTTATTGGGCTTGACCTTGTCCACCAGTCCATGGAGAAGGTGAAGGTTATCAGAGAAAGGTTGAAGACAGAGCAGAGTCGCCGGAAGTCTTATACGAATGTGAGGAGAAGAGACTTGGAGTTTGAGATAGATAATTGGGTGTATTTGAATGTGTCACCCATGAAGGGTGTCATGAGCTTTGGTAAGAAAGAGAAGTTGAGTCCATGTTATATCGGACCGTACCAGATTGTGAGGAGGATTGGGAAGGTTGCTTATGTGCTAGACTTGTCTTCCGAGTTAGATAGAGTTCATCTGGTATTTCATATTTTAATGTTGAAGAAGTGATTGGAAGATCCTGCCTTTGCAATTCTGATTGAGAGTATGAGAGTGAAGGATAGCCTATCCTATGAAGAAATTTCAGTCCAAATACTTGATCAACAAGTTCGTAAGCTGAGGAACAAAGAGATAGCCTCGTCAAAGTTTTATGGAGGAACCAATTCATTGAGAAAGCTATGTGGAAGTTGAGGAAGTGATGCAACTCAAATGCCCACACTTATTCGTGCCGAATGACGATGATGTTGAAGGTAATGCTCCATCCTTAACGTTGTTGAATGTCTCCTTTTATTGAGTTAATTTATTAATCTGATTCTATTCCTGAGTTTAAGACAGAGATAGATAAGTGATGGATAGTTGAGAGTTCGAGAGTTCTCGAGTGAGGAATAAGATGAGTTTTGAGTTACTCATGCTTTTGTTCTATCTTTACTCTTTATTCGAGGACGAATGATTCCAAGGGAGAGATGATGTAACATCCTATATAATTACCAAAATGCCTCTAAAATGTATCATGCGCATAACACATCTTCCAAAGCTCCGATGGAAAATTCGAGACCCGATTTGCGATCAGCGTGGAAAATCAAGGCAGAAAATGGTCTTGACCCAATTTAATAGCAATCGGGTCAAAAACATCTCGCTAATTAATGCAAAAAAAGTGTCGATCTGCGCCCCTAGCGCGATGCGGAGGGGGCGCAAAGACATACTTAAGTTTTTTTTAAAAAATGGGAATTAAAAGTTTTGAAAATTCACAAAATAAAATGGTCCGTGCCCCTGGCGCGTCACGGACCAGTGTACAAATTTTTAAACTTTTCCTCTTAACTCGGGAAGGGCCTTTTGGTTATTCGCCACCATATCCTATGTCTTAAAATGTATTTTTAAGGTTGGTTATTATCGATTGAGGGTTTCAAAACCCATTCTTCCTAAGATTTTACGCAAGAAAAACTTTAGAGGAAAGAAAAGAAAGCTCATAGGATTAAGGGTTGAGTCCAAGTTCTTGAAGAAAAGTTGAAAATTCTTCAATTCCAGGTATGTAAAGGCTACCCAAAACATGGGATTGTTCTTCCATGTGCCTCCATGATTGAGTTAGGTTGATTAGTTGAAAGTAATGAGTCTTAATTGTAATATCTTGAATGAATTCTTGAAAATTATCTTTAATTTTTACATAGTTTCTTAAATTGATGATCATCATACTTTGAATTAACTGTTTATATGTTTTAATGTATGATTGTGTAACAAATCTTCATGAATATCTTGTTAAAGACTTCAAGAATGAACTTAGGGGTAATGTCTAGAGCCTTGACTATTTAGGTGTATTGATTGTTGTGGTCTGAGTCCTGAGATGAGTATAATGATGGCTGAAGTGGATGAAATTAGTATCCATAGAGTTTAAACAAGAGTGAGATAGAATTTGAAAGGAAGATTCCATTCCTTGGGATGATAGAAAGTCAGATGAGATTAGGTCCCTGTCTGAGCGAGGTTGGTTGTATAAGCATCCTGATGTTGACAGACTTATGAGCATGTCGAGTCCTGGGAGGAGTATTAGCATCGAAATAGGTAAGAATGAGTCACACTCGCACTCATTAACTACATAGCCAGCGTAGGAGAGGATTGTACTATGAAAGTGGATGTTTCCTTTGTCCCACAGAGGACTTGATAGACTTATTTGGGATCCCCGATAGACTTGTCCTTTACCTCGGGAAGGTATTGTGTGAATATGGCAACAACATCGCTTTGTTGTCTTATCACCGGCTATTAGATGATGGTTGTTAGTTATAGAAACTCTCAGATAGGTTTCATGTTAATAGTACTCTGAGGTTGATGTGATTATATGATGTTTTGATGGATGGTGATGTGATAGAGTCTTGTCCTTACTCTGAGTTGAGGTTGAGTAATTGATGAGCAAATGTCATTTTATGTTGTATAGACCATATTGTTTACTTTAGCCCATTTTAGATACAGTACATTCTACATACTAATGTCCCTTTAGCACTGCATCATTTTATGATGCTGATTCTGAAGATAGAAGACTTCAGCAGGCTAATCATTGAGGTTCAGAGCTCCTTGATTCTAGATTTGGTGAGCCCTCCCCTGCCTTTAGGAGGACATCTTTACTTGCTTTTATTTTTCGTGAGTTCTTTTATTGGACCGTGGTAGTCATAGCCTGTCATGGTACCTTCTTAGATAGTCGCTATCGAGGCTTCATAGATGTAGACTGATGATGGCTGATGTTAGGGTTTCTTTTGCCCTTTTTCCCTTTTTAGACTGAATTTTGTTTGTTAATCTTATTCCATGCGATAGACAGAGTTGATAGTTGTAGCCCACTGATAGTATCTCATAATCCCCTGAATGATTCCGCTAACGTATTGAGTGAACAATGTGTGATGGGACTAGATGGTTCATTTGGGACTAGCAATATCCTCCAAGTACCAGTTACGCTTAGAGAACCCTTTCGGGGCATGACACTTATAGAGTTTAACTTTATCACACAAATTACTGATCATTAAAAGGTAAAGTATTTTGTAATGCCTCATAGCCTCTCACTCCTAGATGTGATGCACTTCTCACCCATGAATAAAACTCTATTTGATGCAACTTTCAGACCCCTAGCACACATGAACCTAATGCTCTAATACTAAGTTTATCATGATCTGAGGCTATCTCCTAGTCATAATATGGTCCTTATAATTATGACGGACCCCAAGAAACATATATGGCACAACATAAGCATGTTGAACGTAAAAGTACAACATAAAAAAAGTAAATAAAGAAAAGTTTAAACAAACCCATGATATAATATGTCAAGTCTAAAATAACAATCATATGTAGAACATATACACATATGTTTGAAAGCCTCTACTAATCATAATTGAGTTACTAGGATAGGACTTAGCTAACTCAAATTCTGAAATTGAAGCTTCGGGAAAAAGGTAAAGAAAAAGGATAAATCAGACTCGAAGAATAAGAACTCACCAACTTTGATAGCTACTCAAAAAATACCAATCACGGGCTTGATAGGAAGTCTTTTCACCTATATAAAGAGAAAATATAGGCAAAAATATGTGGTCCGCACATGGAGATTATGTAATGCAATTCAATCTTTATATGCAATTTGACTAACAACAACAACAAGATGATACCCAGTAATATCCCATAAATGGGGTTTTGGGAAGGAAGAGTGTACGCAAACCTTACTACAATCTCATGGAGATAGAAAAAAAAGTTATTTTTGAAAGTTCTCCAATTGATGATGTTCTCGCTCCAGTAAGAAAGCAGTCGCTGTCAGCAATTAACCTAACCGAAGGTTAGGATCGAATCCACAGGAAATACGGGGCTTGACTACAAGAATCCACTACAAATCATTTCAAGCATAAATAACTAAAATCTCTAAATGGAAGGTTTTTTTGTGATTCAAAAATAAAGTAAAATAAACACTAAACTATGATGCGAGAAAACACTCAATTTTAGGGACAACTTGGGAATTGTATTCACCATGGTTTGTTGACTCAATTACCCTAGATAACATAACTATAATTGGAAATTCGCATGTAAGAAGATAACTTAAGTTCTTCCAGGCCTCTTATGAAGGTGAAGGTCGAATTTCACCATGGCGCTTGGTTGGCTACCATGGCGTGTCAACTAACCATTACTAATTGTCCCAGTCAATTTCACCTTTGTCAAGTTTGGTTAATTAGACGAGAACATATCAATTGAATCCTGTCATCTATTTTCCTTTTTCTATTCGTTACTAACTAGGTCGGGCTAGTGATAGTAGGCAAGGTTTGGTATTGGCCACCACCAAACGACAATCATAATGAAGGGAAAATAGATAATACAAGCAAACCCCAATCGTAGAAATGCGATAAACCTAGGTTATTTCGAGTCAACTACCAATGATTCTCACAACCCCAAGTTGTGGATGGTTAGCTACTCATGGCTAAGGCAAAACACGCAAAAAATGCAAATACAAGACATAACTGAAAGTTTTACCAAAAAACTGAAGAGTGTAGGCACCACAAGTTGCAAACCCAAAAGCTTGACTGATCAACAATGAATACTAAGCAAGATTTGCAATCCCAAAAATGGATTTTCCCAGAGAAAATAATAAACTAATCTAAAGCCCTAAAATATTCTTGAGAGAATATTCTAAGGCAAGTTCTATGTTCTAAAATCTGGAATCTTCTCATAAAAACCTAACTTATTTTATTTATAGTATTTACAAATAAACCCTTAAAATAATACAGAAAAGACAGGTGGAAGTTGGTATGCCTTGCAGGTACGACTTATAGGCAGGGTCTCGTATCAGGTTCTTCGCATCTTAGACTGAACTGGTACGGCCCACAGGTATGAGTCGTTGCTTGAGCTACGACTAGTACGTTCCTATTGTAGTCTTGGCCTTCAGTTTTTGGTCCAACATTTTGGCTCTCTATTTCTGCTACGAGTCCACCTATATGAGTCGTGGTGAGACTTACGACTAATAGGATGGCCTCATAGGGGTGGCCTCTACTTAGCAGATTTGTGAATTTTGGTCTTTGTTTCTTGCTACGAAACACCCTACGACTCATAGCTTGGGTTATGACTCATAGGTGAGCTCGTATGTCCTATGATTCAGCAAAAATCAGCAATGTTTCTTCAATCATGCCAACCTAACTTTTCTGCAAGAACAACATAAAACACATAAAAACTATAAAAAGTCGCATTAAAAACTCACAAAATCTCTTGTTTTGGGCATCAAATGTGTTGTATTTTGGAAGCACATCAACAGCTCAAATGTATTAGCACTAAATAAGAGATGAAGAAGAAAACAATAGGTATAGGATAGTGGTTAAAGTGACAAGCTATGTAAATTCTACAAAATGATAAAGTAGCCAAAATAATCAGAAAGCATTAATAACAAAACTATATCACCAAGAGTTTTTTGATGTTCATGTTTATGGCCACCCTAAGTCTGAGAACATAAGATTCACATTCGCACATGTTATTTTATATATTCAAATCTGATCTTAGCTGAAATTGGGTAATATTGGCCTGTCTCTGAAATTAAGGTTTCTCCTATTTCGACTCCTTTGGAATTTGATGCTCCATCAAAGAAAATCCTCCACCCATCATATGATTTTGATATGTCTTCTCCTAAAAACAACACCTTTTCATTAGGTAAGTAGGTTTTGAGTGGCTTGTAATCTTGATCCGCTGGCTTTTCTGCAAAGTGTTCAGCCAAGGCTTGTCATTTGATGGCTTTCTGTGTCACATACACAATATCGAACTCACTCAACAAAATTTGCCATTTTGCTAATTTGCCTATAGGCATCGACTTCTAAAAGATGTACTTGAGTGGATCCATCCTTGAGATCAAGTATGTGGTGTATGCAGATAGGTAGTGCCTAAGTTTTTGCGTGATCCAAGTCAAAGTGCAACAGGTTCATTCCAACAAGGTGTATCTTGCCTAGTATGGGTGAACTTCTTTCTTAAGTAGTAAATGGCTTGTTCTCTTCTACCTGACTCATTATGTTTTCCCTACATTCATCTAAATGCAACATCCATGACAGATAAGTATAGTAGTAAAGGACTTCTAGGCTCAAGTGGACCAATACTGGTGGGTTGGACAAATATTCTTTGATTTTGTCGAAAGCCTTTCTGACATTCCTCTGTCCATTTTGTGGCAGTATCCTTCTTTAGCAACTTGAATATGCGTTCACATATTATTGTGGACTGAGCAATGAATCGGCTGATATAGTTAAGTCTCCCCAAGAAACTCATCACGTCCTTCTTGGTCCTAGGAAGAGGTAGTTCTTGGATTGCTTTGACCTTTGACAAATCCAATTCTATGCCCTTTCAACTGACAACGAATCCCAGCAGTTTTCCTACAGCTACTCTAAATGCACACTTTGCTGGATTCAATTTTAAGTCATACCTCCACAATCTTTCAAAGAACTTTCGCAAATCATCCAAATACTCTAAACTCTTCTTGGACTTGATAATGACATCATCCACATATACTTCAATTTCCTTAAGGATCATATCATGGAAAAAAGTATTCATGGCCCTCATGTAGGTTGCTCCAGCATTTTTGAGACCAAATGGCCTCACCCTATAGCAATACACCCCCCATGGCATGACACATGCCATCTTTTCTGCATCATCTTCATCCATCAAAATATGGTGATATCCCGCAAAATAATCCACAAACAATTGCAACTCATGTTTTGCACAATTATCAATGAGTATGTGAATATTTGGAAGAGGAAAATCATCTTTAGGACTGGCTTGATTGAGATCTCAATAGTCAATACATATTCTAATTTTCCCATCCTTCTTCGATAATGACACAATATTTGCCAACCACGTGGGGTAATTCATAATCCTTACTACGTTTGCTTTAATTTGATTAGTTACTTCCTCTTTAATCCTCAGACTCAAATAGGGCTTGAATTTTCTTGTCTTTTGCTTGACGGGTGGGCAAGTAGGATTGATTGGCAATTTGTGTGAGACGATGTCAGTTCTTGATCCTGGTGTCATCGTAAGACCAAGCAAATACATCAACATATTGCTTAAGCAAATCTATCAACCCCTGTTTCCTTTCGATCTCTAAATATATGTTCACCTGTGTATCCTTTGTGACTTTCTCGTCTTCTAAGTTAACAACCTTTGTTTGTTCCATATTGGGCTTCTTCTGACTTTCAAGCTGCTCGATCATATATGGTAGATTTTCTAGCATCATGTTATTTTTCATGCTCCGAGAGGGTACCCTTGGCGTGGTCGACACTCAGTGACTATTGCTAGCCACCAAGCTAACTACTTCACCTCATCAAATTCATTCAATCATAACTAACAGCGGAAGAAATCAATGATTAAGAACTACTAAATGAAAAGCAATGACAAAAGGATAATCAAAGGACAAAGGCCCAACACTCTATCCATCAACTAAGTAAGGCCAGTGTGGACGAAACCAGCCAAAAATAACATCCAATCCTAACTCGATAGTCTAGTCTATAAAGCCTCTAGACCATCTGACGAAATAGTGTCAATGATAGATCCATGGCTACCTCAAAATAAAATAAAAAGGCTAAACTCAAAGCTAGAAAAGAAAACATGATATCCTCTGGAAGTAGGGGAGGGCTAACCAATCAGTTGATAATAAATAATTACTCAACAAGGCACCTATTGATGACCGCTAACACTTGTCACTGCATCATAAAAAGATGCAGGCCCAAATAAACATCAGTACTAGAATGTACGAGTATGTAAAATGGCAAAAAGAAACATGTAAAGGAAGAATAACATCAACTCAAATAACTCAATACAAAAAGCAGAAAACTCAATCAGCAAGTCAAGAGTCTAAAGTAAGAACACAGTTTAGACAATGACCACTCATAAAACATTTGATCCAATCCACTTAGATTACTATCATGGTCTATATGAGAGTTTCTCTAACCGACAACCATCACCTATAAGCCGGTGATGTTACAACAAAGCCATGTCATTGCCAAATCCATCTAACACCTTGCCAGGGTAAAGGAAATCCCATCAGTGGATCCAAAATCAAAAAAATCATGTCCTCTTTTTAGGACAATAAACAACATTTGATTTTACAATTCAATCCTCTGTCACACCGATTACGTAGTTATTAAGTTCAAGTTGGACTTACGCTTACTCAATTTATTTTTCAATAGTCCTCCCAAGACTCAATATGCTCGTAAGACATCAACCCTATAGTTAACTCATTTACCTAGTCTTGTTGGACATTTGTCAACTCAGTTCATCACATCAACTATCAACTCTTTGGTCATGAAAATTCTTTTAAGGATTAGCCTATGACTCATAAAGACTCTCCATCTTGCATCATTTCAACTCATAGTATTCAGGGAAAAAAGTAGAGTTAAAGCATTTAGGGATTCTATAAACTCTTTAGGCTCAAATTATACTCATGCATACCTACTTAAGTGCAATACGTAAAAATAACAAGAATTCATTCTAAGGTTCATGTAGAAAAGTAAAATCATCTATTTCAAGTATTCAATTCATAAAAACTATAATTCATGCAAACTTATATAGAAATACATTAGAATTTAAGAAAAAACTTTAAGAAACATCTATCGAAGACTCAATTCATTCACTACTCCAACAATTCGGGTTATGGGGTACATGGAAGAACAAAATCTATGTTCTAATTAGCCTTACATAGCTAGAAATTTTGAATCTTGAAATAGCTTGCGGAATTCACAAGATTATCTTCAAACCATAGCCATTTTCTCCCTTGAAACCTTGCTCTAAGTTGGCGAGGATGTTTTAGCGTGAAAAAGTTGAATTGTTATGGTTAGGGACATGTTTAGGTATAAAAACGTGAAGTTATGGATTTGAAAGGGTGGAAAATACCAAATTAAGTCTTCTTAAAAATATTGTCAAAGTCGTCCACGGGCCAACCTATATCCCATAGAAGCTTCCACGGCCCATAGTAATCAATTCGTAAACCTTTGGGCAAATTTTGGGGTCTCTAGATCGATTCCATGAGCCCAATCTACTGCCTATAGAAGCATCTACGAACCGTAGTTGGGTTCGTAAAGTCTGGGACTCAAAAGTGCATTTTTTGAAGTTTTTCCATGAGTTGATAGTACGGGCCGTAACTCAAACCATGGCTTATAAGTCATCCTGTAACCTAACTTCGCTCTAGAAGTCTGTAGTAAAATGATCATAACCTTTGACTCAGAACTCCAAATGGGGTGAAATCGATGGCGTTGGAAGCTAATTCAACAAGCTTTCATTCGGTAGGTTGTCGGCCACATAGTTTCTTGTGTGCTAGGAGGTATGGTCATTTAAAGTTGACCTTTGTACAATCTAACATGATAAAATTAATTAATAGGAAAGTTTTGAACTCGACTAAGTACTAAAGTTCTATTATGACCCTAATTCCCTTGCCACATATAAGAATGAGGCTTAAAACATAAGTACATGTAAGAATAGAGTTATGGGGTGTCACAATATCTCCCTTTTGGGATCATTCATCCTCGAGTGATGAATAACTAGGAGTCCTATAGCAAGAACATCATCAAGAACTCAAATACTTGGATACTTGAATACTCATACTCCAAAAAATCAACTTTAACTCAGGAATCGGAATTGAAAAACTATTTCTAACATCATTATTAGGCATGAATACAATTAAAGACATTGCATACTCAAATACTTATAGACTTAATAGAAGCATCACTTTAGAGATAAGAACTCAACTCAATAATGAGAAAGTGACTCAGAGAATAGAAATGAATCATTACCATCAATTTAATCATTAGGAGGCATGAATAGGTTAGGGTATCTAGCCTTCATATTCTCTTCAACTTTCCATGTAGCCTCTTCAAGGGATTGACTTCTCTACAATACTTTTACAGATGCAACCTCTTTAGTTCTAAACTTGCGAACTTGACGATCGATGATTTGGAGTAGGATTTCTTCATAACTCAAACTATCCTTCTCTCCAATGCTTTCAACATGCACAACCAAGGACGGATCTCCCAAACACTTCTTAAGTATAGAAATATGAAAGACCAAATGGATAGCTGCCAACTCTTGTGGTAGCTCCAATCATAAGCTATGTTTCCCACTCTCTTCACAATTTGGTAGGGACAAATGTATCAAGGACTTAACTTTCCCTTCTTCATGGGTGACACTTGTAAGTATACCCAATCGTTCACTTCAAACTCTAAGTCACTTCTCCTAACATTATTGTAGGACTTATGGCGACTCTATGTATTTCTCAATCTCTCTTGTATAATCTTTACTTTCTCCATAGCCTGACATACCAAGTTTGGCCCAATCAACCCTGCTTCGCGTACCTCAAACCATCCAATCAGTGATCTATATCTTCTCCATAGAGGGCCTCATAAAGAGCCATTTAGATGCTCGAATAAAAGTTATTTTTATAAGCAAACTCAATTAGAGGCAAGTGTTCATACCAATTACTTTTAAAGTCAATGATTTAGGCCCTCAACTTATTCTCCAAATTTTTATCGTCCACTCTGCCTGATCATCAGTCTAAGGGTGGAAAGCAATACTGAGGTTCACCTTTGAACCCAGGCCTTTTTGAAAGGATTTCCAGAATTGGACAGTGAACTAAGCTCCCCTTCTGATATGATGGAGAAAGGAACTCCACACAACCTGGCAAGCTCTCAGATATACAATGGGACATAATACCCTGCCGTATTAGTAGTCTTTACCTCTAAGAGGTAGGTTGATTTAATTATCCTATCTATAATCACCCATATCAAATCATGTTGTTTGCGAGACCTCGATAAGCTTGTGATGAAGTCCATATTGATTATCTCCTACTTCTATTCTAGAATTTCAAAATTCTGGGCTACTCCACATGGCCTTTGGTGCTCAACTTTTACTTATTGGTAGTTTGGGCACTTAGAAAATAAGCCTGCAATGTCTCTCTTCATCCCATTGGAATTTCAAAATTCTGGGCTACTCTACATGGCCTTTGGTGCTAAACTTTTACTTATTGGCAATTTGGGCACTTAGAAAATAAGCCTGCAATGTCTCTCTTCATCCTACTCCAACAATAAACCTCTCTAAAGTCGCGAAACATTTCGGTAGACCCTGGATGGATAGAATATCTAGAGTTATGGGCCTCTGACATGATATCTACTTTGGTATCTCAATACCTCATCTCTCTTTTTGAAGAATGTCATTACATTCTGCTTATGTACATCTAATGTCGTCCAAGTTACACCTCCTTTTTAGGATAAAGCAGTCGTTGTCAAGAATAAAACCTAACCTAGGTTAAGGTCAAACCCAAGGGAATATGTGGACTCAAGAGAACTCAATCACCGTAATTTGAGTAATTAACCAACTTACTTCCCCCATGGGTGTTTGTAATAATCAATAGAAAAGTAAACCTAACTAACACAACAGTGAAATCAATATGGAGAGAAACTAGGGTATTATGGTCCCCATGATTCACTAACTTAGAATCACAAGATAACCTAATTTTTTTCTAGTGTGTAGCATGCAAGATGGTAACTTAAGTTCACCAAACTCTTTGGTCAAAGGCGAGAGGAAAATTTCACTATGTGACTTGGCCTATCTCCATAGTGTGCATTACTAACCCTTACCTATTAGTCCCAGTACAACCTCCCCTTGGCCTAGTTACGTTGATTAGAAGAGAACACATTAATCGAATCTTGTTAATTAATTTATTTTCATATTCATTACTACTTTGGTCAAGTCAGTAACACTAGGGGAGTTCTAATGTTGGCCACCACTAGAAAACATGCAAAACAAAGAGAATTAATTAATACATGCATGCACACTTTCCAAGAATTATGAATTATTCAGTTTTACCTTGTTAGTTCTTCATGGTTCCAACAACCCTAGTTGTGGGTTTAGCTACTCATACTTTGTGTAGATGCAAGACTTATAAATTGGAATAACATAATAGAGCACTTACATAATTGAATTAAGAACAAGCAAATCCAACTTCAAAGAGAATCACAAGATTAAAGATGAATCTAAGTACAAGTGTTCTTAATACTCTCCAATATAATCTCACTATTTTCTCTCTCTAATTACTGAGTTCTCTGTGTACGATGCGAGAAAGTCTGAAAAATTACCTAAAAACCTATTCATAATATTTAAAATATATGTCCTAAACAAAATAGGATAGTTGAGTCAGCAAGCCTCACGAAAAGGTTTACAGGTTGTATTGCATTCCACGTCCTGTAATCGGGGTCTCGTACAGTACTGCTAGAAATATGGACTTCAAGTGTACGACACTCTCTCTACAAACCGTAAAGTGGTTTATGACCCATAGGGGGTTTCATCTGATGAATCTTCAGAAAGTCCCAATCTTGATCCTCAGGGCATGAACCATGTTCTATGACTTGTAATCCACAACTCGTCTATGTATTCATAGAACCAACTTTTAAAAATCAGCCTCTCACTGGATTTATCCACGAAACCACTTTACAACCTGTAGAGTGAACTACGGCCTGTAAAGGGTGTTATACTGCATCAAAAATCAACAACTTCTGTATTTCTTCCCAAAATCAAGGCCAACCCTGGAATCTTGCAAACATAACACAAAAACACATAAAACCAACTAACATCGCACTGAGAACACATAAAATTTCAAGTTTTAAGTATCAAAAGTGTTGTATTTTGATAGCACATCAACACCCTCAACTTAAAATGTTTGCTTGTCCTTAAGCGACAGACTCAATCTACATAGGTAATACAGTAACACACAGTTCTCAACCCAATGGCATACATTACATCAAACTCAGATACCCACACCACCTTTTCAAAACAGAATCAGATAGTCATTTAGCAAACTAGTACAGACTAGTGCACGTGACAAAATAGCTATGACAAGTGAGGTACTATCAACAATCCAAAATCACTAAATAAGTCTAATGCTAACAATGCAATGCAAGTGCCCTCACAGAAAGAAGTCCCATATCAGACTCTCAATGATGTTTTCATGTATAGCCTTGGGACTATGCAAAATTGCTCACTCTCGCAAAAGATATTCATGCATCATGACTAATACCATAGGCTTGCCCCTATACTCATGACTAAGACTTTCAACTACTTGGACTAGGATCACTTTAGGATTCTCTAGGCTTGTAACGTAGGCTCAGGAGGCATTGGTATGGTATTATGGGAACATAGTGACTAACGTTCCACCTTGACACTGCATTTTCCTACACTTTTGCCCTGCCAACTCTATAATCTTCATCTCATTAACACTTTCTCCTATTTCAAGCTTTTCTAAGTGCTCTCTTTTAATTTTTCATCCTTTTTTCCTTGGTTTTACACTTTATTTTTCCCTTTAACTCACAACTAAGGCATCACTTATTTTTCTTGCATCCAGTACATGATTTTTTCCTTTTTCTCTATATCACTAACTTTCACCTTGAGGCATCACTTATTTTTCGTGCACCTAGTATATGATTTTTCCCTTTTTCCCTATATCACTAACTTTCTCCTTATATTTTTATTTCACTCTTACACCAGTCACCCTCAACATAGGCTTTTGGCCTGAGTTGAGGTACACAATATCCATCCTCAGAACCAGGGCTACTTTTGATAGCCATCCTCAACTTAGGCTTCCACAATGTTCAACGAAGGACCAGGGCCAATTTCAGGATTTTACAAATAACAAGGCTAGGCTAATCACGTGTTTGCAAAGAATAGGTACATGTTAGGCTCAAAAATTAGGAACAAGGGATATACTGCAATTTTGGTTGGTCATTTAGGCTAAGTGGGCTTTTAAGAACAATGGCTTAAGATCCTTCCCTAATCCAATTAATCTATAGTCTAACTTAGAGTAACAGGGCAAGTTGTGAATTAGCACACAACATATGAATTTAGCAATTTAAAGCTCACACTCACATGACACTAACTTCATTATCAACAAACGACTCTCAGATCATGCTTTTTTATATCAATTTATCCTCACTTATCAGAATAAGCATTGTCAACACACCTAAATATGCATGGTTTCTATCTAGACTACTAATCAAAATTTTTAGTGGGTATCATTTTTCAAAAAAAACACAGAAACATGCTATGTGCCACAAGCATTGGTACTATATGCTACAAATACTACCTAAACATCCTAAACATGTCGGTTCAACAGAAAGTAAATATCCATGGGAAAAATAGGCAACAAAACCCAAGGATCAAAAATTGGGTTAGTTATGGACCCAAGCTACTCAGACTTCACTGAGGGCCACAACTACCCACACCTCATCGAAAAAGATGTGTATTATCTCCAATGTACGCAATCAAAGCAACACAAAGTATAAGGGGTCAAAAATCATACCTAGGCCCTAAGCGATGTTATCCACCTTAGGTTGCCTCTCAAGCAGCGCCTGATTTACTATCGCAACACAACATAGATGGCTTGAGTACTCACACTTCCTCAAGATCCCATTCTCCCACAGTTTTTATTTCTTCTATGTTTCCAAGGTATGGCTTGACTCTTTGGCCATTTACTTTGAAAGTTCCTCCGTTTTTTCTCTCCAACTCAATAGCCCCGTGATCAAAGACACGTGCTACTATGAGATGTCCCAACCATCTGGATTTGAGCTTCCCAGGGAACAACTTTAATCTTGAATTATGGAGTAGAGCTAAGTCTGCTGGTGTGAACTGACAGTTTTCTACGCAACGATCACGTTGCAGGTCCATTCTTTGTTTGTACAAAGATGAGCTCGCATACACCTTCAAGAGAAACTCATCAAGCTCATAGAATTGGCTCAGTCTAGAGTTTGTTGCATCATTCCAATCCAGATTCAACTTCTTCAGTGCCCAAATTGCTTTATGCTCAAGTTCTACTGGCAAAATGACATGCCTTCCCAAAGACAAGGTTATAGGGAAACATGCCTATAGGGGTCTTGAATGTTGTCCGATATGCTCGTAGTATGTCATCCTTCTTCCACGACCAATCTGTCTGGTTTGCATTCATAGTCTTGGATACAATCTGTTTAACTTCCCCGTTAGACACCTCTACCTGCCTGCTCGTCTGAGGATGATAAGGAGTTGCAAATCGATGTTTCACCATATACTTTTCAAGAAGAGCCTATTTCAGAAGTGAGAACCTCTATTGCTAATGATTGCCCGAGAGGTGCCAAACATTGAGAAGATGTTCTTTTTCACAAATGTTGTGACACTTTTGCCTTCATTGTTGGATAGAGCCATGGCCTCAACCCACTTCAATACATAATCCACAAAGACTAAGATGTACTTGTTTCCATGTGAGCTAACAAATGGTCCCATAAAATTTATCACCCCATACATCAAATAACTCAATCACCATAATGGGGTTTAGAGGAAGCTCATGTTTAGGGGAAATACCACTTTCTCTTTGGCACCTATCACAAGCTTTGGCATAGTCATGGGTGTCTTGGTGGATGGTGGGCAATAATACCAACATTTTAAGATCTTATGTGTTGTCCGAACTCCACTATGATGCCCACCTTCCATTGACGAGTGACATGCCTCAAGGATGCTCACCATCTCGATCTCAGAAATACAGCAATGAATAATCCTATTCGCACATACACGAAACAAGTATGGGTCATCCCAAAAGAACTTTCTCATATCAGACATAAACTTCCAACGCTGATGTGTGTTCATTTGGGTGGCACAATGTCACTTACCAAGTAGTTTGCATAGTCTGCAAACCATGGTATTAAGTCATGGGATACTGCTAAGAATCATTGATCTCCAATCCATCATCAAACTTTGTCATTGTCCCATCTTCTAATCTAGAAAGGTGATTTGCAACCTGATTCTCTGTCCCTCTTCTGCCAATGACATCAAAGTTGAATTCTTGCAGGAGACGTACCCATCCCATAAACTTTGGTTTTGCATCCTTCTTTGCTATCAAGTATATTAGTACTGAGTGGTGTGTGTGCACCACTACTTTGGCTCCCAATAGATATGACCTGAATTTCTCGAATGCAAATACCATCGCAAGTAGTTCCTGCTCAGTGATAGTGTAATTCTTCTAGACCATATTTAGGGCTTTGTTAGCATAGTATATGGGATGTAGTATCTTATCTAGGTGTTATCCCAATACTACACTTAGCGCGACACTACTTGAATCACACATGATCTCAAAGGGATTGGACCAATCTTGAGCTATAATGATTGGGGCTGAAATCAACCTCTTCTTCAGTTCTTCAAAGGCTTTGAGGCATGCTTCATCGAACACAAACTTAGCATCCTTCTCTAGAAACTTGCAATAGAGGTGTGCAATTTTAGAGAAATCTTTTATGAACCTCTAGTAGAATCCAGCATGCTCCAGGAAGCTCCTTACACCCTTAACTGAGATGGTTGTGGGAAGCTTATCGATCACCTCTACTTTAACTCTATTGACCTCAATCCTTTTGCTGGATATCTTTTTCTCTAACACATTTCCCACCTTCGCCGTGAAATGACATTTTTCCCAATTCAGCACCAGATGGGTTTTCTCACATCTTTGCAATACAGCATGCAAGTGCTTCAAGTAGTCCTCAAATGAGTCTCTAACCACACTAAAGTCATCCATGAATACTTCAATATTATCCCTCACCATGTCTAAGAAAATAGACATCATGCATCTCTGGAATGTCGCTAGGGCATTACACAACCCCAATGGCATCCTCTTGAATGCGAAGGTGTCATAGGGGCATGTAAATGTCATCTTTTCCCGATCCTCTAGAGCAATTGTGATCTGATTATGGCCTGAATATCCGTCAAGGAAGCAATACCGACCCTTTCTAGCTAGTTGGTCCAACATCTAGTCTATGAATGGCATAGAAAAATGATCTTTATACAGTTAACGCGTTAAGTTTTCTGTAATCCATGCACACCCTCCATCCAGTGATTGGTCGCATCTAGATCAATTCGTTGTTGGTATTTGGCACCATTGTGATACCACCTTTATTTGGCTAAACTAGACTCATCCATACATTATTGGCAATCAGATAGATCACTCTTGCTTCCAACCATTGGATGATCTCCTTGCGTATAACCTATTGCATAGAGGGTTGAGATGTCTTTGGTGTTCAATACTTGGCTTATAGTCCTTAACCAATTGGATTTTGTGTGTACATATCTCAGGAGGATACTAATGATATCTGCAATCGTCCATCGAATGGCCTTCTTAAACTATTTAAGCACCATGACAAAGGTGATCACCTGCTCATCATTCAAATCCGCAGTAACTATAACTGGCAAAGTGTTATTGGCTCCCAAAAATGCATATCTCAGCTGTGATGGAAGTGCCTTCACTCTAATACTGCTAGTTTTTCTATGGATGGCTTTGTAGGTGGTGACTCCCGTTTTTACAAGTCTAGCTCTAGCTTGGTTTGGCGCCTAGGGTCGTAAGACACCCCTATAGCATTCACTGTCTTCTCATAATCTAGGATGCCATCACTGTCAAAGTTTATTAGCATCGTTTCCAAGGTGTCAACACCCAATGTCGCCTCAAGTAATACTTCTGGTTTAGCATCATTAACAGTCTCAATAACAGAGACCACTCTCAAGTCATTTTCTTTCTTTTACTGCTGACAAATGTTGAACACGACCTTATCTTTCCCGATATAAACTTGAGTTGGCCCTTCGCCATATCCACCAAAGTGCGTCCAGTGGCTAAGAAGGGTCTCCCCAAGATGATAGGGACTTCAAAATATACCTCGCAATCCAAGATCACAAAGTCTGCGGGGAATATGAACTTCACAACTTTGACCAGCACATCATATAGTATCCCTACAGGCTTCTTCACCGTGCAATCATCCATCAATAACTATATGCTCCTGGGAGTAGGGCTCCCAATCTTAGCTCTTTGAAGACCGCAAAGGGCATCAAATTAATGTTGGCACCTAGATCACATAGTACCCTTGCAAACTCCACATCTCCAATGGTGTAGGGTATGGTAGAAGCACCGAGATCTTCTCGCTTCTGAACCAAGACCTTGTTGCAATAGAACAGCAAAGCTGAAGCACTTGGGAGAGCTCGTGACTTAAAGTGCACTTCTTAGTAACCAGGTCCTTCATGTACTTCGCATACCCTGGCATCTTATCCAATGCCTCAATGAGAGGGAAGTTGTTGGAGAGTTGTTTCAGCATGGAGAGAAAGTGCTTGAACTTGCCTTCCTCTTCCCTCTTTTAGATTCTTTGAGGGAAGGGGGGAGGAGGCCTAGGAATGGGCTTCAAATTTCGTGGCACATCAACAGCTTCACTCACCCCATCCTTGCCACGATCATCTCCTAGCTCTGCATCCTTGGCGCAACTATCTCTTCTTGAACATAATCCTCATCAACTAGCATGGGAGGATCAATAGTGCTCTTGCCACTCTGAGTAGTAACCGCCATGCACTGCCTTTCATTCTTACGGTTCTGAATTAGGCTACTAGGCAGTGTACCCTTTTGATGTTGATTGAGTTGAGTCAAAACTTGACCAAACTATTGCTCAAGTTGTTTGATAGCCATAGAGTGAGATTCGATTTTTGAATTAATGCTGGAAATCTCAGATTTCATACCCCTTAGAGTCTCATCCTGTGTCTCAGCTTTCTTCAATAGCATACCAAACATCTCCTCAATTCTTGATCTACTTGCACCTGTGTCATGGTTATGTGGTGGCATAAAAAGACAATTTTTAAATCCATCTCTGCGACCTCAATCTACATCTCTCTCTAGGCCCCTGTTTCGGTCATAATATCCTCCGCAGTTGTCCCTGAAAGCTCCATATCTATTGAAGTTTCGACCTTGGTTTTCTTGACCTTAGCGCCAATAGTCCTAAGTAGACCCTTGGAATTTTGGTCCAGAAACCCCCTGTCTGATCAGCAGTAAAGCAGGTGTCCTCTTCATAATAAGGCTCATCATACATGGGTGCACTTGGAGGTTAATGAACCACTGCATTGACTCGCTCCTAATTTCGATTCATCATCACATTCATACCTGTGCAAATTTCGGCAAGCTCTTGCATAATTTATTCATTTATCTTTGCTTGCTCTGAACCAACACTGACAGTGCGTGAACTTTTGGTAGATGCTCTATCTCTCTCCCATGAATGATTAGACTTGACCACTCTCTTCATTCTTTCTGATATCCTTACGAAGGGCTAATCTAAGAACATGCCCCCCATGATAGTGCCAGCATAAGCCTTGTTGTTATAATCAAGGGCACAGTAGAAGATTTCCACCAAGGTATTATCAACTATCTTATGGTTTAGGATACTCCTCAAGCATTCGATGAACTGCTCCCAAGTAGTACTGATCGAATCAACAGGAAGTTGCTTAAAGTTGCTGATGTGATCTTTCAACTTGATCTTCTTCGATCTAGGGAACTACCTCTCCAAAAAGGCCTTTTGTAGATCTTCCCAACTGGTGATCAAACTCTGCAGGAGCTTAGACAGACATAACGTTGCACTTCCAGTAAGAGACAATGGGAAGACACGAAGTCCCACAGCATCCATAGACAGATTTTGTGTTCTCATCACACTCTTGCAAACAAATACAACCTTGTGTGGATGGCTATGAGGATCCTCCGATGATAAGCCCGTAAACAGCCCACGGTTCTGCAGCATCTGAAGCAATCCACTCGAGACTATGAACTTTATGCCAGCCAGTGGTGGTGGAAACACAATAGCTCTCGTCACCTCTATAGACATAGAATTTAGCTTGTATTGATTCCATTGATAAGCATTGGTATTAAAATCCTATGGCTATAGAGCAATGTCCTCAAGAGGAGGTGGGTTCTCATGATCAACATTCTCATTATCGTTCCCATTCAAAGTTGCATTAGCCGCATTATTGGCATTGTCTTAGGCCATTCTCCTCAACGTTCTATGGATCTCTAGGTCAAACGAAGTCAAGGGTCTGCTTTGACTTTACGTGTTGGGCATACACTACACTTACACGCTACAAAGAAAATAAAAACAACAAAAAATGGATAATCTGGGAAATAAGGATTAATATCCAAATCACTAGAATTAACTAAGTCTGGCCGTATTCCCCGTCAAGGGCGCCAAATTCTTGATGTCGCCCAAGTTATCCCTCTTTTTTAAAGATAAAGACATCGTTGTCAAGAAATATAATCTAACCTAGGTTAGGGTTGAATCCAAGGGAATACGTAGACTAAGGCGAATTCAATCATCGTAATTTGAGTAATTAATCGACTTACTTCCCCGGGGGGTGAAATAAGCAATAGAAAAGTAAACATAACAGAAGAGTGAAATCAATATGGAGAGAAACTTGGGTATTGTGTTCCCTATGAAGGTTGCTTTCCTTCAACTCTGCTGCATTGCCTTCTCATAAAGGTTCCTCCGCTGGCCTATTAGAAGGGCCTCTCTTTTCTCTTCAATTAGAAAGACCAGTACATACAAAGATCTAGGTAGCAAAGTACGACGCACATTTCCTTCCTTGGTAGTTCATGGTAACCGAGGAGAGGTTGAGAAGAAGACAATGAATGGAATGGACGGTAAGTTGATTTTCATCAAACTCTTTGGTCAAAGGCGAGAGGCTAATTTCCCTATGTAACTTGGCTCATATCCATATTGTGCATTACTAACCCTTACCTATTAGTCCCAGTACAACCTCCCTTTGGCCCACTTCAGTTGATTATATGAGAACACATCAATTCGAGTCCTGTTAAATAATCTATTTTCCTAATCATTACTACCTTGGTCTAGTCAGTAATACTAGGCGGGTTCTAATGTTGGCCATGACTAGAAAACATGAAAAACGAAGAGAGTTAATTAAATACATGCATGCACACTTTCCAAGAATTATGAATTATAGGATTTTACCTTGTTAGTTCTTCATGGTTCCAACAACCCTAGTTGTCGATTTAGCTACTCATACTTTATGTAGATTCAAGACTTATAAATTGGAATAACATAATAGAGCACTTACATAATTGAATTAAGAACAAGTGAATCCAACTTCAAAGAGAATCACAAGATTAAAGATGAAATCAAAGTACAAGTGTTCTCAATAATCTCCAATGTAATCTCACTATTTTCTCTATCTAATTACTTTCTCTGTGTACTATGCAAAAACTTCTGAAAAATAACCTTAAAAACCTATTTATAATATTTAAAATGCATGTCCTAAACAAAATAGGATAGCTTGGTTGGCATGCCTCACGAACAGGTTTACGGGACATATTACATTCCATGGCCCTAATAAGAGTCTTGTACAGTGCTGCTGGAAATCTGGACTTCAAGTCTACAACACCCCGTCTACGACTCGTAAAGTGACTTATGACCCATAGAGGGGTTTCTTTTAATGAATCTTCAGAAAGTCGCAATCTCTGATCATCAGGGCACAAACCATGTTCTACGACTCATAAATCATTCCATGACCCATCTGCATGTTCACAGAATCAACTTCAGAAAATCATCCCCTCATTGGATTTGTCCACAAAACCGTTTCACGACCTGTAGAGTTAACTACGACCTGTAAAGGGTCTTGTACTGTATCAAAAATCAACTACTTCTGTAGTTCTTCCCAAAATCAAGGCCAACCCTCGAATCCTGCAAACACAAACATAAAAAGACATAAAACCAACCAACATCACATTGCGAACACACAAAATTCCAAGTTTTAAGGATCAAAAGTGTTGTATTTTGACAGCACATCAACATCTTCCATCAATTGGAATAAGATAGGATATTGGTCTTGCTTCTCCTCTACCTCTACCACAAGAGATGATGTAGACCTATTATGCATAAGTATTCCACCTTCACCAGATTCATCTAGTTGAACTCTCAAACGCACTAGTTTGCGCACCTCTTTAGCTAACTCTTTCTTCTCTTCTTCCACTTGAGCTATGCTTCCCATAGACAACCTGCTAAGAGTATCAGCAACCACATTAGCTTTACCTAGATGGTAAAGAATTCTCATGTCGTAGTCCTCGAGCAGCTCAATCCATCTCCCCTACCTTAAGTTAAGCTCTTTCTGGGTGAATACATATTCTAGGCTCTTGTGGTCTTTGAATACATCAATATATGCTCCATATAAGTAGTGGTGCCAAATCTTGAGTGCAAACACCACCACAGTCAATTCTATGTCATGAGTTAGATAGATCCTCTCATGGTTTTTAAGTCACCTTGAAGCATAAGCTATGACCTTACGTCTTTGCATCAAAACACATCACAATCCCACTCTAGAAGCACGAAGTAGATCAAAAAATCATCATTTCCCTCGGGTAGAGACAACACTGGCGCAGTCGTCAATATAGTTTTCAACTCCCGAAAACTCTTCTCACACTCATCGGACCATTGAAAATTCACTTTCTTTTGAGTCAGCGTAGTCAATAGCGGGGATATAGAATAGAATCCCTCAACAAATCTGTGGTAGTAACCAGCCAAACCCAGAAAACTTGGTATCTCAGTTAGAGAGGTGGTCTAGGCCAATTCAGATTAACTCCCTCAATCTTCTGCATATCCACTCAAATACCGTCACCAAGACAACATGGCCCAAAAGTGACACCAATTTAAGCCAAAACTCACATTTTGAAAATTTGACATAAAACGCCTTATCATTAAGGGTCTGAAGAACAATTATAAGGTGATCGACATGCTCTTCTTCATCTCTGGATTACACCAAAATATCATCGATGAACACAATCATGAACATATCAAGGTACGATCTGAATACTCTGTTCATCAAGTCTATGAAAGCAACAGGAGCATTGGTCAATCCAAAGAACATTACCAGAAACTCAAAGTGACCATATTGGGTTCTAAAAGCCATCTTTGGAATATCACATTCACTCACTTTCAACTGGTGATAGCCTTATTTGAGGTTTATCTTAAGGAAAATAGTGGCACCCTGAAGTTGGTCAAACAAGTCATCAATCCTCGAAAAGGGATATTTATTCTTAATAGTCACCTTATTCAACTGGCAATAATATATACACATCCTGGGGGAATCATCTTTCTTGTGCAAAAAAAGGACAAATGCACCCAATGGAGAGACACTCGACCTAATAAATCATTTATCCAATAGATCCTTCAACTGCTCTTTCAGTTCTTTTAACTTTGCGAGAATAATTCTATATGGTGAAATAGAGATAGGTTAGGTATCATGGAGATCATCAATCCCAAAGTCTATCTCCCTGTCAAGAAGGACTCTAGGAAAATTATCAGGGAAGATATTAAGGAATTCATTAACAATTGGAACTTACTCAAAAGGTGGAGTCTCTACATCATTAGCCTTAACTCACACGAGGTGATAGATACATCCTTTAGAAATTAATTTTCTAGCCCTAAGGTAGGAAATAAACTTACACTTGGGCACTATAGAACTATCTTTCCACTCTATAACAGGCTCATTCGGAAATTAGAATTTGACCGTCCCAATTCTATGATTAATAGAGGCATAAGAGGCGTGAAGCCTGTCCATGCCAAGAATCACAATAAAGTCAATCATCTCTAACTCAACTAAGTCTTCCAAAGTATCTCTATGATAGATAGAAACCGTGCAATCTCTATATATCCTTTCTGCAAGAATGGACTCATCAACAGGAGTAGAAACACTGAAGGGCTCAAGAATACATTCAGGAAAGATCACAAACTTACTATCTGCATATGGAGTTACAAATGATAATGTGGCACCTGGGTCAAGCAAAGAATACACGTCATGGGAAAAGAATTGAAGCATACTCTGACAATATTTAGTGCAACTTCCAGATCCTATCAATTTCCTATTACATACAAATGGTTTGCACCCCCCGCTAGTGTTAGTTGTGGCATCTCTCTGACTACCACTGGCTAGTGGTGCTGCTGAAGATTAAGCTTTAGTACCTCTATCGCCCTACCTTCTCATTGGGCACTCATTCTGGAAGTGATCAATCTGTCTACACCTATAACAAGCATTGGTGCCCTTACGACACTCAGCTAGCTGGAGTTTGCCATACTTACTACATGGTGGTTTCCCCCTCGAACTTTGAGTCATACTATCTTGGGATTGAGAACCCAGAGCTCTAGAATTATGATGGCCCTGAGACTTTTGTTCATACATGATGTTACTCGGAGCTGATGCATGTGATGTGGATAGTGCATAATTTGAAGACTTCTTCTGAAAATAAGACATGTCCCCTTACTTTGCTTATGTTGGCTAGGCTCATGCCCTGTTGATTTATCCTTCTTGCTTAAATGCTCCTGGCAATCCCACTTCTTATCTTCTTCAATTTGTTGCACATAAACCATAACTCTGAAGATGTCCAGGCCCGGGATCAGCGACGGGATCAGCAATGTCACTTATCACTCCTTTTTCACATACTTCCCCAAGTCGAATATGAACTTTCTCATTCTAGACCTCATGTCAGGGACCATCTCTGAAGCATATCTGGGTAGTTGTATGAATTTGAGCCTATATTATTTAACAGCCATCCTCTCCTTCTTTAAGTTAACAAACTCATCAACCTTCACTTCCCTCAACTCTCATAGAAAGAAGTGATCAAGGAAGGCACTCTCAAAGTCATCCCAAATGGTAGGCTTAGCATCCTAACCTTAGGTCTCTTCCCACTGATTGTACTAAAAAGTTGCCAAATCCTTGAGTTAGTAGGAAGCAAGTTCAACTCCCTCAATCTCCGTCGCATGCATAGCTTTCAACACCTTCAATATCTTATCAATAAAATTCGGTGAGTCTTCCTCAATTTAGACCCTATGAAGACTAGTAGGTTCATCCTCAGAAAGTCCCTAAGCCTCATCACAGCAGTTGGATCTTGGGAGCTAGAATTAGGAGTTTGCGAACTCTAATTCCCACTCTAGGTGGCTACCAGTTAGGTGAGCATAGTAATAGCTCCTTTGAAATCAGCTTCTATAGTAGGAGTAGGTGAAGTAATAGGTGCCTGGGAGCCCCAATGACTCTCGCATGTCGACCTCAGCCTCTAGTCTCCATTTAAGGAGGCACCTCTGGTGGGGGATTCTCAATGTTACGAGCTAAAGCATCTCTTTGAGTAGTGGTACGATTAGGAAGCATAATCTACAAACGCGTAATGCATGAATTGGATAGGTACTTTAATAGAGTTAAACTCTATCACACTAACTCAGAATACAAGGAAGTGTAATAATTCCTAATGTCCTATAACCTCCTGCTTGTAAAGTGTGGTGCACAACACACTCATAAACAAGACTCTACTAGATACGGCTTCACAGAATCCCTAGGACACTTGAACTTTGTGCTCTCATACCAAGTTTGTCATGCCTCGAAAGGGAACCCTTGGCGTGGTCGAAACTCAAAGACTATTGCTAGCCCCCAAGCGAACCACTTGGTCTTATCACATTCATTCAATCATAACTAATAGCAGAAGACATTAATAATTAAGAACTACTTAATGAAAAGTAATGAAAAACAATAATCGAAGGACAAGTTCTCTATCCATCAACTAAGTAAGGGCAGTGTGAAAGAAATTAGCCAAAAATAACGTCCAATCATAACTTGACAGTCTAGTCTATGAAGCCTCTAAGTCATTTGACCAAATGATGTTAATGATAGATGCATGACTACCTCCAAATAAAATAAAAAGGCTAAACTAAAAGCTAGAAGAAGAAACATGATACCCTCTAAAATTATAGGAGGGCTCGCTAATCAGCTGATAACAAATAGGTTCTCAACAAGGTGCCTGTTGATGACCGTTGGTACCTTTCTTTGTATCATGAAAAGATGCAAGACCAAATGGATATCAGTATGTGGAATGTATGAGTATTCAAAATGGCAGAAAAAAACATGTAAATAAAGAATAACATTAACTCAAATAGCTCAACTCAAAAAGTAGGAAACTCAATCAGCAAGTCAAGAGTTTAAAGTAAGAATACAGTTTAGACAGTGACCACTAATATACCATCTGATCTAATCCACTCAGAGTGTTATCAAGACCTATATGGGAGTTTGTCTAACCGATAACCATCACCTATGAGCCAATGATGATACAACTAAGTGATATTATTGCCATATCCATCCAATACCTTGCCAGGGTAAAGGACATCCCTTCAGTGCATCCAAAATTAGTAACATTAAGTCCTCTTATGGGACAATAGGAAACATCCAATTTTACGGTTCAATCCTCCCCTACGCCGGCTACGTAATTATTGAGTTCGAGTTAGACTTACTCTTACTCAATTCGGTGCACAATACTCCTCCCAAGACTCAATATGCTCATAAGACATCAACTCTGTGGTTAACTCATTCATCTAGTCTTTTTGGACGTTTGTTAACTCAATTCATTACATCAACTGTCAACTCTTTGGTTAGGAACATTCTTTTAAGGATTAGCCCATGACTCATAAAGATTACCCATCATACATAATTCCAACTCATAGTATTCCAGAAAAAAAAAAGTAGAGTTACAGCATTTAGGGATTCTATACACTCTTTAGGCTCAAATTATACTTATGCATACCTATTTAAGTACAATAAGTAAAAACAACAAGAATTCATTCTAGGGTTCATATAGAAAAGTAAAATCATCTATTTCAAGTATTCAATTCATAAAAACTATAATTCATGCAAAATTATATAGAAATACATTAGAATTTAAGAAAAAACCTTCAAGAAACATCCATCGGAGACTCAATTCATTCACAACACTAGCAATTCGGGTCATGGGGCACATGGAAGAACAAAATCCATGTTCTAGTTAGTTGTACGTACTTGGAAGTTTTGAATCTTGAAACAGCTTGAGGTAATTTACAAGATTATCTTCAAACCCTAGCCAATTTCTCCCTTGAAACCTTGCCCTAAGTTGGAGAGGGTGTTTTAGCGTGAAAAAGTTGGATAGTTATGTTTGGGGATGTGTTTAGGTATAAAATCGTCAAGTTATGACTTTGAAAGGGTGGAAAAAGACTAAAATAACCTTTCTTAAAAATGTTGTCAAAGTCATCCGGGGCCAACATACAGTCCGTAGGAACCAATCTATAAACTTTTAGGCAAATTTTGTGGTTCTGGATTGATTCCACGACTCCAATCTACGGCCCCTGGAAGTATCTATAACCCCCAGTTGGGTCCGTAAAGTCTGGGAGTCAAAAATAGGTTTTTTTGAAATTTTTCCACTAGTTGACAGTACGGGTCGTAACTCAAATCGCAACTCGTAGTCATCCTGTAACCCAACTTTTCTCTAGAATTTTATAGTAAAATGACCATAACTTTTGACTCAGAACTCCAAATGAGGTGAAATTGGTGGCGTTAGAAAGCTAATTCAAAGATCTTTCATTTGGAACGTCATAGACCACCTAGTTCCTTCTGTGCTAAGAGTTATGTTCATTTAAAGTTGACCCTTGTATAATCTAATGCAAGAAACTCAATTGATAGGAAAGTTTCGAACTAGGCTAAGTACTAGAGGTCTCTTATGACCCTAATCCACTTCCCATATATAAGAATGAGGCTTGAAACATAGGTACATTTAAGAATAGAGTTATGAAGTGTCATACTATCATCATATTCTTCATGCTCCAGCTCGTGACTTTTTCTTTACTCGACGAACTCGTTACATGTCATAACCATTGAATTAGGATTTTTATAAATATGAGTGTTGAAAAAAATATAAATGGTAAGTTAAAAAAATAAAATAATGAATGGATAAATGCTTTAAAAATAATGAGATATTTTTTTAGGAAAATAAGACTTTTATTCGAAAGCATTCCAGCTTTTCAAAAGAGGCAAGCGACAAAAAAGATCAAGCATGATTCAAGCCTCGATTTTGATCATGCAAATTTTAAAAACTAATACTTTTCACACTACTAGGATTCTTGCTGAAACAGAGATGGGCTGACGGTCCAGTTCTACAACGCTTCTCCAGGCATGGTATCACAGATGGTCGGTTACTGAGATCCTATCTCTTTCTCTTCTCTAATCATGGCCACGAACAAATTTCCTATTCCTTCCACGATGTCATCTTCAATTGTTAGACCTAGAATTGGAGCTTGTTCTAGTAGAAGTGTCGTCTTTCTTGACCTCACGTTAAAGACTATTCCCGATATAGGCTAATATCCAAGTCTAGTGATACCTTTCTGATGCTTTCAGCTGGATTGGTTCAACTATGCTATTACATTTGGGTCCAACTCATGTCTTAGGCTAATATCCAAACTTCAACATCTCTGAGGCAACCATCTTTGCCTCACTTGACAATTTGCATCACTCGGCCCTGCTTTATCACTAACCTTCACAACTTGCATAATTTCCAAAGTATGAAAAGTGGCTCCATCTGATTCTCTAGTGACTGGAACAAAATTAACAGAATAGATGGGGTGACTATGGTCTCGATGGATGGTAAATTATATGAGAACCCACTCAAACTTTACACACTAATAAAGAGTTGATGGCATGACTCTCGACATGTAGATCCATGGTCTTTCTAGCAACAGGTTATAGTTAGACAACACATCCATCATTTGAAATAAAATGGGGAATTCAGCTGGCTCCACTTGCAATGTGAGATAGATTTCTCCCATAACACTTCTTTATGCCCTATTGAAAGCTCTAACTTTCACACGACTCTCTTTTATCTCTCCCATGTTCACACCCAAATCCCTTAGTGTTGTGAAAAGGCAGATGTTGCATCCCGAACCACTATCAATCAGAACCCAATTCAAAATCTTGCCACAAAATTTGACCGTAATATGAAGCACTTTGTTATATACAACCCCTTCCGTCGGTAGCTCATCATCATGGAAAGAGATCTTGTTAGCTTCCACAACTCGTCCAATGGTTGCAGATAGAGTTTTACTTGTGGTATCTTTTGGAATGCAAGCCCACTTAATACTTTCATCAAAGCATTCATATAGGCTTTAGAACTTATGAGCAGTGACAAAATGGATATATTATCTAGTGTTTTCTTCAACTGCTCTTTAATTGAATAGCCCCTACGCTTATCTTCTTCTAAAATTCAGCAGCTTCGGCATCGGTGATATTTCTCTTCAAATTTTGTTCCTTCTCAATAACTCTTTGAATAGGATCTTCGGGAGCATAACATCTTCCAGACCTAGTCATTCCTTGAGCCGAAGCAATATCAATCATCTTACTGTTACCTTCCGTATGGTAATCCCATTGAATTGCTTTGGTTCATACTCAGACTTCTTGATGATTAAAGTCGTTATCACAGATCTTAATAAGTAGGTTTGAATAGTCAAAGGTTCCCTTAATTGAATTGTGATGACAGGTTGTGCCAAAGACATAAGAGCAACTTCTTTGGTATTCCAACTAGGCCTCAATTCCCCGACGTCTTGCATATTCTTGGAAGACCTCAGATGTTTTCTTTTGTATGTTGGCTAATGCGAAACTGTCTAGAGTGATTCGGTGTTAAATTTGAAGCTAGTCATGAAACCCTTGTCATTTCTTGCTAATCATGCCATTTGCAAGGATCCTGATGTGTACACCAAGTCAAGGCTTCTCCGGACAAGCTTCAAATAAACAGCGTCGTTCCTAGCTTCTCATTTCTCCCCACACCAACTAGCTTATCACAATATGCCTTCAAATGCGCATGAGGGTCACCTTTCCCATCAAATAATTCAAACTTCAGCGGCTTGTAGCCTACTAGCATATTAATGTCGGGGTGAATGCACAAGTCATCATAATCTAAGCTCTCTCCTCCCCTAGTGACTTGTAAGCTTTTTAGGGCCTTCTTAAACCATGAAATCGGGAATTTATTGACTCATCTTCTTTTTTGCAAGCATCTTTCTCCATTTTTGCATATTGATCGACTTCGTACGGAACTCTAACTATGGCTGGGGTAATGAAAGCAGGGACTTCAACAGCATATATAGGTGGCACATGTGGCTCATAAGGAACAATAACGTGTGCCCCAAATATCCGTTGCATCGTTGGGTAGGTGGGCATGGTAGGGCCTTGAGTAGGAAGGTCATGAGCAGTTCTAACCATTGATAAAGGAGCTAGTAGGGCTTGACCATGGATAGGAAAAAGTTGGGTTCGCTTAGGTAGGTTTGGTAAGTCGGTGGAAAGAAAGTCAGTTTTAGGAAAGTAGATAGGTGTTTTGAAGGTTAGGAAAGTAGAAGCCGAAAGCTTGGCCAAGTCTCATACTTGACATAATTCCTCCCTTAGGGTTTCCGATTCTTGTGCCATGTGAGTCACTCCCTCATCATTTTGAGTCGTATTTTGAGAACCTTCAGGGATTCTATAGGTATCATTATGTTTACAACAGCATCAAATTCTTCTCCATCAGTCATCTTTCTTTTAGATCGAAGGTTGTACCGTGAGTCAGCTAGTTTGCAAGTCGACACAAATCAATGTTATTTTGGGACTAATAATAATCAAAAAAAATAAAGAAAATAAAAGGAA
>JAABOM020000012.1:7369422-7394892 GCA_011800125.2 Solanum clarkiae
CTCTTAAAATAATAATCTAGATATTATTTTAATTATTTTTAGAAAAATAATTCTACGCTACCCAAATACAAAATGTTAAGGGAGTAAAGTGAAATTTTATTATATCAAACTCAATTTGGTGATTTTATAAAAGAAAAGAAGTTATTATATATGTTATAAGTTAATAATTATATTAGCACAAAGAGTTTCTTGATGAAAATTTTGAATGCTAAAGATTAGTAAATTTGTTTTAGTGTTAGTGTAATGGTCTAATTGGAGGTGGCAAACAAAATTATTTTAGGCACTACATCTTGTTCCTAATAATGCAAGTATGGTCGTCTATTTTTTAAAAGAGGGATAAGATATCAGTAATAATAATATAAATTATTTTAGGCACTACATCTTGTTCCTAATAATGCAAGTATGGTCGTCTATTTTTTAAAAGTGGGATAAGATATCAGTAACAATAATATGCACTATATTTTGTCTTGCAATTACGCAAAAACAAGCACTATGCTCTGTCTCTGCTCTCTCTCCTTTAAATACCTGGGTTTTTCGTACTAAGAGGAAGCAGAAGAAAATTTGGGTAGAACATATATAGAAAGCGGAGAATTCACAATCAACAACTATGTAAATACCATTTATACAGTTTTGATATTGAGGTAAGTTTGCCTATCCTTCTTTGAGATTGAGATTGAGTTATTGAATATTCGTACATATTAATTTAAGGAATGAAATCGTTTCACATATTGAAAAAATAAATTTCTTATAAATTTTTTGTGGAAAACTTTGTTTATATAGGAAGAAAAATATGTACATTTAAACCTAAATTTTTAGTATGTTTTAAAAATCTTAAATTTCTTGTAGTACTATTAAACATGCAGAATAAATAAGAAAAACAGAAGAAAGGTTACCTAGAATTTGAAGTGAAGGTGCCTGGAATCGATGAATTACCATAAATAGAGAATATAAATAAAGATGAAGCTGCACCAAAAACTTTGAAATTTCTTATAATCCAGAAGAAAATCTTGCAAATTTTGTATATCAATCTAGTCTAGTCGAAATTAACACTCCTTCCAAATATACTTTTCAAAATAAAAAAGAAAATAATCACAACTATGCACAATACCACATGAAGAGAAAATATATACTCAGCACTCAAGCAGAAATGGAAATGGAAAGTACATAAAAAAAATGAAGAAAGAAGGTATAAAAAGAAAGATGTTGAGTCAATAAAAACACCATGTGTTTATCGAAGAGAGTAGATACATGACATGTAATATCCAAATAGAACATACATATTATAAATTAATTGATATAATGTTCTTATTTTAAAAATAAATTGCATTGAGTAGAGATACGGGAAAAAAACTGCTCTTGAAACCCTAGGCTCGAGAAACCCTTTGTGATTCTTTTTTGTCCATTCTATGGCCAATTTTTCCGGTGGCCAGCCTCTCATGGAGACTGTGCTGCCGCAGGAGATCACTCATCCCCTAGTGCTGAAGGAAAACGAAGTTATGCTGATGTACTACAACCTCAGATGACTAAACGAGTTCCTCTACCTTTGAAACAGATTACGTACTTACATAGGGAACCTCGGGTTGTCTAGGAAGAAGAGGAAGTCAATCAGATGATATCGAATCAGAAATTATAATTTGCCGTCATAGGAAAATTTTCTTATGGATGACCTGATAGACAAGCATTATGAAGATTAATTCCTCAACAATGTGAGTTGAAAGGTGATGTCAATAGTGGGTTGTTGAGTAACAGGTATATTCTTATAAGGACATCACGTATTGAGGATTATGTGCATCTATTTTTCAATCCAATCTTTTACATAGCACATAAGAATTGGTGCTACCCTATGAGAACATTGAAGTGGGATCCTTTATTTGATCCTGAAGCGAAGACTACAATTGTGGTGGCATGGATCTCTTTACCTGCTTTACCCCCTAATATTTTGGGTAAGGAATCGATTTTCTAAATAGTAGCAGCTGCGGGAAAACCGTTACAAGTGGACATGGTGACAACGAATGAAACCAGACCAAGTTATACTAGAGTCAAAGTTGAGGTTGACTTACTACGGAAATTACCGAAGCGAATCAATGTTGGCATCAAGAAGAAGAATGGTGAAATTTCGGCAAAGTGGATTCCAATTAAATATCACTATTTACTGAAGTATTGTCACACCTGCAAACTTTAGGATCACAATGAAGATGATTGCTATGTGCTTCATGCTGAATTATTTGATGATAACAAGAAGGAAAAGGACAATAACAAGGAGGAGCCAAACAAGGATGAGAAGGGTGACAATGCTAAGACCACAGAAGATGAGAAGTAGCAAAAAGAGAGGGAACCAACTCAAAAGAGAAGAGTAGGGAAAGATGGGAATAGAGGAAGAGGAATACGCAGAGCTGGGGTGATTACTTGATGGGAGCCTAAGCCACAAGGTGGAAAGGTGAATATATGAAACAAGTTTTCGGTGTTAGGTGAAGGGAAAGAAGAGGAGAAGATGGGAGAAGGAAAAACAGATGTTGAGAAAAACAAAAAGCATGAGGGGGCAAACAATCTGGAAGAGATAGTAAGTAAACATTCACAACAAGAAAATAAGAGTACCAAGAAGTGGGTCGAAGAGAATTTTGAGAAAGACAGCTAGAACTCCAATAACAAACAATAAAAGGAAGGGAACCAGATAGAGAACAATTGGAGAAGAGGAGGGAGATAATACCAACAAAACATATAAGGAAGATAAAGCAACAACTCAAAGTCCAAAATTAGTGCAAGGTAGTCATCACAGTCATCAATATCAGGAGGAGGTGGTGGAGGATAATCAATCAACCATGAGAACACAGGCTACTAAGGATGGGGCTGTCATAGATACAGAAAAAGGTGGTGATAAAATCAACTCTCAGGATACAACACCACAAATTGGCATGACAGAGAATGATAGAATCAACAAAGTTTAGCACATACTAATAGGAATGAAGACACACAACAACAGGACAGAGAAGCAAATAGGGTGGATATAGAATAGGGAGAGGAGGAAATAAATCCAACATCAATGCAATATCAAGAAGTGAGGACCTCTCACCAAGAAGTGTCACAGGAATAAAGAAGGGGATAAGAAGAGGAAGGCCACCTGCTACAAAACAGTTACAAATTCAGACAAGAAGTAGTTTTGCCAGACCAGTGGGTAGTAAATAATATTGCATAACATCTTGTTCTATAATATTGATTAGTCTAGTCTCAAAATGCTTTTAAGAAGGTAATTGATCTAAAAAAAGACATTATTACAAGTATATAACACTCTTTGAACCTTTCAAAGGGCCTCGACACATTGAAGAGTACAGGAGAAAAATAAGAATGGCAAATGCTAGAGTGAATTATTCTGGAAAAATTTAGATTTTCTGGAATAAATATTGGGATGGGTAGATCATCTCTGACTCTATACAATAACTGACAATAAAGTTCACACATCTGGAAACTCAGTAGCAGGCACTAATAACAACAAACTATGCTAGATGTAGTTCCATTGAAAGATTGGAGTTATGGGAGAAAATTGAAGTGTTAGCTGAGACATCTAGTATCCCATGTGCGTGTGTGTGTGTGTGGGGGGGGGTGATTTTAATGTCATATTGAATGAAAATAAGAAGTTAGTAGGCCTTCCAGTTACACAAGTGGAGACAACTGACTTTGCATAGTGCATTAGCAATTGTGCATTTACTGGTTATCTTTTTCAGGCAGCCAGTATACTAGATGGAATGGTAGGACAGGGGAAGATAATATTTTCAAAAGACTGGATAGGGTTTTAGGGAATGAATGCTTCTGGCAAGATTGCAATCAAAGTGAGGTGGAGCACCTACGAAGATATAGATCAGATCATGCACCACTTTATGTTGCTTGTAAGACTGGTCTGGACCCTGTTATGAAACCATTCAGATTTCTTAACTTCTGTGCCTCACACCACCCCTTTGAGGAAGAAGTAAAGAGAGCTTGGGAGATTCCAGTGGAAGGAACAACATTCAAAGTCTTGCAAAATAAATTAAAAAATGTAAAGAAGGCTCTGTGCATATGGAGTAAAGATACTTATAGGGATTTCTTTAAGAAGATTGCTACCCTGGAGGATGTAATTAAAATGAAAGAAATCCAGATGGAACTGAATCCATCATAGGAGAATAGAACTGAGCTAAGAAAAGGAATTGCTGAATTAAGAAGATTTTAGAAAATTGAGGAAGCTTACTAGAAGCACAGGGCAATCATGCATTGGTTTAAGGAAGGTGACAAGAATATCAATTTTTTTGCATGCATATGTCAAAGGGAGGAGAAAAAGGCTACAGATACATAGGATTGAGAATTCATAGGGAAGACTGCTAGAAACTGAATAGGAGATTGGGAATGAAACTATTAAAATTTTTCAAGATCAGTTTGAGGAAAATTATCAAAATTAGGATTTTGGGTCCCTGAATTGTATTCCAAAAATTCTTACAGACCAGGATAGACTAGAATTGGAGAAGTGGCCTAAGGAGACAAAAATCAAACAGGTTGTATTTGAGATGAATAAAGATAGTGCTAGTGGTCCAGATGGCTTTTCAGGTACATTCTTTCAGAGTTGTTAGGGTATTATTAAAAATGAGGTAGTATAGGCTGTTCAGACATTCTTTTGTGGGGCTGAATTACCTAGGTACTTTACCCATACTACCTTGGTACTAATTCAAAAAATGAGGTTGTAAGGAACTTTAATGATCTTAGACCTATCAGTCTAAGCACATTTATGAATAAGATTATCTCCAAGGTGATCTAGGGAAGAACTGAGAAGGTCCTACAGAAGCTCATATCTCCAAACCAATCAGGTTTGTGAAAGGAAGTAACATATCTGAAAATGTTCTCTTAGCATAGGAGATTGTAAGGGATATTAGAAAGAGAGCCAAACATATTAATGTGGTTGTTAAACTAGACATGGCTAAGGCTTATGACAGAGTATCATGGGTTTTCCTAACACAAGTACTGAGAAGGTTTGGGTTTGGGTTTGGGTTTAGAGAAAGAATGATTGACATGGTATGGAGAATTATATACAACAACTGATATTCTATTCTTATAAATGGGAAAACTTATGGCTTCTTCCTCTCTACAAGGGGAGTCAAGCAAGGGGACCCATTATCCCCAAGTCTCTTTATTATTGCTGCTAAGGTCTTATCTAGATCATTAAGTCTACTCTACGAAGATGAGAAGTTTATAGGATTTGGACTTCCAAAATGGAATGCAAAATCAATCATCTGTCCTATGCAGATAACACAATCTTGTTCTCTTCTGCTGATTAGAGGTTTGTGAAGTTGATGATGGGGGTTCTAAGAAATTATGAAAATGTTTCTGGATAGCTCATAAATCTGTCCAAAAGATGATTTTTACTTACATGAGAAGTCTCCAATTTCTGTTGGTCAGAAACTAATAAGGAGGACACGGATAGAACAAGGATCTTTTCCTTTTAACTACCTCAGTTGCCCCATTTTTTATGGGAGGAAAAAGAAAGTATATTTTGAGGGAATGGTCAAGAAGGTCACATCAAAGGTGCTAAGTTGGACAAGCAAGTTGTTAACTTCTGGAGGGAAATACATATTAGTTAAACATGTACTATAATCATTACCTATATATCAGCTATCAGTTATGAATCCTCCAAAAGGTGTGGTGGATGAAAACCAGAGAATCATTGCAAATTGTTTTTGGGGAAATCAAGGAGAAAATAAGGGTAAACATTGGGTGGCTTGGGACACTCATTGTTACTCAATGGAGGAAGGGGGTATTGGTTTCAGATCTCTGAACCACATGGTTGATGCTTTATTTGCTAAATTATGGTGGAAATTCAGAACCTCTACTACATCATTATGGAGTTCTTTTATGTGGAACAAGTATTGCAAAAAGTGGCATCCAGTTATGGCCAATGGTACAGGAGCTTCTCATGTATGGAGAAAGATGGTGAAGATAAGAGATAGGATAGAGCACAATATCTGGTGGTAGGTGAAATCAGGAAGGGCCAGTTTCTAGTTTGACAACTGGATGCAAATGGGAGCCTTATATTATGTAGAGAAAGTGAATAATTCAGAGTAAGAACTTGAAGTGAGGGAATTTGTCATCAATGGGAAATGGAACAGAAACAATCTCTTAGATTATCTGACTGATGATGACATTGTGGATCATGTTTGTGAAAATATAAGGCCTCCAAGCATAGAGATTGAGCCTGATAATGCTTGGTGGATAGGGGATACACAAGGGAACTTCTCAGTTAAGTCAGCCTGGCAGTTAGTTAGGACCAGGAACAAAAAGAATGTACTGGAAAAGCGACTTTGGGTAAAAGGTTTGCCATTCAAGATAAACTTCTTCTTTCGGAAAGCTTGGAAAGGAAGAATACCTACGGATGATAATTTGGCAAGAACGGGCATCAACCTAGTCTCAAAATGTTATTGCTGTGAGAGAGGCACACAAGAAACAACGAGACATTTATTCTTTGCAGCAACTACAACTAAGGAGTTATGGACATTCTTCTCTAGGTTTGCAGGAATTAGGATGGAAGGACTACAATTGCAGTCATTGATCAAGGAGTGGTGGAATATAGCTGAAAACTCTAGACTTTAACAGATATATAACGCAATCCCTGCATTTATCTATTGGGAGCTATAGAAAAGAAGGAATAATAGAACACATGGAAGAAATGTATCAATGCAGACCATGATTCACAATATTCAGGTAAACATCCATTACTTGATTAGGACACTGTTTCCTAAAATGAGAGTGTTGGAACTTACTTGGGAAGATGTGATAAACGTTTTACGTAAATATAGACCTAAATTATACCATCTAATAGTTAAATGAGAGATACCATCAGTGGGACATCTAAAATACAACACTGATGGTATGAGTAGAGGAAATCCAGGTATGAGTTCTTATGGCTTCTGCATAAGGGATCACAAAAGGGATCTTTGTTATGCACAAGCAGGAGCAATAGGGAAGATGACTAACATTCAGGCAGAAGCAAGGGCTATTCTTAAGGCTATGAGATACTTCGCTATAGAGGAACATGCTACTAAGATTCTGGAAACAGACTCATTAGTCATTTTAAATGTAATTAAAAAGGTGTGGAAGGTCCTTTGGGAACTGGCAGAGATGGTGGAGGAGATACAGTAGCAAATACATAAACAACAGATTAGGATTCACACATCTACAGGGAGGGAAATCAGCTAGCAGACTACATCACAAACTTAGCTGCTAATGAGGATATGAACTTAACATTTACAGACTTTACACATTATGAGTCGTAGAAATACGACTTGTATAACACTTTAAATAAAGAATTGTTGCACGCTCTCAAGAAAACTTGTTATTTTGACGTTTGCTTTTGTTTCTTTTCAAGAAAAAGACTAAGGCATGGAAGAAATAAGAATATGAAATAAAAAGAATGGAAAAAGAGAGTACAGAGGAGCCAAAATGGACCCAAGTGTAGGCACACGGGGGCCTACACGGCCCGTGTACATCCACACGGACCGTGAGGCCCATCATGGCCTTATACTTAGATGATGACAGTGGCTATTTGGTGAAGGCAAGTCCCACGGCACGTGTCACATATCATGGGATGTCAAATGGGTCGTTATGAGGCTCGTCAAAGAGACGTGAAGACGGTACCATCGAAGGTTGGAAGAATTTGGAAAAGTGGCACGAGACGACACTCCTTACGGGCCGTTTGGATTTATACGGGTCATGCAACTTACCATCAAAGTGATATGAAGGCATTATCATTGAAAAGCAAGCAAAATATGTTAAGGGAAGCTAGACAACGCGTGTCACGGAGCGTGTGACCAACCATGGTCTGTGAGTTGAGACGTGTGAAGAGTTTGAGCTGAAGAAAAGTTGAAGGCAAGTCAGACGACCTATTAGATGGACCGTTAATGGCCACACAGGCCATCTAACATGGCATGAGGATGCAGTTGGGAATTGAAATCAAGGGCAGCCACATGGATCGTATAACAATCCGTCTACCATTACACGGGCTGTATGGTAGCCCGTGTCCATGCCGATGGATTTTTCCTATTTTAGTTAGGATTAAGTTTTCTTTATATATAAATAGGTCTTTTATTTCATTTTTTTAGATAGTCTTGGACGGCCAGAGCTTAAAAAACATTGAAAAATATTAGTTTCTTGGAGATTTCACAAGATCTTGGGATTTTGCTTATCAAATTCAGGCTTGTAGCTCGTAGCTTCATCAATTATTCAATAGTAAGTCTTTCTATTATGAATTCCTTGTATCGTTATGAGCATTATTCATTAAATATGCTAAGCTGAACCCACAACTACAGTTGTGGAAACCATGACAAATCAATAAGATAGGCGAATAGGGGGTAAGTCTCAGGATTTACTAGTGTATATATCATAGTAATCTTCGTTTTAATTTCTTCCTTGATGAGTTGACGCATTAGGGTAAGCCTTTATTCTTTGCATGCCCGAAACGGATGTTTTGATTAGGAAAAGAATTCTATGATGGAAATTCAAGGTTTTTAACCTTGTCTAAGTATTTGAGACCAAAAGGTGAGAGTATTTTGGGATAAACAACAAGAGTTAGTACGTAGACATTCTAAGACCGAAAGGTGATGAATGATAGGCATTTAAGAGGGACCAAGAGGTGAATTAAATGTTACATAACTTGTTAGATCTTATATATGTAATCGTAAATGAGTTTACCATTCGGGTATTACATTAGCTGTCATGGGGAACACAATCCTAGCCTCACGTAAATTATTGAAACCTAGTCGTTCTTTTACACAATTATCGTTTTCTATAGTTAATTAGTTTTGAAAATCAAATCCCCCATATTTACTTTATGCACTTTTGTTTCAGGAATAGATATTACATCTGAAATCAGTGCTAACAGATATATTCTCACACATTCGCTGTGGGATCAACCTCAACTCTGGTTGAGTTTTATATTTTATCAATGACCACTAAATGTTTCGTTTGGAGTGTATGTTTGGGCAAATCAAATTTTGGCGCAATTGTTGGGGAATACGGTGAAGTAATAGTCTATTAGTTTCTATTTTCAGTTTGTTATACTAGTCCCTAATTTTACTTTTGTTTCTTGTTTTTTTGTTTCTTGGTAGGGAGCCAGCGTTGCATGCCAAACACCCGTAGCAAAGGTGAAACACTTATTCCCTATGACCCCGAGATTACTAAATCAAAATCTGCAGAATGAATGCCCAAGAACGCGAAGCAGCTAGACAGAGAGAATTAACGGTGAACCCCGCAGGTGGGGGTAGCGACGGTTTGGGTAATAATGAAAATGTTGGCAATGAGGTACCACCGACAGCACCACTTTGACAGGTGCCACTGCCCGGTGTGAGACCCTAAGTGCCTCAGCCGCCCAACGAAGTGAATGATGATGATGAGGGTACTGGGACCACTGGGGCGATTGTACTTCCCGCACTGCCCGCGGATGTTAAGTTCACTATCACTAGCACTATGTTGCATATGCTGCAGTTGAAAGGGTTATTCAGTAGAGCAGCAACTGAGGATGCAAATCAGCTCGTACTCAACTTTCTGGCAACATGCCAATTGTCTGAGATTCCTGGGGTCAGTCAACAAGTAATTAGGTTGTGGCTATTCCCATTCTCTTTATGGTGCAGCAACTAAGTGGCTGAATGAACTTCCACATGATTCCATCCGCACTTGGGGAGAGTTAAAGGAGGCATTCTTAGAGGGATTCTTCCCTGCATCATCACAACTCAAAATCATAGATGACATTAGCTCTCACAAGCAACTGTCAACTGAAGAACTACATGAGACTTAGGAGAGATTCAGGCAGAAGCCTGAGCAGTGTCCCGATCATATCATCACATATGAGCATTTAAAGAAAGTCTTCTATAGGTCCTGCAATTTGATGATGAAGCCGATTGTTGATGCTGCTTGTGGGGGGTCATATATGTCTAGGACTTTCTCGGACATCGTGGTGATCATAGACCAAGTAGCCAAGAGTAGCAGAGCATGGTACACTAGATATAGAGACTGTTCGGGGCTCATCTTTGAAATGACGGAGGAGCAGCGACGAAAGGAGGAGGAATGGGATCAAGACATGGCACACATGAAGACCCAGCTGGACTTGCTGGCAAAGCGTTTCTTAGAAGGAGCAGAAAAGTAAAAGTTGTAGACACAATGCCTAGGCACGATGAATAAAGCTACAACTTTGACGAGGAGGCAAACTTCTTAGGCAGCTAGAGAGGCTACCGACCATACAACGCTAGTAATCAAGGTCAGAACTATGGTCGTGATCAAAACTATCAAGGAAACTAGAATAATAGAGATGGTATGAGCATCAGAATGAGGCAGAAACTCAAAGTTAGAAGAAATGATAGAAAAGGTACTTAGTAAGGTTGAGTCCACGGAGGTAGAGATGCGAGATATAAAAGGGGAGATATCAAATGTTCGATAGTTGGTCAACTCGCATTCCACTTCAATCAAGCAATTAGAGCAGCAGATGGGTCAATTGTCAGCAACCACAAACCAGAGAAAAGCTAGGTCACTGCTGAGCGACATTATTCAGAACCCAAAGAATGACGGTCATTGCATGGCAGTAACCACGAGGAGCGATAAGGTACTCTCTGACCCTATTGTGCCCATTAATGCAGGTTTGGAGGAAACTAAAAGCAAGATGCCTAACCCCGTAGAGGAGCATGTCGATCATTTGGGTAAGGAAGCAGATGTAACACCAGCAGTACCGTAAGTTATTAAAGAGCCTGAGGTGACACCAACAGTGACACAACCGCTATCATCCATTCTTAAGCCACCACCACCATTCCCATAGAGGTTACAGAAAAATGTTGAAGATGGCAAGTTTTAGAAGTTCTTGTCCATACTAAAGGAGATTTCAGTGAATATTCCTCGAGTGGAAGCACTTGAGCAGATGACAGGCTATGCTAAGTTTATGAAAGACTTAGGTGATTAAGAAGAGGACAACCACGATTGAGCTGATGAACAATCTCCACCACTATAGTGCAATCGCCACAAGATCTCTCATAGAAAAGAAGGAAGATTTTCGAGAGCTTTCACCATCCCGTGTACCATTGGAGCATTTGAATTTGCTAGAGCTCTCTGTGATCAGGGTGCAAGCATCAAATTGATACCGCTAGTGGTCTACAAGCAGCTGGACTTAAGAGCTCCCACACTCATTACAATGCTACGACTCATGGCGGCTAGATAGGTAAAGCAGCCCGTGGGGGTTCTATGTGATGTCCTGGTTCGTGTGGGTTGGTTCATCTTTCTGGTAGACGTTCTTCTGGACTATCAGGTGGATTTTGAGGTTCCCATCATCCTTGGGAAACCATTTTTGGCCGCTAGCAGGGCATTGGTAAACGTGGAGCGAGGGGAGCTAACACTCAGACTCAACACAGAAGAGGTGAAGTTTAATGTATGTGCTGCAATGAAGTGACCTAAAGAGGTGGAAGTGATGTCCATCCTAGACGTTGAAGATGATTGTCTGTTTGAGATCCCACTTAAGGAAATGATGAGTATAGACATACTAGCAGCGGTTTTGATGAACTTCCTAAATGATTGTATTAATGGCTACACCTACATTGTAAATGCGGTGCAAGGTGGGGGAACTAGGCCATTTGTCCCCAGAATGTTGGACATAGACCTGCAGAATAGGTTTACACTGCCCGCTAAACCATCTATCGAGACGCCTCCAGCTGTGGAGCTCAAGGAGATACCCCAACACCTCAAGTATGTATTTTTTAGGAACTGATAACTCTCTTCCTGTGATTGTAGCTACAGATCTTCATGAAAATCCGATGGAGGCATTGATGGGGGTCCTTGAAAAGTTCAAGCGAGCTATTGGTTGGACTATTGCGGATATCATAGGGAATCCCCCAGGGATATACACACAAAAGATAAAATTGGAGGACAACTGTGTGCCCAACATTGAGCATCAGTGGAGGCTAAACCCACCTATGCAAGAGGTGGTGAAAAAGGAGATCATCAAGTGGCTAGATGTTGGGGTGATATAACACATTTTTGATAGAAGTGGGTCAGTCTAGTGTAGTGTTTCCTGAAGAAAAGGGGCATGACCGTGGTTGCCAATGACAAAAATGAGTTGGTGTCATCGAGACCCGTGACTGGATGGTGAGTGTGCATGGACTACTGGAAGTTGAATAAATGGACCTTTGAGGACCATTTCCCAATGCCCTTTATGGACCAGATGTTAGACAGGTTAGTAGGTTGAGGCTAGTACTGCTTCTTGGATGGTTACTCGGGCTACAATCAGATATCCATAGCCCTGGAGGATCAGGAAAAGGCTACCTTCACTTGCCCATATGGAACGTTTGCTTTTAGAAAGATGCCCTTCGGGCTATGCAATGCCCTAGCCAACTTCCAATGTTGTATGATGTCAATCTTTTCTGACATGGTTGAAGACACCCTTGAGGTATTTATGGATGACTTCTCTGTAGTGGGTGATTCTTTCGATACATGCCTATTGAATCTTAGCAGGGCACTCCAGCATTGTGAGGAGGCTAACTTGGTGCTAAATTGGGAGAAGTGTCACTTCATGGTCAAAGAGGGGATAGTTCTTGGCCATAAGATTTCTAAGAAGGGCATAGAAGTGGATAAAGCAAAGATCGAGGTAATTGAGAAACTGCCGCCCCCCATATCTGTAAAGGGGGTCCGGAGTTTCCTTGGGCATGCCGGTTCCTATCACGGATTTATCAAAGACTTCTATAAGATTGCACACCCCTTATGCAAGCTATTGGAGAAGGATACAAAGTTCTACTTTGATGATAGCTACAAGCATGCCTTTGAGACTCTAAAGCAAAAGCTGATTTCCGCGCCTGTGGTAGTTGCACCTGACTGGAGTGCATCGTTTGAGGTAATGTGTGATGCAAGATAAAGTGTCGTAGGTGTTGTGCTTGTACAGAAGCGTAACAAGATCTTTCATCACATACACTACACAGCAAGATCCTCAATGATGCTCAAAATAATTGTACAGTGACTGAGCAGGAATTGCTAGCTGTGGTATAAACATTCGACAAGTTTCGGGAATACTTATTGGGCACCAAGTCAATAGTGCACACTGACCATGAGGCCTTGAGATACCTTATGGATAAGAAAGATACTAAGACGCAGTTGATCAGATAGGTTCTCCTGCTGCAAGAGTTTGACTTCGAGGTCCTAGATATAAACGGATCTAAGAACCAATTAGCAGACCACTTGTCCAGATTGGAGGATGAGTCAAGACTGAAGGATTGGTTGAACATCGATAAATCCTTTCCCGATGAGCAGGTATTGGTAGCTTCTGTGGACCTTATTCCTTGGTTTGCTGCTTTTGTTAACTTTCTTGTGAGCGATATTATGCTAGAGGGCCTTAACCCTCACCAGGGAAAAAAGTTTCTGTTTGATGTGTGCAGGTACTTCTGGGATGACCCATACTTGTTTAGAACATTTGCAGATGGGGTAATCAAGCGATTTATTCCAGAGACAGAGATGTTGAGCATAATGGAGGCGTGTCACTCATCTGTAGTGGGGGGTCATCAGGGTGGGGCCAGAACGACGAAGAAGATTCTCTAATATGGGTACTACTGGCCCAACATCTATTAAGATGCCCACAACTTAGTGCTTTTGTATGATCAGTGCCAGAGACAGGGTAACATCTCCAAGCGCCAAGAGTTGTCCGTGACCCCTATTCTTGAGGTAGAGATTTTTTACGTCTGGGGAATTGACTTCATGGGCCCATTTGTGAGTTCTTATAGAATGAGGTACATCTTGGTGGTGGTGGACTAAATCTCTAAATGGGTGGAGGCAGTGGTATTACCAAACAATGAGAGCAAGAGTGTTGTCCAATTATTTAGGCGAAACATCTTTTCCAGATTTGGGACACCCGAAATTATCATTAGTGATGGGGGTTCTCACTTCTGTAATAAGATTTTCCGTACGGTGCTAGCAAAATATAGGGTACGACAACAAAAGGTTGCCACACCTTATTACCCACAGACTAGTAGACAGATTGAAGTGTCGAACAGGGATATCAAGGAAATCTTGACCAAATCTGTGAATGCTACCCGGATGGATTGGGCGAGGAAGCTAGACGATACTTTGGGCCTACAGGACAGCTTACAAGATACCCATTGGTATGTCTCCATATCAGTTGGTATTTGGTAAAGCATGTCATCTGCCCATGGACTTAAAGCACAAATCACTCTAGGCTTTAAAGAAGCTCAACATGAATTAGGAGGAGGCTGCTAACTTGAGACTTGACCGACTCAATGAGTTGGATGAGTTTCGCCTCCAAGCATATAAGAGTGCAGCCTTGTACAAAGAGAGGATGAAGACCTAACATGATAAGCGTATTGCTCATCGGAGTTTTAGTGTTGGTGACGAGGTACTTGTACACAACTCCAGGTTGAGGCTCTTCCTAGGCAAGCTCAAGTCAAGGTGGTCTGGCTTGTATACAATCAGCTAGGTATTTCGCCATGGTGCAATTGAGTTAGAAGCAGAAAATAGGGATCGGTTCAAGGTAAATGGGCAGAGAGTGAAGCAATATGTGGGTTCTGCAGAAGAGGCCTCAGAAATAGAGGTTTTACTCCTTGACAAAGTCGAAGTAGTCTAGATAATGCATCGTGTCGCGATGTTAAATCAAGCACTCCATGGGAGGCAACCCATACATCGTAATAATTTTGAAAAAAAACTCTTTAATTTATTTATCATGCATTTTCTTATTTTTGATTTATGTGTTCAGGTAAGTATAGGTGCTATTTTGGAGTTTGCAAATGCGCATATAGTGGAAAGCATGCTCCGAGGCCGAAATGGCCAAAAAGTTGCCAAAGTATCGACACACAGCCTTTTACACGAACTGTATCATTCGAAACGGCTCGTGAGAGACACCGTATGGATGCCGTGTGGAGCATGTACCGTGCAAATGCACCAAAAATTGCCAAGTGTCGGCACACGACTCATCTACATTGGCCGTTGGAGGGTTGATAGGTCGTGATAAGAGCCGTCAGGCGTGCGCGCACGAGGACCAGGTAACATCGCCCAAAAAATGGTAAAAATGCGCTAAGTGTTGGTCAACGGAGATCCTAATGATCCATGACAAGTGTCATGACCCATTTATCAGCCCGTCGCTATATCGTCACCCGATGAAGGTTTAGGTAAGTGGTGATTTGCCCTAAGTGAGGCGGGACGAGACGGTCCAAATGGACCGTGCTATATGTAACGGACCATGTGGCCTTCCGTTTAGAGAGTGTGACCGATCAACTGCGTTGACCAAGATTATGCTAAACCCCTTTTCTTGCACCCCAACCATTCATTCTCCAACTTTCCTTTCTCTCTCTAAACCCACGACTCTCTCTCTCCATATTACTATCTCTCCCTCCAAAGTTCCAACAAATTACCATCTTATTTGTGAGGATTCGTGAGTTAATCACATGGTTCATAGCTTAAACCAAGTGTGGGTATCAAGTTTTTCAAGAAACTCCTCTTCTTCTTTGCTTTGCACTAAGTAAGAACCAAAATTTTCTTTCCTCTAGTGTTGATTTTGGTGCTTGCATGTATAGATCTTAGTCAAAGATTAGTTCTTTCTTGATTTAAAGCATCATATCTTACATTGTTGATGTTGGGCATGCATGTAGTGGTAAAAATCACCATTGTTGAGTTCTTAAAGTTTAAACCATGAAAATTGAGGATTTTTTGTTGCTTTTTGACATGATTTTTGGGGAACTCGATTTATATATGCTATTATGTTGATAAAATCATAATTAAGTGAGGTAAATGTACATGAAAGTAGGTGTGTGCGCGTGATAAGCCAAAAATTTGTCCAAAGGGGGTCAGACGGCCGCTCAAACAACCCGTGGCATGTTTAACAGACCATGTAACGACCTTTGTTGCGCCGTATGTCACTCCTCATGGCCAAGTCCCCTCTCATAGGCCCATTCATAGAACATGTCTCGCTGCAAGGGCCGTGTAGGGTCCCGCGCACCCTATTCCACCTGCATTATTTTACATAGGTTGCTTTTAATTTTTATGCTATATATGTTCTTAAGTGCACTGGCCCTATGATAGACCAGGTGATGCCATTCTTAAGGGTTATTGTCACTTTTATGGCACAGGGGAAGCCTGAGTACCCATTAGTGCATCCACCTGCGTGTGCAATAGTTTTTAACAACATGTATTCTTTTGTGGCGCGTTTAGGCACTATGGGTCCGCGACGTAGCTTAGTCAGATGTAGTGATAAGGACGAGCCTATGTGCCGCCTCCATGACTCCCCAACCATATCATCTAGCAATCAAGTGGGGAGTGACTCAGGTGATGACTTCTCCAGTGGATCAGAAGTTCGCCAGCGGCAATGTCTCCCCCCACTCTCCATGTTCTATGCGGGTCTATGCATCAGGCCGTTGTTGAGCCCCTCAGTCTGAAGAGGGGGCCCCTTCCACGAGAGTTGAGGAGGAGGCAGTTGCCCCAGAACAGGAGAGCACATTAGACCAGGAAGAGTAGGCGAATAAGGTTGAACTTTGGGACAGTGATGATGAGGCCATTCATTTTGCACTCTCTAGGACGACAGATTCGAAAATAGCCTGGGAACTTATTGGCTTTTTGAGGGGTCGATGGACAATACTAGGTGCTAAGGACATCTACACCAACAATCTTACAAAAGGTTCCGGGGAGTTCAAATAGTGGCCAGTCCTTTTAGAGGTTCAGGTAATCACTGACCAACTTGACAGAGTTTCGAAAATCAGAGATATCTTTATTTTATATAAGTTTGGTTGGATGGACCAACCACCAAGGTACTACGGGCCTGCCATTGTTGAAGAGTTCTATTCCAACTATGCCGCCAGCCTCCTAAACTCGATAGAGTGGACCTAGTTAAGGAAGGTGAAGAGACAGGTCACTCTTACCAGGGCCCCGAGGTCACATGTAAAAGTGTGTGGTACACGAGTGAATATATCAGAAACTACAATGAATCGGTTCCTATTTGGGCCAACCTATCAAGCTCCTCCAGATGCCCAGTTTATGGAGAGACACATGCAGATTATGGATATGGTGTAGATGTCTGATTCGTTATTAAGGGATGTACTTTTAGGATGGATCGTAGACCGAATAGCCATTCAGAGGGCGGAGGCGACTTGGATGATAGACCCCAAGTGTCCTATCGCCAAATCATCATTGACATTTCCTGCAAAATTCTGGTGGTCGATGGTGCTGGCTAGGTTGAGACCCACAAGTAATGATAATATACTTCAACCTTTACATGTTTCTCTTATAGCATGCCTGTTGTCCAGATTTGGACTAAATATGGGCCGAGTCATTGCTTTTGAGATGCAGGACCAAGCTTTATCTGAGAGAGATGGATTGCCCTTCCCGTGCCTGGTTCGTGGCCTGTGGAAACAGGTTGGTGTTCCCACTATACATTTTTTTGACAAGAAGATAGCCCCCACGGGTTTAGCCAACATTTCCCTGATCAAGGATGTATGAAACCCGCTCATGAGGAGCAGAATATGTTCGCTAGGGAGGCCGACCAACTTCCCGTCTGGATCCCTGCAGTAACCCTTGCTATTTGGGGACCACACCACTGCCCCACCATCAGGCATGGCTTCTATGTAGACCGAAGGTAGTGGTGCAGCTTCTCCAGTGCAGCAAGGGTATGCATATGTGCCTTATGAGTTTTTCGCTAGATTGGTAGTGGACCAGAGGCAGATATGGGCCATTGTTGATCAGATAGTAGATAGGATCCCCCACGTCATCCAGTCTCATTCATCACGGGTGGTGGACTAACGTGACGATGCCCTTAGGATCCAAATCGCCACCCTGTAGAGCTAAGTCAGCACATTAGAGGGCTACTTCCACAGCATGTTTGGGAGTATCACTGGAGATGAAATGAAGGAACTGCTACAAACAGTGCATGGTATGAAGTCCCAAATTGTTATGTTGATTGCACAGTGCCAGGCCCTTGCACCAGCCCTGCCTCAAGAGTTATGGATAAACCTATTCAATATACCCGCGGTGCCTTCTCTGGATGAGATATGGGGTGTTCCACCAGCCCTATCTACGGTACGCACGCCACCCATGGAGTAGCCTCAGAGAAAGGACAAGGGTAAATGTCGGGGTCAATAACAGAGTCCTCCTGGTGAACCCTAGAGGGAGGAAGACCGGCTGATGAGCAAGGCCGCTAAGGCCCAATGCTAAGCAACAGCTGAACGGGCCAAACAAGAGTGGCTGGCTGCAGAGGCGGCACGGCCAGGAGCCTTCACTAGCACCTTTGGACTGGGTGTTCCATATGCTGATGAGGATACCCCTAAAAGATCCGATCCCACAGATACTGCTGACGCCTAAGGCATCCCAGGTATACTCTATCCCCCTATCTGTTCATTTAAGTGTGTTATAATGTAGTGAGGACACTGCACTGTCTTTTTGGAGGGGGTGGGGTATCCTTCCACTTCAGAGTTTTTCTTGCCATGATTCTTTTCTCTCAAATGTATTATCTAGTAGAACTGACATGTTTAGGTCGTATTATTTGTGTAAATATAAGTTTCACAGAAGCCTAGGGTAGCCCCTGTGTTGATTGTTGTGATGTCCATGCTAACAAGACTAAGTATATATGTGTTTGCATCTCATCCTGACTAACTTGCATGATTGTGACAAGTATTATATGTGTATGGTTGGTATTTTGATGAATGAAGCAGGCCTATGTGAGTTAGTACCAACTAGTGTAAAAGATGTGCCGTATGTGTGTAAGCTAATTGCATAATTCCGTCGATGCACTTGTGAGATAGAACTTGCCTGGTTAGTCCCACTGAAAGCCTTGAATGACTGGATTAGGAGGGGATCTTAAGTCGTTGTTGTCGAATAGTCACTTAGCCAAGAAAAATTGACCAATCAAATGAAATTGTCCCTTCGAACCAAATTTGGGCCTAAATAGACTTTTTCTTTGAAATCACCCAAATTTACCTCCCCAATCTGTCTGTTGATCTCTGTTTTGGTCCTGGTCTCTCCAAGGATATTGCAAACCTTCACCTAGGGCAAAAGCCGAATTTGAGGGTGGCTTATGTTGGCTTTGATCCTTTAGAAAAATATTGTGAACCTTGACCCAAGCCAAAGGCTTATTTGAGGGTGGCTAGTGCAGGGGGAGCAGAAAAATGAGTGTGGAAACAAATAAAGTGATAAAAAGAGAAAAATAAATGGGTTTTGACCGTGAGCAAAGCAAGGAGCGAAAAATAAAAAGAATAAAAATGAGTAAATGAGCACGGAAATTACTTCCTGTACTATAGAAAGTGGAAAAATGGGGGCAAGAAAAGTTGGTGACCAAGAAGCAAATGGCTGAATTGAAGCAAGTGTCTGGGAGAGTCCGTTTAGTCACTTTAATACTAAATATACCTCACCAGAGCCCGAGGCTACGTTACAAATCGAAAAAAGTCCTAATGTGATCCTGAAAAGCCATTCAAGAGCTAAGGTGGTGAAAATAAGGGCAAGTTCATGATTGAGGCATGTGTGTCCATTGGAAGCCATTTCTGAGAGTGAATGACTACATTCCAGTCTCTGTTTTACATGCTTATGTTGGATGTGAGACTTCTTTGTGGTTAAGGAACTATCTTTTGCATCAGTTGATTGCTAACTTGACTGGGGTTGCTTTATTCCTGATCGAATATGAACTGACCTTGCATGCATAATGTTCACCTTAATCTTTGTGAGTTCGTTTGGGGTGTGAGCACATTCTTGAATTTGTTAGCGGGGCATATGCATTGGAAAAAAAATTATGGGGCGATCTATAGTCTGAGTGAGCACTTGTGTTTATGCGTTTTTTGGTAGAATTGTCATTGCTTGAGGAAAAGCAATCATTCTAAGTTGAGGGTATCGATGAGTCGTAGAAATACGACTTGTATAACACTTTAAATAAAGAATTGTTGCGCGTTCTCAAGCAAACTTATTATTTTGATATTTGTTTTTGTTGTTTTTCAGGAAAAAGACTAAGGCATGGAAGAAATAAGAATAAGAAAGAAAAAGGATGGAAAAAGAGTACAAAGGAGCGAAAATGGACCCAAGTGTGGGCACACGGGGGCCTACATAGCCCGTGTACATCCACACGGACCGTGAGGCCCATCGTGGCCTTATACGTGGATGATGGCAGTGGCTATTTGGTGAATGCAAGTCCCATGGTACGTGTCACGTACCGTGGGATGTCAAATGGGTCGTTATGAGGCTCGTTAAAGAGACGTGAAGACGGTACCGTCGAAGGTTGGAAGATTTTGGCAAAGTGGCACGAGACGACACTCCTTACGGATCGTGCAACTTACCGTCAAAGTGACTTGGAGGAATCACCATTGAAAAGAAAGCAAAATATGTTAAGGGAAGCCAGACGACGCATCTCACAGAGCGTGTGACCAACCACGGTCTGTGACGTTGATATGTGTGAAGGGTTTGAGCAGAAGAAAAGTTGAAGGCAAGTCAGACAGCCTGTTAAATGGACCATTAACGGCCATATGAGCTATCTAATGTGGCATGAAGATGCAGCTGGGAGTTGAAATCAAGGGCAGCCACACGAATCGTTTGACGGTCCGCCTATCGTTACATAGGCTGTGTGGTGGCCCATGTCCATGCCAATGGATTTTTTCTATTTTAGTTAGGATTAGGTTTTCTTTATATACAAATAAGTATTTTATTTCATTTTTTTAGATAGTCTTGGACAGCCAGAGCTAAAAAAACATTGAAAAATATTAGTTTCTTGGAGATTTCACAAGATTTTGGGATTTTTCTTATCAAATTCAAGCTTGTGGCTTGTGGCTTCATCGATTATTCGATAGTAAGTCTTTCTTTTATGAATTCCTTGTATCATTTCGAGCTTTATTCATTGAATATGCTAGGCTAAACCCACAACCAGGGTTGTGGGAGCCATGACAAATCAATAAGATAGGTGAATAGGGGATAAGTCTCAGTATTGACTAGTTGATATATCATAGTAATCTTCATTTTAATTTCTTCCTTGATGAGCCGACGCATTAGGGTGAGCCTTTATTCATTGCATGCTCGAAAGGGATGTTTTGATTAGGAAAAAATTTTTATAATAGAAATTCGAGGTTTTTAGCCTAGTCTAAGTATTTGAGACCGAAAGGTGAGAATATTTCGGGATAAACAACAAGGGACAGTATATAGACATTCTGAGACTGTAAGGTGATGAATGATAGGCATTTAAGAGGGACCAAGAGGTGAATTAAATGTTACATAACTTTTTAGATCTTATATACGTAATCATGAACAAGTTTACCACTAGTTTCTACTATCGCATTAGCTGTCATGGGGAACACAATCCTAGCCTCACATAAATTGATTGAAATCTAGTCGTTGTTGTACGCATTTATTGTTTTCTTTAGTTAATTAGTTTTGAAAATCAAATCCCCCATATTTACTTTATGCACTTCTGTTTTGAGAATAGATATTATATCTAAAATCGGTGCTAATAGATATATTCTCATGCATTCCCTGTGGGATCGACCTTAACTCTGGTTGAGTTCTGTATTTGATCAACGATCGTTTTACTATTCCGTTTGGAGTGTAAATTTGAGCGTATCAACACACCTACCAAAAGAGGGTTAGCATATTATCAATGTAAATAAAGCACAGATACTAACACTTAGAATTAGAACTGGAGGATCGTTATGTAACAGTCATGACTACATTAGTTACAGGCCTTTCAGGAAGACTATACAAAAATATCAATAACATATACGTAGATGGTTATACATAAAGCAAAAGGGACTGCTATAGTCAAATGACTGTGCATGATGGCATACAAAAATCACCAAAAAAATCTGAAGTCATGGGCTATGTAAAACCTGGAGTGAGAGACTTAAAGAAGTTTGACCAACAGGGAGGCAGTAAGGGGCTAATCGCAGAACCTGTAAATGAGACCCGCAACATTAGATGTGAGATGGAGGAAAGAAGAAAGATCAAAAATAGGAAATACCTGATCAATGCCGACATCCAAAGTAAATTCGAGCAAGATGAAGACGGCTACAATGGCAAGCAAAAGGCGGAATAAGGATCTCCGGCACCATGGGGGATCCATCGAGGTGAAAAATGGTAGCTATCTTGGAAAGAGGAAACATTTGGAGGAAGCTTCTACAGAGTCAAGTGCAGTACACTAATATTTACTTCTCTTTTATTTAATAGACATAGTAATAGCATAGGCCACAGATGTAAGTAAACACTTCTCAGTGATTGTTTTTTAATTTATTTATTAATAAAAAGGTGGGACCCATCAAAAGTTTAAGTTAAAAAAATTGAATTGAGCATGAAAAAGTAAGAAAATGCATCATTTATTTATTTAAAGGAGAGGAGAACAACATGCGTGCATTCTGCCACAATGTCGATGTAAGTGCCTTTCCAATTTCCAATTACTGTCACTATTCACTTTTGTCTATTATAAATTATTTTTATTGTGAACCAAAATAAAGAAATAATTTGAATAAGTGATTAAATAAATAAGAGTGATTACCCAGTATGTTAAAAGAAAAAATTTCACTGTCAACAGTCTATTACTTTAGGAGCACTTCTATCACTAAAGTGTCGTTGTAGTAGAAACATACTAAATAGAAATTATGAATATAATATTAACTTTAATCCATTATGATGCCTACTTGAAATTTCTTCTAAAATCATTTACTTTTAATTAATTTTAGCTGAACATCTCTTCATTTTCGTGTCAAATTAATTCTACAAGTTAATCGCACTATCTAGTATTACTCACAAAATTTATGCTCGAAAAGGATAATTAAAAGCATTCATTATGACACAAATGATGATCGAAAGTATGTACTCTTGGCATAATATTTGGGATAATATTGAGAATCGTAACTAAATTGGGAAATGATAAATTTTAGAATGTGGCGGAAAATTTTAAAGAGAGCAATATTCCAAGATGTATAAAAGAGGGTGAATATAAAATTGCTAACTTGAAGAACTTGATAATTATTGTACTTATTGAGAGAAATATTTCTTTTATAATTATGTCTTGATTGCATGCATCCTCATACTATATGTCATAATATTTTGGGAAGTTGTAAATAGTGACTCGTATCATGAGTCCTTGACCACACTCAATTAGGTGGCAAGGTAGTTGATATGCTGTGATTCGTATCATGAGTCCTTGACCATGAATCAGGTGGCAAGATAGTTGATATATTGAGATTATATACGACCGACTGTACGACAGTCTTGATTTCACCCTACATTGCATCGCATATCATACGATTGCATTACTTATGGTTATTTTGGATTAACTTAATTAATATTCTTGCTTACTTTATTCACAAATTGGCGGCACCGATAACGGGCTGATTAGTCTGTTGCAAGTGAAAGTGTTCCTACATTATTTCATAGTTTATTTAATTTATGATTGCTAGTCAGTTAAACCTACTGGGTACATATTATGTGTACTGACCCCTACTTCTTTCTTCCCTACATATTCTCGTCAGGATTACCCACGTGTTAATTGATTTGCTCGCGCAATCGGTCACACTAGATCGAATGGTGAGACTCAAGGGCTTCGAGTTCCATTAGATTCTATCCTAGTTGTGTGGTCTTTATTTCTATTCGAAAACTGTAATGTACTAACTCATTCGTGTATGAAAATTTTGATTCTTGCATGATTGAAAATGCGTTTAAAACAAATGAGTATGATAAGTGTATATATCATAAATGTTGGAATAATTCACATGTTATTATTACCTATATGTTGATGATTTATTGATCTTTGGCTCTAATGTGAATGTTATTGATGAAACAAAAGATATTCTTAGAATCCATTTTGTTATGAACGATCTTGGTAAAGCAAATTTTTGTTCTTGCAATAAAAATAGCTTGATTGCAAGAATAAAATTTATAAAAAAAAGTATAACTTTCTTGATTTTTATTGATTGCAAGCATGTTGTGACTCCTTTTGATTCAAGTGTTCACTTGTTTCCTGTACAAAGGGAAAATGATGTGATAAATCAAAAGGAATATGCTAGCTTGATTGGAAGTTTGAGATATGTGACTGATTGCACTAGGCTTGATATTGCATATATAGTAGGAGTACTTAGCAAGTTTACTAGAAAGCCAGGTAAAGAACATTGGTATATTATAACAAGAGTTATGAGATATTTAATTGGAACAAAAAATTATGGTTTGTTCTATACAAAATATCCCGCTGTACTTGAAGGCTTTTGTGATGCAGATTGGAATACTTTATCAGGTGATTCCTATTCTATATTGGTTATATTTTTACTTTGGGTGGTGGTACTATTTGCTAGAAATCTAAAAAGAAAACTATTATTGCTAACTCTACCATGGAGGCTGAACTAATTACTTTAGCTTCAACTAGTAAGGAAACGAATTGGTTGAGAGATTTATTATTTCAAATACCGTATTTTGAAAAATCAATTCCTTCTATTTAATACATTATGATAGCACCGCTGCAATTGGTAGAGTTCAAAACCCCTCGATGCCAGAGGACATTCTCATATTCTTTTGTACATAATTCTTGATACAATCTCTTACTTTTTTATCTTCTTATAACATCTGATTTTATTCGTTCTCAATAGCCACGAGATGATCATCTTAGGGTGATACTTTTGTCGGCGGATGCTCTTATTACACTCGTAGTCTCTGAAGAATGAGAACTAACTATGTAGCATCTACATTAAGAATTCAAGTATTGATTATGTCATTAGTCCTATCTTTTGTAGGAATTACCCGTAATAAGAAAATTATAAAATGGATCTGTTTATCATAAAGAAATTCATCGTTCCTGACCCTGCTTCACCTTAATTGTTATTTGAACAAGTAAAAGTTCTGTCTTGGTCCGAGTGGGGATAACATTTCTCTTCTGCATGTCCATGGAGTTTTGAAAAATCTAAACATAAGAGAATGATGACCTTGGGTTGTACCCAGTCTGAGACCAAGTGGATTTATTTTTTGTCCCATAATCCCTCGCTATTATACATATCACGATACGTCATAGCTGTAGATTTTTTTCTATCTCATTTTTTAATGAGTACATCTCACCATATTCATCATCTAAAGATATAACTTTCATTACAATAATTATATGACTGGTCGATTTATTTATCGGAAAGCTACATCCTCGAGCTCGAGGTTTCAATTTCTTCACAATAGTACCTATCCATACCTATGTGGACGATTTCTCCTCTTTTTCAATCAGTTTCACTACAACACCCACTGCTCTAGCTAAGAAAGAAACACGATAATGTAAGATCATATTTGACAAATGGTACCATTAATGTTGATTATGTCAGATCTTGTGATAATCTTGCAGATCCTATTACTAAGGCCTTAACGAGAGAAAAGATCTGGAGCACATCGAGGGGGATGGGATTAAAGACTATAAATTCTTGAGTCATATATGAGGAAACCCAACTTGGGGACTAGAGATCCTATAGCCAGGTTCAATGGGAAGAACGAATCATAGGATGACTCATT
>JAABOM020000012.1:7394992-7464854 GCA_011800125.2 Solanum clarkiae
AGAAAAAATAATTACTATTTAAATTTTATTTTTAGCATTAATTATTTATTATTTAAATTATCATTTAAATTTTATATTAAATATTTTTTACGTTTATTTTTATTTGTCATTGTTTGACTTGACACATGCACTTATTAAATAAACAATTATTGAGGTAGGTATTTTATCACACTATCCATATCAATTAATATTTGGTATTAGTTCTTAAAAAATGATTTGGAGTATCGTATTTAATACTTAAGGATAAAATATACAAAAATAGATAATTATCTTTTTTTGATATATATAAAAGGCGATAAATAAAAATAAAAATATGTTTTTATGAATAAGTGATAAGTGATAGAGTATTAATTAATAAGAATATTGTTGTAAAATAGTTATATCAGTTACTTCATATATTTCATTATTTTATGTTGTATTTTTTTCTTTTAATTTTTTTTACTCTTAATTAAAATAATTTTTGATCACATAAATATTTAAAAATATTTTTTTTAATTTTATAATAAGATATATAAATAAAAATGATGGGAAGAAGTAACATATCTAGGTAGAATATTCCTCAAACTTTATAATAAAAATGGCGTTTATTCTTCTTTTCTTCTTCTTTTTATGATTTGGGTGTGTGTAGTGCGCTCATTTGGTTTATTTATCTGTCCAATAAAAAATTGACAATTCCGTGATTGATGCTACTTTAGTACTACATCTATTTTAATTTACTCTGACACTTTTTACATTTTGTAATTATGAAAATTTTGTTCAAGATTTAAAAATGTATTTTAATAAAATTTACAATTTATCATACTTTTCTGATTGTTTTAAATATTAAAATTTTAATTTTTAACTATTAAAATTCCTTTAACACAAATCAACTGTGGCACTCGTTTGGCTTAGCTGACAAGTACTAAAATTTATTTGAAAAATAAGCTGCTATATGTTTAGATAAAAGTGTTATAGCTGAAAAAAAATTGTTAATGTGTTTGACACATAGTTATTGGACATATAGGTGTTGTTAAGCAATTTTTTAATTAAAAATGTCTGAAATACCCTTCTAGCTATTAACATTATAAAAACTTATTACTTTAAGATTTCTCTGTCTAAAAAAATAAAGTAAAGTAAAATAAATTTATATTTTAATTCAATATCGATAAAAACTTATTATTTAAGTAAATTTTATATACACAATTTAAAATAAAATTTTTGCAGTACCCAATTCTTTAAACAAGAAGAAAAGTTGGACTAGTAACAATTTTGTTGTAAAAACTAATGAAAAATAAAATAAGTAGTGAAACTTATATTAATGGTAGCGGAAGAAGAGAACCCAAGCTTTGTGAAGAGAGAGCGCAGTGAGAAGAGTGTTGGGTTATGGTTTGAATTGAAATAATGAAAAGGGATATTTTCGAGAATATGAAAGAATATTTAGGGTAAAAAAGTAATTTTTTGATCTAATTATAACAACTTTTAAGCTAAAAAATAAAAAGTTGGGAGGAGGATGCTGCTTTTAACTTTTAATTTATTTTAAGCAAATTTTAACTTTTTTTAAATTGTTTTGAAAATTGTCAAAAAAATTTATAAGCTAAAAAGAGCTTAAAACAGATTTAATCAATTTTTAAATTAAGTCAAACAGGTTCTTAATTAAATTACTTTAAATAAGTGAAAATAGTCCCATAAATAGTTAAATTAATTTAAATAAGTGAAAATAGTCCCATAAATTATGAGGGAGGAAGCATATTTTCAGGGAAGGATAAGAAAAAGTACAAAAACAAAAAAGTCATTTGTTTTAAGCTTAGTAAAATTAGGTGAATGCCTTGCTGCACCTTTGTTTATGCACTTTATATTCTACTCAATTTTATTAATTTATCCGATGGTACTACTATTTAGGGAGTATAACTGTTTTTTTTTTTTTTAAATTATAATTTTGAAAAAAAAATTGAAATCATTAATTGTATTGACTTGTAATAAATTTTTCATGTAATTTTTTACTCCTTCCGTCTCATATTACTTGAATTTTTTAGACTTTTTTCAAGGTTCAAAATATTTGAATTGTTCAAATTTCAGGGTAATTGTTTTACATTTTTTTCATATTTGCCCTTTCATTTATTGAACTTTTATATTTTCTATGATATAAATTACACTACATATTTATGATTTTACAAAGGGTAATAGTGAAAAATATGGTGTAAATTTTGTCTTTGAATGTTTTTCTTAATATGTGTGTATTACTTCAGAAATTCAATTATTTTGAGACGAAGGGAGTAATATGTAAAGTGTTGTACAATTATGAAAGCGGTTTTTTAAAAGGTTGAAGTTAGAGCCGTCAATATGGGCTAGGTCCGATGAGCTAGGTCCGTTGAGCCGGTCTGACCTAACCCGTGATTTAGCAGGGTTGGATTATAATTTTTGGAGCTCATTTAAATAATGGGCTTTTAAGCCTGACCTTAATAAGTTTGCTAATTTGTAAGACTTTTATAATATGGGTTGGGCCGACCCGTGGATCGAATTAAAAAATAATCAAAAATAAGAATAAATAGAGTATTAAAAATAATAAGAGTTCAAACTCAAAGTTCATTTAAAATTTTTATATATTAAAATTTAGATACAAATTATATTTTTTATAATATGTATTCCTTCTATCCATCTTTACTTGTCCTTTATTGATTTAGCACAGGGATTAAGAAATAATAAATAATATGAGCAATTTTACTAAATCACCTTTTAAATATAGCAATTACAATGTTTTGGAAAATGTAACAAGAAAATAACTAATATAATTAATGATAAGGGTAAACTAAAAATTAAGATTGAAATTATCTTCTGATTTCATGAAGTGGACAAGTATTGTTGGACATCTCAAAATAGTATAGTAGACAAGTAAAGATGGATGGAGGGAGTAATAGTAACATTAATACTTTGTAATATTATCCTGTCGCTATTTATTTTAATATGTTTAAATTATAATTTAATTTAAAAAATATAAGAACAAAAATGTGGGGGCCCAACAAGGCCCGCGACCCATGTACAAATGGGTTAGACTAGCTATTTTCTAGCCCATAAAAAAAATGGTCAGCTCAACCTGGCCTGTCAAATTCTAAAGCCTGTAAGGGCTAGTCCGAATGGGATGGGCCGACCCGTATTGGCAGCTCTAGTTGAAGAATGTATAATATTATTCTAAATAATATTTTATTAAAATATATCTTCGTGATTCAACAAGCTCTTCTAATATAAATAAAAATAAGAGCATAAACAAAAAAAAATAATTATAGGATAAGAAAACCAGCACAATAAAACTTGAGGAGCAAGTCTTTTTTTTTTTTTTTTGGTTACATTTCCGCCATCAAATGAAAGAACATGAATATACAACAACAACAATGAATCTAGTGGAATCCTACAAATGCGGTCTGGGGAGGGTAAAATGTACGCACTCTTTATCACTACCTCACAAGGTAGAGAGAACCCTCGTTTCAAAAATCCATAAGCAGAATAAACTAGAAATGGAAAAAAAGGAACGAAAAAGAGAAGGAAACAGAAAGAACGACTAACAATGAAAAACACGTGATAGTGTGTAAATATGATAGAATCAACATATATATGACGGATAATGACAACACGGGATATAAAAAACATGACTAATCCTACTACCCTACTATTCCCCAAGGCCAGACATCCACTCTACTAACCTATTAGTATGCTACGCTAATTCGCGACTTTCACTCCTTTCTATCTAGGTAATGTGGTTGTGAGAATAAACTAGAACATGAATATAGATAAAAATAAAAGAAAACCGTCAAATTAGAATAAAGTATAACTTGTGACAATATGCAATTGTCAGCTGATTAATGGCTCCAAGCCACCCAACAACACTCTACAGATTAACTATAAAGAGTCAAAATTAAATGTCAATTACTAATCTAAAATGTTATGTAGGTCAATTGTATTAGAACAGTGAAGCTAGAACTTTCAAAAAATGACTGTAGTGTAGGCTTAATCGAAGTTTTTTAGTTATAGTCTGCTTAATTACGATTAGAAGGTACATGTTAGAAAGAGAAGAGTGGCAAGTGAGATTGGGAGAAAGAGGAGAATCGCGAGAGAGATACATGATTGATTTATATTAATGAATACAATTGTGTGTATATATGTCTATATAAAAGATGTTTGAATCTTACAATTTATTTCATTTCTTGCGATCTATAACTGATGGTAGATCGCAAGAAGGATGTGAGCTACCTCACGAATCTCCCAGGTGCAGATGAAAGGTTGCACGTTTTTAATGCTGATCTACACAGATCAGAAAGTTTCAAAGCAGCAATTGAAGGCTGCATTGGGGTATTTCATGTTGCACATCCAATTGATTTTGAGAACAAAGAAAGTGAAGAAACAATAACACAAAGATCAATTGATGGGACAACAGGTATTTTACAGGCATGTCTGGAGTCAAACACAGTTAAACGTGTCGTGTACACTTCTAGTGCAGCTACGGTTGTGGGTGGAAGTTCCGACATAATCGATGAAAGCTCATGGACGGATGTAGATATCATAAGAACCTTAAAGCCTTTTGCAAGTTCTTACACAGTTAGCAAGACATTAACAGAAAAAGCAGCTCTGGAATTTGCAGAAAAAAATGGAATTGATCTTGTGACTGTAATCCCAACTTGGATACATGGACCTTTTATTACTCCTCAAATTCCAGGCTCTGTTCGTTCATCCATGGGAATGATTCTTGGTATGTTTTAAGATATAATCTAGTATCATTGATTTTCATTTTGCTAATTAGCAGTTGAAAAATCGTGCAGGCCATCAAAATTATAGTGTCAGTTACCCTCCAAATGTACCTTTTGTACATGTAGTTGATGTGACAAATGCTCACATATTTCTTCTTGAAAATCCTAAAGCAAAAGGAAGGTACATTTGCTCAGCTATTGAAATAGCACGGGAAAAGCTAGCTGAGTTTCTTTTGACAAGATATCCTCAATTTCAGAAACAAATTACTGAGTAAGTACAAATCTTGCCTTAACTTTAGTTGGTTGATTGTTTTTTATTTCTTCTTTTATTTTCATTTTTAGACAAGGAGAGGAAAGAAGAAAAGTCAAATATTAAGCAATTACCATTTTTAGAAACGGCAAATTCCTTGGTGATTTCAAACTTGAAATCTCTAATACGAAAATCCTAATCCTAAATTACTGGGCTACCCTGAACCAACTGTGTTTGCTTGGTTGAGTGAACTATGCTTACTGTATATGTAAATAGTTTCCTTTGTAATAGGTTGTATTGAGTTTTATTTCCTCCTCTATGATTTGGTATTGATGAAAATGAGAGTCAGATCTATTTGACTTTGTAATTCTAACTTTTGGTATAAATAAAAATTGTTTATTTGTAAAAAAAAATACTTAATTTGAGAAAATGGAGGGAAATATTGAATGTGTTGTTATTTATTTGCAGGTACACATGGACAAGTAGAGACGATCTTAAACGGTGTAACATTTCATCAAAAAAGCTTTTGGAGACTGGATTCAAGTACAAGTATGGCCTTGAGGAAATGTTTGATGGAGCAATTGAATGTTGCAAACAAAGAAACGTGCTCTAATCCCTTTATATCAAATACAACTTAGAACCTTCATTTTATATGACGCTCTTTTCTTTTTGTTTTATGTACTCATTGTTGATATTTTTGGGCTTTGCAACTTGTTTTTAAACTTGAATGCTTGAATGTTTGAATTCTTGAATTTATACCTTGTGGAGAAATATGTGGTATTTGATTCACAAGCTCTCTCTAGCCTTTTGTGAGAACTTTTATTGTGTTTTTTGAATTATGAACACCCCATATATATAATTGTAAAATAGAGGAGTCATAATAAAAACAGACTTCTCTTTGGCAAATCATATTTAACTGACAGGATATATTGAGCCTTGGTGAAATAGGCTTGTCATTTTGACACATGACATGAACTTATTGACTCTTTTATTTGACTTAACATGTCCCGTCATTTGATACAAAGCACCAAGATGAGGCTCTAGGACAAGATGTGATTGGGCTTATCAAAGTGTCTTTATCTATTGTAGCCCAAATGATTTAATTTAGACTTTAATTAAGTTCATGTTAATTGGACTTAACAATTAGCTCAATTATATTAATTGTTAATATTTATTTTGTAATGATCCTCTAGGTCATTTTTATGTTTCTACATTTCTTTTGTTGATTTGTGCATGTGTATAGCAACCTCAGACCATTTGTGACTTGTTGAGACTATTAGCAGGGTTATTAGATGGGTTATATGTGATTTATGTGGATTTTTGAGCTAACTAGGAAGTTATAAGTGTAAAATGAATTTTCTGGTGAAGTCCTTGGTGATTGGGCATGTCACCCCCAACAAGGTGGTTGAGGCTTGTCACCCCCTCAATAAGGTGATTGGGCATGTCACCCCCCAACAAGGAGTGGTCTACTTGCAACACCATAGATAATTTTAATGAAGTCAATGCATACATGCAAGCCCTTAATCATCATAAAGTCACTTGACTTATAAACCATGTAATAGATCATCAATAACTTGAGAATTCTTGTCAAGACATTTTATCAAACACTTGATGGGTTCATGATGCTAGTTCAAATCACGTAATTCAAGAGTGAAATAATATGTGAAAACTTAATGTAAATCAACCTACCAACATATAGTAAAATCCTCAAGTAGGATACCTTGAGATCCTCATCAAATCTCATAGTAGATCATACTTTCATAGCTCAAAACATGCATAGTCTCAATAGACAAAACCAATTCATAATATAAGCTTGAAATCGATAGATATGCATAATCAATAAATATTTCATAAAACCCCAACATAATTTATAATCATAATCCATAATAAAAGATACCAATAGAAGATACAACTTGAAAATATACAATTTTCATAAAAAAGAAGATTGGGCTCTATGAGTGAAGGGGACCCAATGGATGAAATTCGCATACCTAAATTTGGAGATTCCTAAGATGAGGGTGAAGAGAACTTGGAGCTTGAAGAGAATCCTTGAGTTTCAAATATAGGCTTGAAATACTTGAAATTTGAATGAAATATTTGGTTAAGTCTTGGAGAGATTTTTGAGAGGGTCTTGAGTGATATATAGTTGAAAAATGGCTAAGTATAGGTATTTTCATGCATAAGTGGGCATGGGTCTATGACCCCGATGCCCTTAGGCAACAGAGAAAAAACAAGGGAAAACTTGTACTGGTCCGCTGCTGGTCTGCGACGTGGAACCAATGCGAAGGCAAAAGTTGTACAACTCTGCGCCCCTGCTACGTCGCAACCACGACGCAGACAAACACTGGATAAGGACAATTAATGAAAATTACTTTTCTCTATGAGTCCTCTAAAATTTGAGTTATACTATTTCCCACTCAATTTTTCCCTGATCGAGAATATGAAGTCGAATTTTGGATATTACGCATGAATTTTGAGATATATGAAAATTATAATTATGAAAATTTCTGAAGCACATTTTGGGCCGTTGCAAAATAGGAGCATGTAGCCCCTAGATCAAACAATACAGATGCAGATCAATAGTAAACTAGGATGATACTTGTATAATTGCATCAAAAGCCTCTATTGTGAGCTTTCTGGAAAAGCATAACACTTATCTCATCTGCCTTTGTCTATTTATGTGACATGCCTACCTCCCTACTAAGCTAGAGCATCGATCGCACCTCTACTTGAGGTACGACCACCTCTACTTGGCTGAACCATACAACCACCCTTGGTCTAAGGTGCTGACCCTCTAACTAAACTAAAGAACTAGGCTAAGGCCTTATGAAAGACACTTTATGAAAAATGGTTTATATCTGTAATACCCTTTAATTTCCTTCTATCTGATCTGGTTGAGTGCATGCAGAGGAATGCTTAGAAAATGACTGAGATAAACTACAAAAGCAAATTTACGGGAGACGTTTACGACTTGTTGATGGGGGTTTCGCATGAAATTCTAGTGTTTCAGACTGCAGATTCATCTTTTTACGAGAAGGAGCTTACGACTCATAAACCTCATTAAGACTCGTAAGATGAGGTCTCGTACCAAATTCTAGTGACTCAAGTTTCAAGGTCCTTCATTTTACTAGATGAGTTTACAACTCATAGAGCACATTACGACTCGTAGAGAGGGGTTTCGTGGTAAATTTTAGCAACACAGATTTTTTGGGACTTTTAGTCTATTAGAGGTGTATACGACTCGAGAGTACTCTACGACTCATAGATGGGGTCTCGTAGACCCAGTCGACAGTTTTAATGAGGAGTATTTTTGCTCATTCCACTACCTATTCCATGAAACTATGGACGTTTTTGGCTTGAGTAAAGCATGAAAACATAACCCTAAGTGCATTATTTCCTATTCCCCACACTTGAGTTTTCTTGAGAGCAAGAAGAGGTGAGAAAGAGCTAGTGTTTTCAATTCAAGAGCAAAGATTAATCAAGGTTCGATTGTTTCTTCAATCCCCAGGTATGTAAGGCTTACCAAAGGTGTGAAATTCCTTTCTTCACATGTCCCTTCATCATCTTGAGTCAAGATTTGAGAAGAGTTAAAATTTGAGAAAATTTCATTATTTTAATACTATATCTTTGCCTTCATCATGAGGTTTTATTTTACTACATGAGATAATTGTTATGTTTTATGAGTATTGATATGAGTTTTACATATGCATTTCATACTTGCTAGCGTGAACCCTAAATTTTATGATTTATGAAATTCCATGAATGTTAATGAGATTGAGGTTGAGGTTGCGGTTGCGTATATGTTGAGGAGTTTGAGTATGACTGAGCATGAGAAACATATTGTATTGAATTTCATGTATCACTTACATATGATTATTTTGCTTGCATATCATAATGAGTCAAATTGAATGAGTTTAAATGACCGTATTGAGTTTGAGTCAAATTTGATTTCTTGCATTGATTGATTGAGATGATGAGAAACTGATTTGAGCTGAGCATTGAGAATTGAGTTGATTGATTGAGCACTAAGCTTTGAATTAATTGACTGAGTATTGAGGATTGAGTTGATTGATGAGTTGAGCATATTTTAGTCTTGGGAGGAGTATCAAGCACCGAGAGAGGAGTGAGTAAACTTCTACTTTTAACCCATAGAACTACGTTACCAGCATTAGATAGTCGTTACAGCTAGCCTAGCGACTCTTGTCCCGCAAGTGGACACTTATTTTGGGTTCATGAGAGAGTTGATCGCCCTTTTTCATGGCAAGTTAAGGGCGGGAGTGGCAACGATGCCGATTCATTATACATCACCATAATTTATGATGGGGTCAAAAGTATGTCGTTTAGAGATACTCCCAAGCAACAGTAATTGAGCATGAGATTTTAAACTGAGTCTATTTCACTGAGCCTATTTTTAAAAGAATGATTTTACTATAAAACTTGCATATCCTGAGTTGAGCATGATTTGTTGAGTTGAGATGAGTGAGTCGAGCTTTACTTTTCTTGGATTGTTTTACATACCAGTATATTCCATGTACTGATGTCCATTTGGGCCTACATCATTTTATGATGCAGACACAGATGATAGAGGACTTCAATCCGCACATCGTTGAGGTCCAGATCAGTACACTTCCCGAGTTTGGTGATCCCTCCTTGCATTCCGAAGGAGCCCTTTATTTTCCTTGATTGATACAGTATCTTTATTTTCTTTGAGGTGAGGTGTACATGGCCTGTCATGGCAATATTCTAGATTGTTGGGTAGTGGCTCTATAGACAGTTGGGTAGAGGGTTTTGAGGAGTCCCATGTATCTAAGCTATTTTATTGAAACTATGATACAGTGCATATGATGACTTCATATTTGAGTTATCCTTATGCTATCGAGCCGATGTGATAATGAGGCCAAGTGGTTCACTCGGGGGCTAGTAATAGTCTCTGAGTGTTGGCCACGCTAAGGGTACCCTTCCGAAGCGTGACAAACTGAGTTTAGGCGAATCTCGGTGAGGCGAGGTAAACCTCAGTGCTGAGTCTAGGCGAATCCCATGCGGTGAGAAAAATCTCCGTGAGGACCCTGAGTCCATAGAGCCCCGTATGTAACAACCCATCTTGAGATAAGAAGTTCCATATTGGCAAAACACAAAAGAGATGTTGGGTATAGAAGTAAAGGATTGGTCTATATACTGTGAAGCGCCTCTTGGGGTGAGCCCAAAGGGACAAATCCGTGATGGGCTGGGCCTAAAAGCGGACAATGCTTCACTGTGTTAGGACAGGTCGTTACAATATCTCCATAAGTGTAACAGGATCTCCTATCCAAAAACTCTAAGGGGTATCGTTGGATATGAGGGATAAAATTAAATAGTCATGGGATTAAAAAAATAATGAAAGGATAAAATTTTGATATCGTATTTGGTTCTCAAGTTTGGGATAACCTATCCACCACTTATACTATAGCGATGGAATAAGTTATTTCATATACATAACAAGATAACTTATCATGGATCGTATACCTCGACTCTTATTTTTTATTATTTCTCATAAAGTATTTCATCATATCAATATCTTGGAATAGATACTAGTAATGCATGTTCATATGTATGAATGAGAAGATGAGAATTATCAATACCAAATCACAATATATTAATAGAGTCATGTTCATCTTTAATAAGGACTCAAATAAGTGGATTCGATTGTACACATTACATTACACATGAAATGTTATCATGTTGCCTTTTAATTCTCTTATTTGTTCATTGTTAGAATCATTTAATATAGTCGTGAATATACAATATCGATCCTTTATCAAGTCAAGTTGCAACCCCCCCCTCCACAACACAAAAATAGGAAAGTATAAAATTCTATACACTTAATAAAATGGTCAAAAGTTCACTTGTTTCAATTTAAATCAACCACTCTCTGAAACTTGAACCTTCCATTTTCGATGAACCTCCAAATCGATTAAGTCTATTCAAATATGAAATCACAATAAGAATACAAGACTAACGATACATAATTCATTAATTTTAAAGCCTGAATTCAAAATGATACAAAACTTGATTTTTGAGAATGAAGGGTCAAATTTTGAAAATCACCACGTGATTACATTTTTCAAAGCATTTGAAAATCAATAGTGAAAATTATTTTGAAAATAAAGATGAAATTATCTCATAATCATTAATTTATTAAAAATTCATGTGCTTGAGAAAATTCATGACATCTAAAGTTCAAAACCAAGAATAAAAAGTTAAAATTATAAGATAATTAATGAAAAATGAAGATTCTAAGCTGAAATCACTTGATCAATAGATTAATCTTGAAATCCTCTTCAAAAATCGTTACCCAACATTTCTCAAATCTCAAAAATGAAAAGAAACCCAATTTTAGAAATTAAAAAATCTATATGGCAGTTTGTTATTTGTGAATGTGGCCATGACTCCCCAAAAGCAGAGAAGAAATATCAACACACTCCGTGAATGCGGTCCAAGCTCCGCAATAAGCGGTCAAGGCTTTACGAAACACAGAGAAGGGATGACACTACCCTCCGCAATCATGATCAAGACTTCACGAATGTAGAGAAAGGTAACACTATCCTCCACAATATTGCCAAGGCTCTACAAACATAGTAAAACTATCTATCAGATATCACCAAAAAATCCAAGTCTAAAATTTCTTGAATTGACCCTCGAGGTTAATTCGGAACACCATACACACAAATTATATATATTATCGTACCAAATTCGGTGTTTCAAACTCAATAAAATTGTTAAAACATTGATTCAAGGTTTTATATTTTCCACCCAAAAATAAGCCAAAACTATTTGTAGTCCTAAAATCACCTCTTGAATCCAATGAAATTGTCAAAAATTCATTGCAAGTGTCTGAACTTCAGATATAGACCAAAGTCAACCCTTAATTCAAAATAATTTAAACTTCTAACTCAAAACCGCAAAATCACGAAACAAATCAGAACATAAAACCAACAACACTCTTAGACCAAATTTCATATTCTGGAGCTTTTAATAGTGACAAAATTTAGTTGGTCTCAAAAATCACTTTTAAACAACTTGAACCTTCAAACTCAAAAAGTTTAAAATTTCTAAATCTTTTAATAAAACTCATAAGTCAAACTAACAAACTGAACAAATATGACTTAAAGAAAATATCGAGAGGGACAAAATGATATTCTTTTGAAAATTTTCAAAAATGATCTTCAGAATCATTACAACAATCTACAACATCAATCGAGGTGAATCAGACAATCTAGTTAAAACATATTTATAGTTGCCTTTTAATTGTAAGCTGAAAATTACTAATCATATTTTGCTACGTGAATATGTCATCTTGAACATGTCATGTGTTGTATATGGTCTCAAACTCTTTCACAGCTGTCAGAACATAGTGCTTTCAGAGTTAAATGGCCTATAGTCTCAAGTGGACTAAATTTCTCTTTAAAATGAGTATGGCTGCCCATTTAACTAGTCAAACAAAGCTACTACCTCCGTCCCATATTATATAGGCATCTTTCTATAAATATTTGTCCCATGTTATATAGATACTTACTAAATTAGGATAGAATTAATTACTTTTTTTTCATTTTACCCCCACCATTAATTAGTGTATTAATAATTTTTCTAACTTAATTTAATGTACATTAATATAAAATAAATAGTAAACTGATAAAGTTTACCAGTGCATTAATAATTTCTTAATAACTGTTGGATTTATTGGACTCATTGGAGAAGAAGCTCGACACACATCACTCATCGGAGAAGAAGCTCGACACACATTAAAAGGATCATTTTTCATTCTTCTTCAGACAATACAAGATAATAGTTTTACTTTTTTTATTATTTATCTTTACTACCATGTAAATAGTAGTTCTGTTATTAAAGGTAGCAAATAATTAGGAGATAGTTGGGATATTTGTTACCTTTTCAAGTATGACTCCCACGTAAGTTTTATTTCCTTGTAAATAGAGGTAGTTTGTTACTTACGGTAGCTACTAAATAGGATAGTTGGGCAGTTTATTATTTTATTTTTTTGCTATATAATATGTATTGTACAGAGGTATATAGACATTCAAAAACATTCAACATAATTCTCTTTTTTCATATTCTATTGTCTTTCATGGTATCCAAGCCAAGTTTTTAAATCTCTTCTCCTATTTTCATTTTTCCTATCATTTGTTATAATGACAGATCCTATCAACACATCTTCTAAAACTCAAGTTTATGCTTTCGCTGAAACTAATACAACCACTGTTCTCGTAAATCCTTCTCATCCATTTTATATTTCTCCTTTTAATTCTCCTGGTATGTTGTTGGTTAATACAACTTTTGATGGAAAAAGATTTTGGGGATGGAAGAGAGTCATGCTCATAACCTTGAATACGAAAAACAAGTGAGGTTTCATTGATGGATCAACTCAAGAACCTGTTGTTGGTACAGATTTGCACAGTGCTTGGTCTAGAGCAAATAATATGGCAATTTCCTGGCCCTTGAACTCTCTTTCTAGAGAAATTATAGAAAGTGTTATATACTCCTCCACTACTGAAGATCTGTGTGCAGAATTGGAAGCCAGGTTTGGACAAAGTTTGGGCGCGAAGCTTTTTCAGCTTCAAAAGGAACTCAGTGACCTGGTTTAGGGTTCATCTGATATTGCATCTTATTTAAACTAAGACGAAACATCTTTGGGATGAACTGGATACTTTGTGTAACACCCCTCATGTCCTTCGAAAATTCTCTATATCTTATTTCTTGCATATCTCAAAATTGGTACATGATTTTGAAAATTCAACTTCATATTCTTGTTTAGGGGACAAAATTGAGTGGGAAAAGATAGGCTTCGATTTTTAGATGACCCATAGAGAAAAATAATTTTCGCTATGGGACCAGTTCCAATGGCCCTGTGGGCCCAGCCATGACATGCTTAGGGCACACCTTAGTGCATATTGGGCCTTTGTGCCTGGTTTGCGTTGCGCTTGGGGTATGGACTAGTGCAATTTTTGCCCAATTTTTCCATCTTTGTTCAAGGACATTTGGATAATATCCCAATGCCCATTTAAATATGAAAACCTCTATACTTAGCCGTTTTTCAACTTCAAACTCTAAAGAAAGCCCTCTCAAAACCCTTCCAATTCATCACAAAATCCCCCATACAATCTCAATAATCCCAAGAGAAAATTTCGGATTTCAAGGACCTGAGTCAAGTCTTAAGTCTTTCACAACTTTTCCTACGAGAAATTCCAAGTTTAGATATATGGGACTTCATCTATGGGTCCTTTACCAATGGAGCCCAATCCTCTCTTTTATGAAAAATTTCGTGATTTCAAGTTGTATTTTTCATGGGTATCTTCTATTATGCATTATGAACATGGGTTATCACTGATATTATCAAATATTGAGTTATTATGTATGAACTTCAATTAAAAGCTTATTCCATGAGTTGATTTGAAACTATTGAAGCTATGCATAACATGAACTATGGAAACTTTGCCACATTGTGAATTTTTGATGGATTTCATGACACCCAAAAATAAGGGTTTCACTACTATTTTGGTAGGTTAAATTGTATGACTTTAAAATGACTTAATTTCACTCTTTCATGTCTTATACTATCTAATTGTATGATTTAGAGCATGTGTTCATGTACCTACTATTTTTGACTAAACTATATGACAAACATTCTTAAGTTGATGATGAACCATTGCATGAGTTGCAATTCAAGTGTTTTCATGATAATTATGGGCTCCTAAACATGTATTAAGCTCATTAAAGGCTTCTATGATTTACATGTGACAAGTTGAGCCTTATTCTATAATTCTACCCTCTTGTGAGCACATTATGTCTATTTGAGGGGTCAAGCATAACTACTATTTTATCCTCATGATTCAAGCTAAGCTCACTAGTAGGGATCAAGCATATTACAATCTCAACATGGAAGAAGGAAGAGATCAACATGAATTTTGTGATTAATTTGCCAAAGACTAGGAAACACTTTGATTCTATTTGGGTTGTTATTGATAGGATGGAAAAGTCGGCTCACTTTCTACCAGTTAAAACAACCTATGGTGCCGAAGATTATGTCAAGTTGTATATTCATGAGATGATTAGGTTGCATGGGGTGCCATTGTCCATTATTTTTTATCATGGTGCTCAATTCACTTCTCATTTTTGGAGATCCTTCCAGAAGGGTCTTGGTACCAAGATCAAGCTTAGCATGACTTTTCATCCTTAAATATATGGTCAAGCCGAAAGAATAATTCAAACTCTTGAGGATATTCTTAGGGCTTATGTTTTGGAGTACAAAGGTAGTTGGGATGAATATCTTCCGCTCATTGAGTTTTCTTATAACAATAGCTACCATTCTAGTATTGGCATGACTCACTTTGAATCCTTATATGGTAGGCGTCGTAGATCCCTGGTTGGGTGGTTTGATGTGAGGGGAAATGACTTTTTAAGCCTGGATTTGGTTATGGAAGCTTTGGAGAAGGTGAGGTTGATAAGAGAGGGACTGAAGATGGCTCAAAGTAGACAAAAGTCTTATTTCGATGTGAGAAGGAGAGACCTTGAATTTGATGTTGATGATTGGGTTTACTTGAAGGTCTCACCTATGAAGGGTGTGGTTCAATTTGGCAAGAAGGTGAAATTGAGCCCAAGGTTTGTGGAACCTTATAGAATTTTGAGGAGAATCGGTAAGGTTGCTTACGAGTTGGAGTTGCCTTCGGATATGAGTATGGTTCATCCGGTCTTTCATGTGTCTATGTTGAGGAAGTGTGTGGGTGACCCAAGTGCTATAGTGCCCTTAGAGGTTGTGGGTGTCATAGAGGATAACTTGACCTCTGAGGAGGTCCTGGTGGAAATATTGGATAGGAAAGTGAAAAGGTTGAGGAACAAAGATGTGACATTCATCAAAATCCTTTGGAGGAATCAAAAAGTTGAAAGTGCCACTTGAGAAGCCGAAGAGGACATGAAGAAATGATGTCCGTACCTCTGTCACTCTATTCAAGCCAAAGGTAATAAATTAAGTCCCATCTATGCTTTCAAGTCTTAAGTTTCAGCCCTCGTGTAAATTTTACTTGCATACTTGTTCGTGATGATTAGTTTTGATGATTTTTGATGCATATGTGTGAAACTTTTCAAGAATGATGTTTAAGTGTGTTTATTGCATTCATGTTGGGCTGAAAGTTTCCTATTCACTTCTCTTACGCATGTTTTCTTTACATTCAGGGACGAATGTTTCCAAGGAGGAGATATTGCATCTCTCCTCATATGCTTCGAAAATGCCCTACATCGTATTTCTTGCATATCTCAAATTTGTGTATGATTTCAAAAATTCAACTTTATATTCTTGTTCAAGGATCAAAATTGAGAAGGAAAAGGGTGGGTCTTGATTTTCAGATTACTTGTAGCACAAACTACTTTTCGTTACGAGGACCAGTTCCAGTGGCGTTGCACGCCCAAGCCGCGACGCGCCTGGGGCACGCCTTAGTGCATTTTGGGCCTTCGTGCCTAGTCCACTTCACGCCTGGAGCGTGGACTAGTGCAATTTTTGCCCAGTTTTTTCAGCTTTGTTTAGTAGTATTTGGATAATAACTCAATGCCTATTTAAATGTGAAAACCTATATACGTAGCCATTTTTTAACTTTAAACTCTCAAAGAAACCCTCTCAAAACCCTTCCAATTCATCACAAAATTCCCCATACAATCTCAATAATCCCAAGAGCACACTTTGGATTTCAAGGAATCAAGTCAAGTCTCAAGTCTTTCACAACTTTTGCTTCAAGAAATTTCAATTTTAGGTATGTGGGTCTTTATCTATGGGTCCTTTCACTCATGGAGCCCAATCTTCTCTTTTATGAAAAATTTCATAATTAAATTGTATTCTTCATGGGTATCTTCTATTATGCATTGTGAACATAGGTTCTGATTGGTTTTATCAAATATTGAGTTATTATGTATGAAATGCTATTGAAAGCTTATTCCATGAGTTGATTTGAAACTATTGAAGCAACCATGACATGAACTATTGAAACTATGCCACCCTGTGAATTTTTGATGGATTTCATGGTACCCAAAAGTAAGGGTTTTACTACTATGTTGGTAGGTTGAATTGTATGACTTTAAAATGATTTAATTTCATTCTTTCATATCTTATACTATCTAATTGTATGATTTAGAGCATGTGTTCATGTACCTACCATTTTTGACTAAACTACATGACTAGGATTCTTAACTTGATGATGAACTATTGCATGAGTTGCAAGTCAAGTATTTTCATGATAATTATGGGCTCTAAAGCATGTGTTAAGCTCATGAAAGGTTTCTATGATTTACAAGTGACAAGTTGAGCCTTATTCTATAATTCTACTCTCTTGTGAGCAAATTATATCTATTTGAGGGGTAAAGAATAATTACTATTTTACCCTCATAATTCAAGCTAAGCTCACTAATAGGGATCAAGCATGTTGCAATCTCTGCCTTCTTGTGAAATACAATACCTACTAGAAGGGTTTAAGTCCATGCATTGCTTTCTACCCTCTAGTATAAAGTATATGATAATGTAGGGGTCAAGTACGTGAATGAGCTACTCATGCCATGTTATCATGTCATTTACAAGTTATTTATGTTATGATTAAATCTATGATTATTTCAAGTATTCTGTGGGATTAGACTTAGCACCGATTGAGGCTTAAGGTGGGGGGCTCGACTTAAGGGGTCCTTATATAAAATCTTAGCCTCTAAACTATGTGCCACTATAGGATTATGTTGTTTCCCTAAGAAGGCTTACTAGTGGATCCATCTAGGTCAAGTTACCCATAAAGTAAGGTCAAGTATAGTTTACCTTGGCAAGTAGACCTCACCTTCTCCGATGGGGTGTCATGCATCGAGCTTTGAAGTAGTAGCTCACTTGCTCTTATATGTCGATTAAGCTCTCCTCCCATATATATATGTTATATAATGCAAGTTGAATATTTACATGCATATTTTAATACAAGCATTGATCATACATGTCATTTTGAATTTATATCCGTTGATTAGGATTATGCATCTTGATTATTATGACTTATGTCTTGTTGCAGTGCACTCTGTATACTTAGTACAGTCCAAGTACTAATGCATAGTCTATATCTATATGATACTACCATATGGGGACCAGAACTCCTATTGATCATCCTCCTTCACATGTCTAGTTGGTTTGCTTGAAGAAGCTTTGGTGAGTCCTCCACTCCGACGATAATATCTACTTTTCATTCATCCTTACTAAGACTTGTTTAATACTTTTGGATACTTACCATTTGAGGGTGAGCCCAGGAAGTATCTTGGCCCCCATTCCATTCTATGTAGAGGTGTCATAATATAGTATGGTTGTGTATGTTTGAGCTTGACTTTTCTTATGCTATTATTATTATAAAAGACTTCCCTTTGTCTCGCTTTCCTTTCTATTATTGTCACATTGAATCTTGCTTATATTGGTTCCACAACCAAGGATGTATATATGATATACTAAGAGGCTTATTTGGGGTTCCTTCGGATTCTCCTTTTGCCATGTCACATCGGGATCCTAGGCTTGAGTCGTGACACTTTAAATTTTTTTCTTTCCATATAATTGTGCTTGTTCCTGCCGAGCAAAGGAAAAGAACATTAAGTCCAAGCAAGATAAACATTTGGTTCAATTTTTAATGTCTTAATGACTCTTATTGTGCACCTAGTGGTAATATACTTATGATTTCACCACTCCCTTCTATCCCTAATACTTATGCATTGTTGATGCAAGAGGAGAAGCAAAGGGAGGTCTAGAATACACCAAAATTTCCCAGTGAATCTTCTTCATTCATTGCTGCCAGTCAAGGAAACAACGGGCAAAGATCATCTTTTACTGATTTCAAGGGACTAAAGAGGGACTATGCTAACAAGAAGTCTACTCTCATCTACAAATATTACAAGAAAACAGGACATAACATTAAAAAATATTATAAACTACATGGTTTTCCACCTAATTTTAAATTTACTAAGCAAAGAAATTTTCAGAGTTCCTCTAAGAGTAATGTTGTGACATCTAATGAATTTTCTAGAGATTCTTTCATGACTAGCACAGAATCAGGTGATTATGAGAAACTCCTCACACAGGAGCAATTAGCACAGGTCATGCAGATGCTTCAGCAGGTGAAAAATAAGGATCTTGAGTAATAATTCTAATGCCGTAGGTTCTGTCACTTATGCCAGTATACTTTAATCCCTAATCCTTTCTTTCTAAACTCAAATATTGATTGCTAATCCTTCATCAAAAAGACATGGATAGTAGACTCTGGGGAAACTGAGTATATGAGTTACAACAAAGATTTTTTTTTTCAATCTTAAACTATTGCCTAGAATTGCATTTGTAAGCCTCCCTAATTCACAAAAGGTTAAGGTTTCTCATTCAGGATCTGTCAAGCTATTCTCAAATTTAACCATTCACAATGTGTTGTATGAGCCTAGTTTTTGTTTCAATCTATTGTCTACAAACAAATTGTGCAAACAACTTTCTACTATGGTATTCTTCACCACATCTCACTGTTTCATGCAGGGGCCTTCAATAAAGAGCCCAATGCTCCTTGGTGAAAGTCAAAAGGGTCTTTACATCTTGAAGAATAGGGTTCCACTGCTTCTTATTCTTCCAATTCCTGCTCTTAGTCTAGCTTTAGTTTACGTCTCCTAAAGGATGATAGATCCAGTCTGTCATGTATTTTTCTTTCTGATCTTCAAAGCAAGTTATGACATGTAAGGTTGGGACATATACCTTAATCAAATATGCAAAATATAAATGGAATTTCTATTTCAGTTTGTTCAAAATTTTCTATTCCATGTTCAGTTTGTCCATTAGCAAAGCAATCAAAACTTTCTTTTCCTTTGAGTCATATTTCATCTTAACAAATCTTTTATTTAATTCACATTGATACTTGGAGACCTTATAAAACTCCTACTTATGATAGTTATAGTTATTTCTTGATAATAATGGATGATTTTAGTATAGGGACTTGGACTTTTTTATTAGCCACTAAAAGTAATGTGTTCTCTATTCTCAAATCTTTCCTTGCAATGATTGAAAGACAATTCAATAAGAAAGTTAAGATCATTAGATCTGATAATGCTTGGGGATTAGGTTCAAGTTTAGAAACCTCTAATTTTTTGTCTTCATAAGGCATCATTCATAAAACTTTTTATGTTACCACACCTCAACAAAATGGCGTCCTTGAGAGGAAACATAAACATCTTTTGGAAGTTTGTAGAGCTTTGGTTTTCCAGTCTCATCTTCTACCACAATTTCGGGGGGATTATCGTATAATGGCCACTTAATCAATAGTTGTCTGACCAAACTATTATCTTTTAAAATACTATGCGAGAAACGTTTTGGTCACCCTCAAAATTATTCTAACATAAAATGTTTTGGTTGTCTTGATTTTGCTCATACTCCTTCTTTGGGCATATCTAAATTGGATCCTAGAGCTGAACCTTGTGTGTTTCTGGGGTATCCTTTTAGGAAAAAAAGATATAAGTTACTTGGTTTGCATTCTCAAAAATAATTTATTTCCAGAAATGTTATTTTTAATGAAGATATATACCCTTTTTCTTCTATTCAGTCTATTGTTTTTATTTTTTTCTCTTATAGATTCACATATTACACTTGATCCTAATTATCATCTTATATCTCCTTCTATACTTGTTTCTTCTATTACTCCTGATCATCCTACTCTAGTACCTCCCACACACAATCTTTCTTCCGAGTTTTCGATTTTCATCCCTCCTATCAATCCTGTCACCCAATAAAAATCTACCAGATCTACTAAGACTCATGCATACTTAGAAGATTACATTTGCAATAGTATACATTTTTCTAATGTATCTGATACCTATTTTTCTTCTTGTATTTCTGCCGCACCATTTTCTTTTAATGTTTTGTCTATGTCTAATCAATAATATCTCAATTCTCTTTCACAAATTAAAGAACCTGCCAATTTTTCCCAAGCCATTTTATATCCAGATTGGTAGGAGGCTGTCACGATCCGAAATTCAAGTGTGATGGCACTCGTCTTTTCCCACCAAGACAAGTCAGCCTACAACCTAGCTATAACATTAGAATGCAGAATTAAAATCAAAATGAAAGTTCAATTTTATGAAATCCCCAAAACCTGGTTGTCACGTGCACAAGATTCTAATATGTTACAATAGATTCGAAAGAAAATACAAGTATCAAATGATATTGTCTCTGGAATAGAACAAAATCATAAACAGGAGTAAGAAGTTAGCTGGGATGGCAAACAACTACCTCTCACAATCTCTACAAAAAGCCACGGACAAGGAAATAGAGTGTATCACGACGATCCGGGCTTGTAACCTACAAAAAAATGTTGTAGCAAGGGGTGAGTACCAAACATGCGGTACCCAGCAAGTGAACTAATAAACATAAAGTTAAGTAGCATAGAATGTCGGTACCCCCAACACTCCAACCAAACCCCCAAACTACAATCTAATTCACAACCCTCACAATTACACCATCCGAAAATTCTATTATCAAATCCTATGATAGTATGATCCTCGTTTATCCCACTTTCAAGTCATAAGAAAAAATTCTATAATTTATCAAGTCCTTGCTAATTCATTAAGTGTCATTAAATCAATACCAAACTAATCATGTAAGGATATAAACAAGTCAATGATATAATGTATAACCAATCTCAATAGCACTCCATATAACCATAACAAGCCAGAGCATTATGGGATGAAAATGAATATCGTGAGATGTAATACAATGCAATGCAATGTCACGTAGAATAATGCATGCCTGTCCTAGTGATACACATCCGCTGATCATCATGCCTCAGTCAGAACCCATGGGGGTCACACATGGATGATGTATCTATCGCGGCGTGTGACACGACCCTCGAATCATAGTATTCATCGCGGCGCGCAACGCGTTCCCCGAATCATAGTAACCGTCGCGGCGTGCGACACGACCCTCGAATTTTTTTACTAGCCGGAACCATTTTCCTTCGGCTTTTCATTTCGTATCTAGCCTGAACCATTTCCCTTCGGCTTTTCATTTCTTTTCTTTTTCATTAGCCAGAACCATTTCCCTTCGACTTTTCATTTCTTTTCTTGGATCATCAAGCAAATATATAGTAAATGCACAATAATCATGTTCATGGAAATAAAATATGCAAGATGCTCATACAAATTCATACGTCTCAAAATCAAGAATTGGTAGCACAATGCCATACATGTTGCAACATCCTCAATCTCAATACTATCACAACCCTAGCACATTTACATCCTAAGTAAGTATCACTTCAATATCAATAACAAATAATCACTAATTCACATATAATAAATCTCCCTCATTAATTCCCAAATCAAATATCACCATGGGCTAATTACCCAATTCAAAATATTTCAATCAAAGCCTACATAAATCTTTCTCAACACCTCATAGAAGAAGTACAAGATTCTATATACTTAACAAAGGTGAAGAAATCCACTTGCCTTAGCCAAAGACAATCAATCAAGCACGTGAGCTTTCCCCTTCCGAAATGAATACGTTGTACCACAATCTAGTCAAATAATAATCGCAATAAGATTTCGAAACTAGTAATACCCATATTAATATACGTCTAGCCTATACTAAAAAACTAATCAATTTCGTAGTCAATTTCCAAAGTTTCAAGCCTGGGACTAGGTCTTAGTCCCAAAATACTATAAATTTAATGGTATTTATATAATATAATACACATACTAATTAATTACTATCTCATTTTTCCCAAATTAAACCATGCTATTGCTAACCACACCAAGTAACAAAATAATATTTGTCTAGATGCACTATCCGAAGGAAGCCTAGCAACTTAAGTTTTAAATTATCTTGTATCAACACAATATATATATATATATATATATATATATGTCCTGAGGTGCTTTAACGAAGCATCCAAGCACTGGAAAAGGAATAGCAATTAAAACAAAAGCACTGCGAGGGCATTTGATTGGTTGATTCCTTTGAGTATAAATTGTCTTAGTCACTCAAACATATGCAGGAAGAAATACATAGCAACCCCATCTCTGCTCTTAAAAATTCAAAGAAGACACGTGAATTTGGGCTAAAACCCTTACCTGATCCTGCTATGCCGTTGCCGTAACCCTTCCTTAATCTTTTTTTTTTTTTATTAATTATGTAGAGAAAACCCTACTACTTATTTTTAATATATATATTTAGTAAGTTGTCAATTTAGTCCCCCAATTTAACTAATTGTCTAAATTTACCCGTAACTTAAGTAATTGTAGCTATTGAGTAGTTCAAAATACCTATTTAAAAATTTATAAGAGATATATTATATGAAAGCAAAGGGACTAATTCTCGAGATGATCTAACGGGTCATTACAGAGGCTATGACAAGAGTATTAGAAGCTCTTGTCGCCAATGACACCTGAGAAGTTGATCATTACCTCTTGGAAAGAAGGCTTTACCTAATAAATGGATTTACAAGGTCAAACTCAAATCTAATGGTTCTATGGAAAGGCTTAAAGCTCGGTTGTTTGTTAGGGATGATGCTCAAAAGGAAGGTGTTGATTTTACTAAAACCTTCAGTCCAGTTGTGATTACTACTATAAGGTGTGTTTTGAAAATCATTATTAAAAAAGGATGGGGTCTTCACCAATTAGATGTTAACAATGCCTTTTTACATGGAGAATTAAATGAAGAAATTTATATGAAGTTCCCAGGATTGAAGGTTTCTAATCCTACTCAAGTTTGTCGGCTCAAGAAATCTTTATATGGATTTAAGAAAGCCTCACGACAATGGTATGTGAGGATGACTACAGCTTTGTATTTCAAAGATTTTTAAAACTCGTTAAATGATTATTCACTTTTTTACAAAAGGACTGGTAACTCTGTTTCTATATTAGTCATGTATGTGGATTATATTTTGCTCACAGGTAGTGATATGGCAGAACTAGAAGCACTAAAATCTTTACTAGATTCAAAATTCAAGATTAAGGATTTGGGTAACTTACACTATCTTTTAGGCATTGAAGTCATCCGAGAGCCTCACGGTTTGATCCTTACCTAAAAAAATTCATTCTCAATCTAGAACTCTTATCTGAATATGATTGCCTTGGATTCAAACCCGCCCCTTCATCTCTAGATCCCACTGTAAAATTGCAAGCAAATATGGGTTTCCCTCTTCCAGATCCCACTGTTTACCAATGAATAATTGGGAAATTCAAATTTTCAAGTCAAACAAGGCCAGATATTTCTTTTTTGGTTCAACACCTTAGCAAATATATGTAGTCTCTACATCAAGCACATTTTGCGGCTGCACACCATGTTCGTTGGTATCTTCTTTTTTATCTTTGTTTGGGAATTTTTTTCAATTCTTCTCTTTTTTTCACTTTCCTATCTTTTTGCGATTCTGATTGGGCTACTTGCTTACATTTTCGATGATCTTGTAGTGTCACGACCTAAAAATGAACGTGATGGAACTCATCTTATCCCACCAAGACAAGTCAGCCTAAAATTCAATTATAATAATAAAATGTGGAAGGATAATACAAACTGAAAATTTTAACTGCGAATAATAAGTTAACTTAATTAAAATCCCCCAAAACCAGGTTGTCACGTGCACAAACCTTTAATGTGTTACAATAGATTTGAAAAAAATACGAGTCTCAAATAATGTTGTCTCTAAAGTAGAACAAGATCGTAATAAGAGGATGAGGCTCGTTGAGATGACAAATAGCTACCTCACTAATCTCCACAAAAAAGCCTCAGATAGAAAGAGAAGGGAGAGCATCACAAAGAGCGAGCACCTAACCTATAAATATGTAGAAGCAAGGGGTGACTACCAACCATACGGTACCCGACAAGTCAAACAAAAAAATAAGTCAAGTTCAATAGAATACACAAACTCCTATCATCCCAACTGACATCAACAACTACAACCTGCATAGAAAATTAGCCCAGCCCAGCAACATATAATCCACAATTATACAATTCAAAATCACAAGCCACAACTCATAAGCGATACATAGTCAATCACAGGAATAACATCAAGCCACACAAGAATATGCATGGATGAGATGCAATGCAATACCATGAAATGATATACCTCAAATGCCAAGTCTCTCTAAATCGTATACACACAATACCTCTTAGGAATACGTCAGGGATTTGTGACCCATGGGAGACTAGCGAGGTCCATACACCGACGCGGATGGTCTCTACATGTTTGTGCGGATGATCTCAATGCAAAATGATAAAATCAACAATCCCTAGCACAAACTATCTCCATATGCCCAACTTAGATTATAACAGTGATCTCCACACACATTCAATTTCATGTCAATCAATATGCACAATATAACGTCAATAATATAGGGGACGGTAATGCATCACCATACAACAAATATTAGTACAAGAAGTAGTCACCTCAACTATCACAAATATACAGGTTCAATAAAGAAACCCAACCATATAACTCAATATAGAATTCACATCACTTAATTCAAGTGTTACAACACCACACCAACTCATATTTACATTTAATCACCCAATTTTTCATAATATCACAAATATTTCATGAATCACACATAGAAGAAAGGAAAATTTAAAAATTTTATGAGAATTACAGAGTTTTGAAAGTCCAATTTCCTTAGTCAAATCACGATCAATCAAACACTTGAGCCTTTCCCTTTTGAATAGAATTTGTACCACCACGATCTAATCAAATAAGAACTCACAATAAGATTTTCGAACTAAAGACATCCAAAATACTATGTGTCTAGATTAGATCCAAATTTATCTAAATCTGTAATTAAGTTCCAAAATTCCAAGCCTAAGGTCAAGTCTTAGTTCCTCCATATATTATAAATTTAATTGTTATCCATACAATACAAACCCCCAATATTAATATAAAAATATATACATGTTGGAAGACATACCATGTAGTTCTAAATTGGCCTAAACGAAGAACTAAAGCACTGGGCAAAAGAGTATCGATGAAGTTGGAACAAAACACATAAATATTTCAAGACTCAAATCATATTTATAAACCTACGGAAGATTCCACTACAAGACCAAAGTTACAAAAATATGTTAAACATACAATTGTAGAAAGGACAAAATCATGTATATACGTGAAGTAATTTCTAGAGTGAGCACTCTTCATTACCTAATTGTAAATTTACTATTATTATAATAATATATTCCTCCTTAAAAACATTAATATCAACTATTCCAGCAACAATTATTGCAATTCACTTCACAACAATAAATTCAATTAATTCTATATCTAGAAATTTGTGCCTAGGACTAATACGAAAACTTGAAATAGCCCCTTACCTATAATTTTTCTCGTCGGCCCTCGCGCCTCCACAAGGTAATGTCTGTTCTTCTTATTTTTTTAAAATTTTTTAGATTATAGAGAAAAACATTAAACCCTACTAACTTATTTTTAATATATATATTAAGGTGTATAGAGTATTAAATAAATATGAATTAACCCCTCAATTAGATTATTCATTTAAACTTATCCATAACTCAAATGATCATAGTTGTTGAATAGTCCGAAATATTATTTTAAAATTTACGAAAAGATTATCTTAGGAAAACAAGAGGACTATTTATCAAAATGACTTGATAGGTCATTACATTATTCACCACTAAAATACATGTTCGTCCTCAAACATAAAGAAGAAAAAAGAAGTGTAATCGACATTACAAAGCCTAAATTATTATATTTCAGGGTCATTATTCATCTACGCAAGTAAGCTCCTTTTTTGGACTATTCCATCAAAATCAATCATTAAGAACTGAACTTTCGAATTGAACCTTGACAGTTTTACCAATCAATAGTGATTTTCAAATCATAGACTAACCCATGAACCCTATCTGAGTAACAACCCACTAGTTTATAACTCAATAAATCTTTTCTCACATAATCATGATAAAATTCGAGATCAACACCAGCCATAATCAAAAGCAACCCTAAATCAACCACCTCACACTCCTAATGCACAAACCATCATAGATTTTTGTTAAGATTTTATTCTCACAATAAAATCTTCCCACGATCCTAAGTTATAAAATGTGATATTTAGACATTGGATACTCATCATAGAGAATCAAATTTTTCTGACCCAATGGAGAAAATGATTAAGTAACCACTTAACAAACGATACATCAAAAATACAAATGCTCCAACACTATAAAAAAATACTAGATGAATAGGTATGATGACAAATTACCCTTAAGAACGGTAGAGCCAGACTCAAGAGGCCTTATATTCAATCATAAATAGCTAAAACATGACCTCAACGACAAGATGAATCTTAAAACTGCTCAACAACTATAAGTATTTATGGTAGCTCTTCTATAAATTCACATAAACAAAGTTGTGTGTGTAGAACCACTTGTATACTTCAATTGTCCCAAATAATACTAATATGTCATAATTAAAATAGTCAAGTCTGCACGAGCATTATATCTTATTAAGAGAAAATTGTAGGATCGGTTCACCCAATCCACCACTAAGGGAATGTCTACAATAGTGAAGACATGAGTGGAAATAGGAAGGTATGCCCGTAATAAAGTAGGTAGCCGCCCAAGAATGCATGGAATCAATGTCGAATTATACAAGATACTCCTTTCATAATGCCCCTATCAAACATTTTCATTCATCTAAGCCTATCTCTTTTTTTTTTCTGAATTCCCTTTTAAGCTACTCATAATCAACTTGTTTGGTCCCAATACAATCGTACACATACTTAATTTATCAAACTTCATATATATTTTTACAGTACCGCGTCAAAGGCAGCGGTCTTAATATTAACAAAACATCATAGTCATACTAGTCATTTACGATTCTCTCAAATTGTTACTAGTATCAAAGTCTTCTTAGCAACACATTATCACCTTCAAATATTTTCCTCTCTTTTTATTTAAGCATTTTTTTAGATATAAATCACACGCAAAGATGATAACATTAATTTCAAATTTGATAGTAATTTTCTCGTCGAGGTAAAGTTATTTAATTATACCTAAAGTCAATTTCGTGCAATCCTTCACATACCAAATTTCAACTACCACTCAAATCATCGTATACCCATGCTAAAACTTAGAGAGATTCTAGGTTATATCCGAGATCAAAGATGAAAATTCATAAAATCTTTAGTTCGAAACAAAGGTCTATACAAGAAGTCTTATTCCTTCACCTTTCTTAGATTCTTCCCGTTACACAAATTTTGTATACCCTGAACTCTTCAATATATCAGACTCTTATTTCTTCACTAACACTTATCAACTTTAATCTCTGACCTAACACATAACATTTTACCTCATGCTCTAAGCCAAAATTGTAAGCAAAGCACTTCTTTAGGTCCTTCAACAGTTAAAAGTAACTAAATTTATGGCCCAACCTACATGCAAGTCCTTCCAAATGCTGAATACTTGATGCTATCAATTATTTCTTACCTTCCAATTCATATCGTGACAAAACATACTATCAAAAATATAGACTCACAATGAAAAACTTGAATCTTTATTTTAACTTGTACCTCAATTCTTTTATGTATTGATATTAACTCATAATTTGAGATCTTATGAATTTGTGTATCTTAACTTTTCATTGATCACCTCTTTATCGACCTTACCATACCCCTTATAAAATTTCAATGTACTAACAACCATACTCAAATTCACAAAAGATCTTATCACCATACTCAAGCGGAATATTTATACATTTGTTTTCTCTAAATTATCCAATAGTTTTCTAACCAAGATCAATGATAGTAACACTATCACCATAATCAAAGCAAAAAAATTAGGATCACATGGATTTAAATATAATTCTCTACTCTCTTGAAAGATACATCTTTGACTTTTACCATTAAAGTGAATGTCCCTACATCTCATTAATTTATTCATTTATGACTCTAGTCCCTTTCAATTCTATTGAAGTAGTATATCAAAATATTCTACATCTTTTCTTATGATCATGTTACTCATCAAATAGTAGCAAACATAACTTTTGATACCTACAAATTGTGTTTACAATACTGAATTCACTCAATCAAAAATCTGTCATATGATTGCATTTTGACCAGAATTCATCACTAACTCTTATTACTAGTATGCTCTATAGTCGTTGCCATCATCTCAAGGTTAACCTCATCATCGATATGACACCTAAACCTATTATATCCTTCAAATCTAAAGGACTAACTCGATTTTGTATACACTTTCCTATTGAAATTCTTAATTGGCTTTGCACAAGTATACTCCTTGGGAATTTCCTTACTCATAAGCTTATCATTATGATATTATCCACTTATCATTTCAATATTGATATACTCTCTTGGTTCTTATTATGGATTGATAGTCCTCATTTAGGATCCCCTGAATACACCTCACAACCTAAATGCATTAATTGTACCAAAGATCTCCCACTAAAAATCTTCCTTATAAATAATGCTTAACACAAGCATCCAGAGTAACAAACTAGTTAATTTCTCAAACGTGAATGCAACACCAAATCTTGTTAAATCAGCTTGTGATACAACTAATAACTCTTTAAATAGTTAGTATTCGCACTTGACAATTGACATATCCATTTTCATATACCACTAGTACTATATCGTAAAAGTTCATTAGATCCATCACTAGAATACATCATATCTATCAATAAAGTAGTACCAAACTAGCCCACATACTTCTACCTATCAATAGCTGTAAAATGTTATCCAATCCATCATAATTATATCCTAACTAATACACATTCTTTTCATAAATTCAGACTCTAGCAAGTAGCATACTCCATGACTCTAACAAGTAAGCATTGGTATCGTGGTGATAATCATATCAAACCCTTCTTGATATTCACTCGATGTATGAAACCATAATATAGATTTGACCTCCATTGCTACAAACTCATTCTTTTCATTATCTAAGCAATTCATACATCTTATGATAACTTTAGTAATAGTAGTTTGCAGATTTACAGAATTCATTATCTAGCTATCTCTTTAACATTTCAACTTTAGTTGTCGAACCACTTCCAATATCGTATATACCACATCAATATTATTTGTGTTGCTGGATAACTAACCCTAAAAAGGATAAAACATTCATAAAATCCTTGGGTTCATTGTTTGACCTTATCACTCAAATATACTCATGGTGTATCATCAAGTCACCACCTTACTCAATCTTTTCTAATCGTCGAACATTTTAATTGTTATAAGTATATCATTTATACTTTAGTACCTGATGTAACATTCAAACCATATACAACCCACTAACTACGCACATGAAAATTCAATCACGAATCGTCTCTATAAATGAGAGAGAATGAATAAAGCAATAAGAATCAAACTGAATCAAGGACGTACGATCGAGAAAGAATAAACAAAAAGAAGTTTCTTAACAGTCTTCATAACCTCTTGAAGATAAGTATAGATGTCTCCATACCAATCATCGAGACTCTATTAGAATCGGCTTGTACATACCTGAGACCTATGAACCTTGACTCTGATACCATCTGTCACGACCAAAAAATGAAAGTGATGGCACTCGTCTTATCCCGCCAAGATAAGTCAGCCTAAAAATAAATTATAATAATAATATCCAGCCAAGATAAGTCAGTCTAAAAATAAATTATAATAATAAAATGTGGAAGGATCATATAAAGTAAAAAATCTAACTGCAGATAATAAATTAACTTAATTAAAATCCCCCAAAATCACGTTGTCACGTGCACAAGCCTCTAATGTGTTACAATTGATTTGAAAGCAAAATATAGGTCTCAATGATGTTGTCTCTAAAGTAGAACAAGATCATAAATAGGAGGATGAGGCTTGCTGAGCTGACAAATAGCTACCTCACTAATCTCCACAGAAAGCCTTGGATAGAAAGAGAAGAAAGAATACCTCAAAGAGTCGAGCACCTAAGCTACAAAAATGTAGAAACAAGGGATGACTACCAACCACACGGTACCCAGCAAGTCAACTAACAAAATAAGACAAGTTAAATAGCATACACAAACTCCTCTCACTGCAACTAACGTCCACAACTATAACCTACATAGAAAATCAGCCTAGCCCAGCAACACATAATATACAATAAAGATAGTTTCCACAATATCATAATTCAAAATAACAAGTCACACTCATAAGGGATAACATAGTCAATAACAGGAATAACATCATGCCACACAAGAATACGCAAGGATGAGATGCAATGCAACATCATGAAATGATATACCTCAAATGCCAAGTCATCTCTAAATCATATATAAACAATATCTCTCAGGCATACATCGAAGGTTTGTGACCCATGGAGGACTAGCCAGGTCCATATACTAACACAAATGGTCTTTACATGTCTGTGTAGACGATTTCAATATACTATCATAAAATCAACCATCCCTAGCACGGTGAAACGCCGTAAAAAGTGCCCAACATTGTGCCTCAAAAATGTCTAAATTCGTAATTTCAATATATCTCAAAATCCATGCATGATATAAAAAAATTTGACTTTATATTCATGATCAGGGGGCAAAATTGAGTGGAAAATGGGGATAAACCCAATTCTAGAGTAACCGTATCAAAAATTAATTTTCTAAAGTTGGCGAAAAACAAAATCGATCCACGCCCTTGGTGCGACGCAGCCAGGGTGCAGACCAATGTTAATTTTGTGTTAGTTTTACTGTTTTGGTCCATGGCCTTGAGGTCTTTGGCCTAAGCCTTCCCATGTATAAAAATACCTATATTTAATCATTTTTCAAACTCATATCATTCAAGTCATTCCCCAAAACTCTCTCTAACACTTAGCCAAATATTTTACCCAAATTCAAGTGTTGCAAACTCATTTCTGTATTCAAGAAATTGATTCAACCTTCAAATTCTCATTCAAATCTTCATTAAGAAAATCTCCAAAGTTGAGGTATGTGGGTATCAACCATTGGGTCCTTTCAACCATGGTGCCCAACCTTCCTTTTTATGTAAATTGCATATTTTCAAATTGATTTATCTATGGGTACTTCTTCCTATGAATTGATTATAAACCATGTTGGGGTTTCATGAAATGTGGACTGTAGCTATGTTCTATGATGAGATTTGATGAGGGGTTTAAATGTATCCTTCATGAGGGTGTTACCAAGTGTTCGTGAATTGATTTACATTAAGTTTTCTCACATGATTTCACTATTAAATTATATGAATTTTAACTAGCAGTACACACCAACCAAGTGTTTGATAAAATGTCCTGTTATGGATTCTTGAGTTACTGATGATCTAATGCATGGCCTATGAGTCAAGTGACTTTATGATGATGAAATGAATGTATGTATGTATTGAATTCATGAAAAGTATCTATAGTGTTGCAAGTTAACCACACCTAGTTGAGGGAGTGATATGCCTCAACCACCTTGATGGGGGTGGTATGCCCATCTACCATGTTGAGGGGTATATACCTTGACCACTTTGATGGAGGGTGGTATGCCCACCTACCATGTTGAGGGGTATATACCTTGACCACGTGTATGCCCATCTACCAATTGAGAGGTAGATTCCTCAATCACTTTGATTGGGGTAGTGGTGGTATGCCCATCTACCAATTGAGGGACAGATCCCTCAATCACTTCCAAAGGGGATGGTATCCCTTGGATTCCAAGTACTATTTTGTTGATCTATATTGATGGTCTCTTCCTACATATATAATAGGTTCTCTACAAGCATATTTTACTTTAAGCATTGATCATACATGCCATATTGTTATTATACCATCCATTGCCTATGTCTATGCATTTTGATTATGCTACCTATCTATTGTTACATTTCATCCTACATACTTAGTATATTCAAACGTACTAACACATACTCTATGCCTACAATATGTTGCCATGTAGGAATCAGAGCTTCTTACGATCATCCTCCCTATGGCTAGTTGTGATGTCTTTGAAGATAAGCTATTGGTGAGTCGTCAACTACCCGTGTCTTTGTCATTTCTTAATGTTGAACTCTTTACAATATGAGGGTGAGCCCAAAAGTGTCTTGGCCCCCGCCCAAGTCTATATTTAGAGGTGTTATTGGACAAGTGATGTAATTATGCTTTGAGATTTGACTCCTTATGAGTTCTGATTTAAAAGACTTCCCTTAGTCCCTTTATCCTTATTTATTCTCTCTTGTTGTTGTTCAATTGCTTTCGCGATCAAGGATGTGTAAATGATATGCTAAGAGGCTTGTTTAGGGTCCTTTCGAGTTCCTATTTGTCGTGTGACGTCTAGGCCCTAAGCTTAGGCTATGACAAACTTGGTATAAGAGCACTAGATTGTTAATGGTCCTCGGTATCCAAAACACCACGTCGATTAGAGTCTTATTCATGGTTATGAAGTACACCACAACTATGAATAAGAGGCTATGAGGCGTTTTAGAAAATATTTCCCTTCTTCTTGAGTTATGTCATGCTATAGGAATTAACGTAAGGTTCTTCCCTAATGAATGTTCTTTGCTATTCTAGATCATGCCTATCCCAAGAGGAAGAAAAACTTGTATACATGAAGAACAACTAACTCATGAAGAGTTTCGGGATGCTATTGTCATGCTAGCTCAAGATATGACTTATCAAATCAACCAATAGGCCTAAGCCCCTCATGCTCCTACTCCGGTATCTAGAGTTAGGGATTTCATAAGGATGAACCCGCCGGAGTTCCATGGTTCTAATGTGGATGAGGACCCTCAAGAGTATATTGATGGAGTGTACAAAGTGTTGTCTATTATGGGAGTTAGATTGGAGGAGAAGGCAGAGTTGGTGGCTTACCAACTCAAGGGGGTGGCCCAAATATGGTTTACTCAATGGAAGGAGGAGAAAAGGAACAACAATGTGATCCTTTGGGAGGATTTAAGGTGGCATTTCTCAATTGGTTCTTCCCTCTAGAGCTAAGGGAGGCCAAAATTATAGAATTCATGAATCTAAAGCAAGGTTCTATGAGTGTGAGGGAGTATGGCCAGAAGTTCAACCAACTCTCTAAATATGCTCCATAATTGGTTGCCGAGCCAAGGTCTAGAATGAACAAGTTTGTGTGATGGGTGTGTCCAACTTGGTAAATGAAGAATGTCGTGCTGCTATGTTGATAGGTGATATGGACTTATCCCGCCTCATGACTTATACCAAATAATTGGCGGGAGAAAAGTTGAGAAAGAGGAGAATGGGTGAGGCCAAGAGGGCCCATTTTGAAGGTAGGTTCCAAAGTCCCAATGGTGGCCAGTTTCATCAAGGCCAAAGTTCTTTCAATGCTCCTAATAAAAAGTTACTAATAACAACCCAAGGGTCCAAGGTGGTGGTGTTGTGGTGCCTAATGCTATGTGCACAAAAAGTGGGAGAGGCCATAACAGCCCATGGTTGAAGGACACTAATGCTTGTTATGGGTATGGTGAAGTGGGTCATAAGGTAATGGATTGTCCTCGTAATCAACTCAAGGGTAGAGATGGTTGTCCACAAGGCCAAGGTGTAAATGTGGTTCCTAGGGGAAGAGGTGGACAACAAGGTGGTTCTCCAAGGCACAATCGGTTTTATGCACTTTAAGGGAGGCAAGGGGTAGATGAGGTGTCCGATGTCGTCATCGGTATATTAAAAGTCTTTGATTTTGATGTGTATGTATTGATAGACCCGGGTGCCACTTTTTTTTTATTACTCTTTTTGTTACCAAAAAGTTTCATGTCAAACCCGAATTGTTGTGTGAGCCATATGAGATGTCTACTCCCGTTGGTGCATCTATTGTTGCTAGAAGAGTCTATAGAATTTGTCCCATTTTCATTTTGCATAAAATATTGCTTGTGACTTTGTTGACTTGAATACGGTGGATTTTGATGTCATTCTTGGGATGAACTGGTTGCATCATATTATGCCTCTATTGGTTGTAAAACCTGTAGGGTCAAATTCCAATTCCTAACGAATCCATCCTTAAGTGGGAGAGTCATGATATGGTGGTCAAGGGTAGATTCATTTCTTGCATGAAATCTCAAAGGTTAATTTTTAAGGGGTGTTTCTATCATCTTTTGAGGGTTAGGGATGTAAGTCCAAAGTTCTTCGTATAGATTCAGTTTCGATGGTTAATGAGTTCCTGGATGTCTTTCCTAGTGAGCTTCCTGGTATTCCTCCTGAAGGCAAATAGATTTTGGTATAGACCTCCTTCCCCATACTCAACCCATTTCCATTCCCCCTTACCGTATGGCCCGACAGAGTTAATGGAGTTGAAGGAGCAATTGAGGGATTTATTGGAGAAGGGTTTTATTAGGCGTAGCCAATCCCTTTGGGCTGCACTAGTCTTGTTTGTGAAGAAGAAGGATGGTTCTCTTAGAATGTGTATTGATTACCGGCAACTTAATAGGGTTACCATAAAGAATTATTATCCTCTACCAAGGATTGATGATCATTTTGACCAACTTTAAAGGGCTAATCCCTTCTCTAAGATTGGTCTTCGGTTTGGGTATCATCAATTGAAGATGAGGGAGTGTGACATTCTCAAGATGGCTTTCCGAACTATGTATGAGCATTATGAGTTTGTGGTTATGTCCTTCGTTTTGACTAATGCACCAACCATCTTCATAGATTTTATGAATAGGGTCTCTAAACCCTACCTAGATTTGTTTGTGGTAGTATTTATTTATGATATCTTGATCTACTCCATAGTAAGGAGGAGCATGTAGATCACTTGAGGGTGGTGATGCAAATCTTGAGGGAGGACAAGTTGTATGCTAAATATGAGAAATGTGAGTTTTATTTGAAAGAGGTTGCCTTTTTAGGTTATGTGGTGTCGGGTGATGGTATTTAGGTGGATCCTAAAAAGACTGAGGTGATTAGAAATTGACCTAGACCTTTGACTCCTTCGGATATTAGAAGTTTCTTAGGCTTAGCGGGTTACTACGGGAGGTTTATGAATAGATTCTCTTCTGTTTCCTTTCCCATGACCAAGTTGACCTAAAAGAAGGCAAAATTTGTGTGGACCAATGAGTGTGAAAGAGTTTCCAAACTTTGAAGAATAATCTTGTCTCCGCTCCTAATTTTGTCTCTACCGGAAGGGTTGGAAGGGTTTGTTATGTATTGTGATGCCTCAAGAGTTTGTTTGGGTTGTGTTTTGATGCAAAATGGTAAGGTGATAGCTTATACCTCTAGACAACTTAAGGTGCATGAAAAGAATTATCCTACCCATAATCTTGAATTGGCCATCATGGTATTTGCTTTGAACATTTGACGTCATTACTTGTATGGAGTGCATGTTGATGTGTTTACCGATCATAAGAGTCTCCAATATGTGTTCACCCAAAAAGATCTCAACTTGAGACAACGAAGGTGGTTAGAGCTTCTTAAAGATTATGATATGAATGTGTATTATCACCTTGGTAAGGTTAATATTGTGGTTGGTACTTTGAGTAGGGTGTCTATGGATAGCCTAGCTCATGTTGATGATGGTGGAAAAAGGTGGTAGAGAGGTCCATCGATTGGCTAGACTGGGAGTTAGGTTGGAGGAGGTTGACAACCATAGGGTAGTGGTTGTTGATGGTTCTAAATCTTCATTGATTGAGGAGGCGAAAGAAAAACAAGATCTTGACCCCACCTTGTTAGAGTTGAAGGCCTTTGTGAGAGATAGCAAAGTGGAGGTTTTCTCCCAAGGGGGAGATAGGGCCCTTAAGTACCAAGGTAGGTTATGTGTGCCTAGTGTTGATGATTTGAGAAAGAAGATTTTAGATAAGGCTCATGGTCTTCCTGTTCTATCCACCCCATTCTACAAAAATGTATAAAAATTTGAGGGAAATGTATTGGTGGGGTGGCATGAAGAGAGATATTACTAAGTTTGTGTCCGGTTGTCATAATTGCCAACAAGTCAAAGCCGAGTATCAAAGGTTAGGTGGCCTAGCCCAAGACATAAAGATTCCTACTTGGAAGTGGGAGGAAATCAACATGGATTTTATGGTTGGGTTGCCTAAGAATAGAAAGCATTTTGATTCTATTTAGGTTGTAGTTGATAGAATGACAACGTTGGCTCATTTCTTACCGGTTAAAACTATTTATGGTGCCGAAGATTATGCTAGGTTGTACATTAATGAGTTGGTTAGATTGCATGGGTTTTCTTTGTCCATCATATTGGATCATGGTTCTTAATTCACTTCTCACTTTTGGAGGTCCTTCCAAAGAGGTCTTGGTACCAAGGTAAAGCTTAGTACGGCCATTCACCCTCAAATGGATGGCCAAGCCGAAAGAACTATCCGAACTCTTAAGGATATACTTATATCTTGTGTTTTGGAGTTTAAGCATAGTTGGGATGATCACCTTCCATTCACTGAGTTTATTTACAATAATAGTTATCACTCAAGTATTGGTATGGCTCCTTTTGAGGCTCTTTATGGTAGACATTGTAGGTCCCCAGTTGGATTATTTGAGGAGGGAGAGATGCCTTTGTTGGATCCAGATTTGGTTATGGAGGCCATGGAGAAGGTAAGGTTGATAAGGGAAAGGTTGAAAATAGCCCAAAGTCGACAAAAGTCCTATGCCGATGTGAGGAGGAGGGATCTTGAATTTAAGGTTGGTGATTGGGTCTATTTGAAGGTCTCACCCATGAAGGGTGTGGTTCACTTTGGTAATAAGGGTAAATTGAGTCCAAGATTTATGGGTCCTTATAGAGTGTTAAAGAGGATTGGTAAGGTGGCCTATGAGTTGGAGTTGCCCAATGACATGAATATGGTTCATCCAGTCTTCCACGTGTCTATGTTTAGGAAGTGTGTGAGTGACCCAAGTTCTATTGTGCCTTTTGATGTTGTGGGTGTTGTTGAAGATAATTCGACTTATGAAGAGCTTCTGGTAGAAATTTTGGATAGACAAGTGAAGAGGTTGAGGAGGAAGGATGTTGCTTCCGTCAAGGTCCTTTGGAGAAACCAACAAGTTGAGAGTGCTACATCGGAAGCCGAGGCGGACATGCAAAAGTGATATCCCTATCTCTTCTATACTACTGAAGCCTAAAGTACTAATTCAAGTATCCTATGTGATTTCAATTCTTATGATTTAGCCCTTATGTCATTTGCATGCATTCATGTTTATGTTGACAAGTTCATGATGATTTTGACACGTATGTTGAGATTTTTGAAAGTGGTGTTTAAGTGTATTGTGGCATTTTTGTTGGGGATGATTCCTTCATGATTACTCTTCATATGTACGGTTCTTTGACATTTGGGGATGAATGTTCCTAAAGGGGAGATATTGAAACGCCCCAAGACGTGCCTGAAAATGTGCCTCGAAAATGCCCAAATTCGTAATTTTCATGTCTCAAAATCCGTGCGTGATATCAAAAGTCTGACTTCATATTCATTATCAGGGGCAAAATTGAGTGGGGAATGGATATCACTTCGATTTTAGAGCATAACTGTATCAAAATATGATTTTAAACTAAAGTTGGGAAAAATATAATCGATCCGCGCCCCTGGCAACGCGCCAGGGCGCGGACCAATGTTAATTTTGTGTTAGTTTTACTGTTTTGGTCCCTGGCCTTGAGGTCTTTGGCCTAAGCCTTCCCATGTATAAAAATACCTATATTTAGTCATTTTTCAAACTCATATCATTCAAGACATTCCCCAAAACCCTCTCTAACACTTAGCCAAATATTTTACCAATATTCAAGTGTTGCAAACTCATTTCCGTATTCAAGAAATTGATTCAACCTTCAAGTTCTCATTCAAATCTTCATTAAGGAAATCTCCAAAGTTAAGGTATGTGGGTTTGAACTGTTGGGTCCTTTCAACTATGGTGCCCAACCTTCCTTTTTATGTAAATTGCATGTTTTCAAATTGATTTATCTATGGGTACTTCTTCCTATGAATTGATTATAACCCATGTTAGGGTTTCATGAAATATGGACTGTTTAAGAATGTTTTGAGCTATGAGTCGATGTTCTATGATGAGATTCGATGAGGGATTTCAATGTATCCTTCATGAGGGTGTTACCAAGTGTTCACGAGTTGATTTACATTTAGTTTTCTCACATGATCTAACTCTTGAATTGCATGATTGTTAACTAGCAGTATACACCCACCAAGTATTTGATAAAATGTCCGATTATGGATTCTTGAGTTATTGATGATCTAATGCATGGTCTATGAGTCAAGTGACTTTATGATGATGAGAGGAATGTATGTATGTATTAAATTCATAAAACGCATATATAATGTTGTAAGTTGACCATGCCTAGTTGAGGGGGTGATATGCCTCAACCACTTTGATGGGGGGTGGTATGCCCATCTACCATGTTGAGGGGTATATACTTGACCAATTTGATGGGGGGTGGTATGCCCATCTACCATGTTGAGGGATATATACCTTGACCACTTTGATGGGGGTGGTATGCCCATCTACAATGTTGAGGGGTATATTCCTTGACCACTTTGATGGGGAGGTGGTATGCCTATCTACCAGTTGAGGAGAAGATTTCTCAATCACTTTGATGGGGGGTGGTATGCCCATCTACCAATGGAGGAGTAGATTCCTCAATCACTTCCCAAGGGGGTATATGCCTTGGATTCCATGTACTAGTTTGTTTGGGCTATGCTGATGGTATCTTTCTACATATGTAATATGTTCTACAAAATGTCTTACTTCAAGCATTGATCATACATGACATATTATTATTATACTATCCATTGCCTATGTCTATGCATTTTGATTATGTTACCTATCTCTTGTTACATTGTATCCTCCATACTTAGTACATTCAAATGCACTAACGCATACTCTGTATCTACATGATGTTACCATGTATGAACCAGAGCTCCTCATGATCATCTTTCCCATGGCTAGTTGTGACATATTTGAAGATAAGCTATTGGTGAGTCCTCAAAGTTCGGGGACATTAGCTATGCTACTCTTGCCTTTGTCATTTCTTAATGTTGAACTCTTTACACTATGAGGGTGAACCCAGAAAGTGTCTTGGCCCCCACCCAATTCTATATAGCTTTGAGATTTGACTCCTTATGATTTTTGCTATAAAAGACTCCTCTTAGTCCCTTTATCCTTCTTTATTCTCTTTTGTTGTTGTTCAATTGCTTCCATGACCAAGGATGTGTAAATGATATGCTAAGAGGCTTGTTTAGGGTCCTTTCAGGTTCCCATTCGCCATGTCAAGTCTAGGCCCTAGGCTTGGGTCGTGACACACGGACGATATCTACATTCCCCGTAGATTTATAACAGTGATCTCCACCCGCACTTAATTCCATGTCAATCCATATGCACAATATAACGTCAATAATATAGGAGATGGTAATGCATCACCATACAACAAATATTAGTATAACATGTAGTCACCTCAACTATCAGAAATATATGGGTTCAATAAAGAAATCCAACCACATAACTAAATATAGAATTCACATCACTTAACCACATTTTCAATTCAAGTGTTACAACATCATACCAACTCACATTTACGTTTAGTCACCCCATTTTTCATAATATCACAAATATTTCATACATCACACAAAGAATGAAAAGAAAATTTAGGAATTTTACTATCACGACCCAAGACTAGGGCCCAGACGTGACATGGTGAATGGGGGAACCTGAAGACCCTAAACAAGCCTCAAAACTTATCATTACACATTCTTGGTCGCAGAAGCATACAAAGACATATAGATTAAGAATGGGGGCAACGGGACTAAAGGAAAGCTTGAATCGTCATAATTAAGAGTTAAGAGTCAAAGATCATACATAACTACACAACATATCCAATAAGCATTTCTAATACATAGATACAGCGGGGGCTATGACAAGCTACCGAACTCACCCTCATAGTCAATAGAATATAATAAAGTGTCTCAATACAAGGATAATAGTAACTTAGACCGAGGTCCCCGAAATGAAGAACTTACCAACAAGCTTGGAATAGCACCGTCTAGCCATGTGGAGGAGGATGATCAACTTAGGCACCAGTTCCTACATAGTGATATCATGTATGTAAGAGTATGCGTTAGTACGTTTGAATATACTAAGTATGTGGGATGCAATGCAACAAGAGATAAGCATCATAATCGATAATGCATAACGATAGGCAATAGACATAATATAGCAATATGACGTGTATGATCGATGCATAAATAAAACAAGCTTAAGTAAATCATGCTCATAGAGAATATCATATGAGAATAGGAGACCAAGCTAGATTGTCAAGGTATAAACCCCTTGGGGTTGGTGATGATAACACTCATCACCCTAGTGTGTGAGGTACAAACCCCTCATTAAGGTTAGTGATGATAGCATTATCACCCTGGTGAGTGAGGTACAAATCCCTCATCAAGGTTAGTGATGATCACACCCATCACCCTAGTGATTGAGATATCAAGCCCTCAATTAGGGTGGTGATGATGGCACCCACTATGGTTGAGCTGTCAACCCCTCACCAAGGTTGGTGATGATCATACCCATCACCCTACTGATTGAGTCTTTGACCCCTCAACTAGGCCCTCGAATTGGGAATGGTCTACCGTAACACTTTAGATAGTATTCATCATGTACATAAGCTCATTTCATCATTATATAGTCAATCATATCATATCCCATGCTTTAGACCTTCATTTTCTCAAGAAACTATAATAGGATATCTTGTCAAACACCTTAGGGTTGTGAAGTGAGGGTAAAAGAGCGTGCAATTTAGGGATGAAATAAACATGAAAATTAGTGGTAAAACCTTTAATAGACACCTTGCAATACCCACAAGACATTCATATCAAAACCCCTCATCAATCCAACATTGGATCCAAGATTTGAAACTCAAAACATGCTAAAATAACCATACTTTCTTGAACTAAAATCATTTTGCAGTAAAATTCTCAATATACAAGACCCACATGTAAAATCAACTTTAAATCATGCAATATTAAGTTAAAGAGGGTTTGGGCACCACGGGTTCAAGGACCCAATGGTTCAATGCCACATACCTTAGCTTTTGTAAAGTTCTTGAAGAAGAATTTGATGGAGATTTGAAGCTTGGCTGAGGTCCTTGAAGAAATCCTTGAGATTGGCCTTGAGTTTGGGACTTGAATTTAGGGTTAGAATTGAGTTTAAGTGTTTGAGGAAATATTGGGGAATGTTTTGGGTGATATGAAAGTGAAATAAGTCTATGTAAGGTGAAAATACATTTGGAAAAACTTAGGTCCAACACTTAGAATAATCTGGCGAACTAGGAAAAGACAGTGCAGCAAATACACCTCTCCGTATAGCGGAGAGGTCGCGGACCCTCACTAGAAATTGCACGAAGTGCAAATTTCATAATTCGATTCCTTTACTTTAAAATTGAGGTTAGACCCTTGTCACCCTAATTGGGCCCTCTGAATAAGAACATGAAGTCAGAATTTTGAAATTCCAAATGGATTTTTAGATATATGAAAAACAAGATTCCGGGCACTTTCGAGGTACACTTTCGGGCACTTTTTAGGGTCGTTTCAATATCTCCCCCTTGGCAACATTCATCTCTAAATGTATAAGAGATGTATAAGAAAAGAATAATCATGAAAAAATTAGCCCCAACATGAATGCAACATTACATTTAAAACACCGCTTTCAAATTCCCATTATAAGTGTGAAATCATCATAAATTGCCAACTTAAACATGAATGCACATGAATGACATAGGGGCTAAAATATAAGACTTGATAGGACATAGGGAACTTAGAATTAGTACCTTAGGCGTGAGTGGAGTGCAAGAGATGAGGGTACCATTTTTGCATGTCTACTTCGACCTCCCATGTAGCACTTTCAATTTGTTGGTTCCTCCAAAGGACCTTAACAGATGCGACTTCTTTGTTCCTCAATCTCTTTACTTGTCTATCTAAAATCTGAACCAAAACCTCCTCATAAGTCAAGTTATCCTCAATAACACCCATAATATCAAGAGGTACAATAGCATTAGGATCACTAACATATTTTCTCAACATAGAGACATGAAACACCTGATAGACCAAATTCATCTCATTAGGAAACCTCAACTCATAAGCCACCTTACCAACCCTCTTTATCACCTTATAAGGACCAACATACCTAGGACTCAATTTTCCTTTCTTACCAAAACGAACAACACCTTTCATTGGAGAAACCTTCAAATAAACCCAATCACCCACTTGAAATTCTAGGTCTTTTATTCTTACATCGGCATAGGATTTTTGAGGACTTTGGGATATCCTCAACCTTTCCCTAATCATAGTAACATTATCAAGAGCATCCATAACTAGATCCAGTACCAATAAGGCCACCTCTCCAACCTCAAACTATCCCACCAGTGATCTACAACGTCTCGCATAAAGAGCCTCAAATGGAGCCATAACGATGCTAGAGTGATAGCTATTGTTAGGCAAACTCCATCAATGGAAGATAGTCATCCCAACTAACTTTAAGCTCCAAGAGAAAAGCCCTAAGCATATCCTCAAGTGGTTGAGTTGTCCTCTCAGCTTGGCAATCCGTTTGAGGGTGGAAGGTCGTACTAAGGTGAACTTTGGTACCAAGACCCTTTTGAAAATATCTCCAAAAGTGGGAAGTAAATTATGCACCATGATGCGATATAATGGCTAAGGGAACCCCATGCAACCTCACCAACTCATGGATGTACAACCTTGCATACTATTCAGCCCCATATGTAGTCTTGACCGGTAGAAAGTGAGCCGATTTCGTCACCCTATCAACCACCACCCATATGGAATCAAAACCTTTTCTAGTCTTGGGCAACCCAACTACAAAATCCATATTAACTGCCTCCCACTTCCAAGTAGGAACTGCTATGTCTTGGGTTAGGCCGCCCAACCTTTGATGTTCGGCTTTGACTTGTTGGCAACTATGGAAATCGAAAACAAATTTGGCAATATCCCTCTTCATGCCTCCCCACCAATACACATCCCTCGAGTCTCTATACATTTGGTGGAACCTGGGTGGATAGAATAAGAGGAATTATGGGCTTCATCAAGAATTTTCTTCCTCAAACCATCAACACATGACACACACAACCTACCTTGGTATCTAAGGGCCCCCTGTCCCCCTTGTGAGAAAACTCTATATTTCCTCTTTTATCAAGGCCTTCAACTCAAGCAAGGAAGAGTCTATATCATGTTTTGCTATCACGTTATCAGCCAAAGAAGATTTAGAACCATCAACCATAAAAACACCATTACCCACATCACCTCACCAACCAAAGAAGATTTAGAACCATTAACCACAACAACATCATTACCCACATCTTCCAACCTCACCGCCAATCTAGCCAACCTATGCACCTCCCTAGCCATATCCCTTTCACCATCATCCATATGAGCTAGGCTACCCACGGACACCCGACTCAAAGCATCCACCACAACATTTGCCTTACTCGGATAGTAATGCATACTCATGTCATAGTCCTTAAGGAGTTCTAGCCACCTTCTTTGTATCAAGTTAAGATCTTTTTGAGTGAAGACATATTGAAGTCTCTTATGATCGGTGAATACATAAACATACACCCTATACAAATAATGACGCGAAATCTTTAATGCAAACACCACGGCGGCTAATTCAAGATCATGGGTAGGGTAGTTCTTTTCATGCACTTTGAGTTTCCTAGAAGCATAGGCTATGACCTTACTATATTGCATAAGTACAGAACCTAAACCAACTCTAGATGCATCACAATACACAAAACATTCCTCAAGCCCACCGGTAGTGACAATATAGGAGCATACACAAGTCTATCTTTCAATGTTTAGAAACTTTTCTCACATTCAACGGTTCACACAAACTTAATCTTCTTTTGAGTCAATTTTGTCATAGGATAAGATCTTTTTGAGTGAAGACATATTGAAGTCTCTTATGATCGGTGAATACATAAACATACACCCTGTACAAATAATGACGTGAAATCTTTAATGCAAACACCACGGCGGCTAATTCAAGATCATGGGTAGGGTAGTTCTTTTCATGCACTTTGAGTTGCTTAGAAGCATAGGCTATGACCTTACTATATTGCATAAGTACAGAACCCAAACCAACTCTAGATGCATCACAATACACAAAACATTCCTCAAGCCCACCGGTAGTGACAATATAGGAGCATACACAAGTCTATCTTTCAATGTTTAGAAACTTTTCTCACATTCAACGGTTCACACAAGCTTAACCTTCTTTTGAGTCAATTTTGTCATAGGAGAAGAAATGGAGGAGAACTCATTCACAAACCTTCTATAGTAACCCGCAAGGCCCAAGAAACTCCTAATGTCTGATGGTGTCAATGGTTTAGGCCAATTCCTAATCACATCGATTTTCTTATGATCCACTTTTATACCATCCCTCGACACCACATGACCCAAGAATGAAACCTTCTTTAACCAAAATTCACATTTGTCATATTTAGCATACAACTCTTCTCCCTCAATCTTTGCAACACAACCCTCAAATGACCCATATACTCCTTAGCATGTGACTAGATCAAAATATCATCAATGAAAACCACAACAAAGAAATCAAGGTAGGGCTTGAAGACCCTATTCATTAGATACATGAAGATGGCCGGCGCATTAGTCAATCCAAAGGATATTACTACAAATTCATAATGCCTATATCTATTCCGGAAGGCCGTATAAGGAATATCACACTCCCTCACCCTTACTTCATGGTACCCAGACTGAAGATCAATCTTAGAGAAATAGCTAGCCCCTAGGAATTGGTCAAACAAGTCATCAATCCTTGGAAGATGATATCTATTCTTTATAGTGACCCTACTGAGTTGCCGGTAGTCAAAGAACATTCTAAGTGACCTATCTTTCTTTTTTACAAACAACACTGGTGCACCCCAAGGTGATTGGCTAGGTCTAATAAATCCCTTCTCCAACAAATCTTTCAATTGCTCCTTTAACTCCTTCAACTCCACCGGGGCCATATAGTAAGGGGGGATGGAGATAGGTTGGTTGTCGGGAAGGAGATCTATGCCAAAATCTATACCCTTTTCAGGAAGGACACCGGGAAGATATCAAGAAATGCATTTACAACCAGAATCAACTCAATGGAAGGGACTTTGGACTCCACATCTTTGGCTCTCACAAGATGATACAAACACCTTTGGAAATCAACCTATGGGCTTTAATGCATGAGATGAACCTACCCCTTATTACTACATCATGAGTTTCCTACTCAAGGTCGGGTTCTTTTGGAAATTGAAACTTAACCCTATGGGTTCTACAATCAATAGAAGCATAGTATGCATGCAACCAATCCATCCTAAGGATAACATCAAAATCGACCACATCTAATTCAACAAGATCACAAGGTAAGATTTTATGCAAGATGCAAACCGGACAATTCTATACACCCTCTAGTAACAATAGAGGTACAAATAGGGGTAGACACCTCTATATGACTCATGCAATAACTCCGACTCAATATGGAACTTTTTAGCAACAAAGGGAGTAAAAAAGGAAAGGGTGGCAACCGGATCAATCAAAGCATATACATCCAGATCAAAGATTTTCTACGTACTGGTAACAACATCGGGGACCTCACTAACCCCTTGCCTCCCATGTAGAGCATAGAATCGATTGTGCCTTGGGGAACCACCTTGAGGACCATCTCTACCCAATGGGACCGCATTTGCACCCCGAACCTTGCCACGGTTTCTAGGACAATCTACCTTCTTGTGACCAAGCTCCCCACATTCAGAACATGCATTGGAACCCTTTAAACGTAGGCCCTTATGACCCCCTCCATATCTAGGACACACATCCTTAGGAGCCACACCAACAACACTTGGGGCCTACGGAAGTCATTGGCAAACCCCCTATTAGTAGCATGAGGAGGCCTTTGGCCATGAAATCTAGCACCCTTGTGAAACCTACCCTTAAACCGATCCCTCTTAGCCTCATGGCCCTCTTCTTTCTCAACTTCTTATCCTCCATTTGCTCTACATATATCATTAACCGAGACAAGTCCATGTCACCAATAAGTAAGGCGGACTGATACTCTTCACTTACCAAATCGAAGACACCAATAACAAACTTATTCATCCTTGACCTAGACTCGGCCACCAAGTGAGGAGCATACTTTGAAAGTTGATTAAATTTGAGGACATATTCCCTCACACTCATACCACCTTGTTTCAAGTTCATAAACTCAACCAACTTTGGTTCCCTAAGCTCAAGAGGGAAGAATCGATTAAGGAAGGCCAATTTGAATTCCTCCCAAAGAACCACATAAACATTATCCTTCTCACCTTTCCATTGATCAAATCAAATTTGGTCCATCCTCTTGAGTTGGTATGCCACCAACTCCGGCTTCTCATTTGGCCCAACACCCATGATCGCCAAGATTTTATAAATTTCATCAATAAACTCTTGTCGATCCTCATCTGCCTTTGACCCATGGAAAATTGGAGGATTCATCCTCATGAAGTCCCTTACCCTAGCTCCCGAGGTAGTAGTATGAGGGGCTTGGGCCCCTTGTTGGATTTAGTTGGCCACCACTTGGGTAAGCATAGTAAGAGCATCCGGAGCTCACCATTAGTAGGTTGCTCCTTGAGAGTTTGGGCCTGTCTTCCTCTACTATTGGGCATGATCTAGCATAGAAAAGAACAATCTTTAGGGGGGAACAACTTATCAAAACTCTAAATTACGACTTAGAACATGAAGAAGGGAAATATTTCCTAAAACGTCTCATAGCCTCCTATTTATAGTCATAGCATGCTTCACAATCATGAATAGGACTCTATTCGATGCGGTGTGTTGGACACTGAGGATCTATCAACCTAGTGCTCTAATACCAATTTTGTCACGACCAAGCCTAGGGCCCAGACGTGAAACGGCGAATGGGGAACCCGAAGGGGCCCCAAACAAGCCTCTTAACTTGTCATTACACATACTTGGTCACAGAAACATGCAAAGATATATAGATTATGAATGGGGCAATGGGACTAAGGGAAAGCTTGCATAACCATCATAATCAAGAGTCAATATTCAAAGCTCATACATAAATACACAACATGTCCAATAAGCGTTTCTAATGCATAGATATAGCGGGGGCCAAGACAAGCTACCGGGCTCACCCTCATAGTCAATAGAACATAAGAAAGTGTCTCAATACAAGGATAATAGTAACTTAGACCGAGGTCCCTGAAATGGAGAACTCACCAACAAGCTTGGAATAGCACCGTCTAGCCACATGAAGGAGGAGGATGATCAACTTGGGCACCAGTCCCTACATGATGATATCATGTAGGCAAGAGTGTGTGTTAATACGTTAGAATATACTAAGTATGTGAGATGCAATGTAACAAGAGATAAGCATCATAATCCAAAATGTATAATGATAGGCAATAGGCATAATATAGCAATATGACATGTATGATCAATGCATAAATAATACATGCTTAAGTAAATCATCCTCATATAGAGTATCATATGAGAGGAGGAGATCAAGCTAGATTGCCAAGGTATAAACCCCTTAGGGTTGGTGATGATAGTACCCAACACCCTAGTGTGTGAGGTACAAACCCCTCATAAAGGTTAGTGATGATAGCACCCATCACCCAGGTGAGTGAAGTACGAACCCTTCATCAAGGTTAGTGATGATCGCATCCTTCACCCTAGTGATTGAGATATCAACCCCTCAACTAGGTTGGTGATGATCACACCCATCACCCTAGTAGTTGAGCTATCAACCCCTCAACTAGGTTGGTGATGATCGCACCCATTACCTTAGTGGTTGAGTCTTTGATCCCTCAACTAGGCCCCTGAATTGGGAATGTTCTACCATAACACTTTAAATAGTATTCATCATGTACGTAAGCTCATTTCTTCATCATATAGTCAATCATATCATATCTCATGCTTTAGACATTCATTTTCGCAAGAAATCATAACCAGATATTTTGTCAAACACCTTGGGGGTGTATAATGGGGGTAAAAGAGCATGCAATTTAGAGATGAAATCATGCAGGAAAATCAGTGCTAAAAAACTTTAATCAATAACGTGCAACACGCCCAAGCCATTCATATCAAAACCCCTCATCAATCCAACATTAGATCCAAGATTTGAAGCTCAAAACATGCTAAAACAACCATACTTTCATGAAACTAAAATCATTGTGCAGTAAAATTCTCAATATACAGACCCACATGTAAAATCAACTTTAAATCATGTAATATTAAGTAAGAGAGGGTTTAGGCACCATGGTGAAAGGACCCAATGGTTCAGCACCACATACCTTAGCTTTTTTGAAGTTCTTGAAGAAAACTTTAATGGAGATTTGAAGCTTGGGTGAGATCCTTGAACAAATCCTTGAGATTGGCCTTGAGTTTGGGACTTGAATTTAGGGTTAGAAATGAGTCTAAGTGTTTGGGTAAATATTGGGGAATGTTTTGGGTGATATGAGGGTGAAATAAGGCTAAGTATAGGTGAAAATACGTTTGTAAAAACTTAGGTCCAACACTTAGAAAAATCTGGCGAACTAGGAAAACACAATGCAGGAAATACACCTCTCTGTGTCGCGGAGAGGTCGCGGACCCTCACTGAAAATTGCACCAAGTGCAAATTTCATAATTTGATTCCTTTGTTTTAAAATTGAGGTTGGACTCTTGTCACCCTAATTTGGACCACCTGAACAAGAATATGAAGTCGTATTTTTGAAATTCCAAACGAATTTTTATATATATGGAAAAAAGATTCTGGGCACTTCTGAGGCACGTTTACGAGCACTTTTTGGGGTCGTTTCATTTACAAGAATTACAAAGTTTTGAAAGTCTACTTTCCTTAGTCAAATGACGATCAATTAAACAGTTGAGCATTTCCCTTTCGAATTGAATCTGTACCACCACGATTTAATCAAATAGAACTCACAATAAGATTTTCAAACAAAAGACATCAAAACTACTATATGTCTAGATTAGATCTAAAACTCATCTAAATCTATAATTAAGGTCAAGTCTTAATTCCTCCATATATTATAAATCTAATTTTTATTAATACAATACAAACCCTCAATATTAATACAAAAACATATACATATATATACATATCGGAAGACGTACCATGTAGTTCTAAATTCGCCTAAACAAAGAACCAAAACATGGGCAGAAGAGTATCGACGAAGTAGGAACAAAATACGTATAAATATTTCAAGACTCAAATCATATTTATAAACCTATGGAAGATTCCACTACAAGACCAAAGTAACAGAAATATGTTAAAGATACAGTTGTAGAAAGGACAAAATCATGTATATACGTGAAGTAATTTCTAGAGAGAATGCTCTTCATTACCTAATTGTAAGTTTAATGTTATTATAATAATATATTCCTCCTTAAAAACATTAAAAATAACTATTCCAGCAACAATTATTGCAATTCACTTCACAACAATTAACTCAATTAATTCTACATCTAGAAATTTGTGCCTAGGACTAATATGAAAACTTGAAACAGCCGCTTACCTACACTTTTTCTCGTCGGCCCTCATGTCTCCACGTGGTAACCTCTGCTTTTCTTTTTTTTTCTTTTTAATTTTTCAGATTGTGGAGAAAAATATTAAATCCTACTAACTTATTTTTAATATATTTACTAAGGTGTATAGAGTATTAAATAAATATGAATTAACCCCTCAATTAAATTATTCATCTAAACTTATCCACAACTCAAATGATCATAGCTATTAAATAGTCCGAAATATTAGTTTAAAATTTACGAAAAGAATATTTTAAGAAAATAAGAGGACTAATTATCAAAATGACCTAACGGATCATTAAAGTTAGTGATTTTTTTATTAGTCTTGGCGGTAGTCCTGTTTCATGAAAATCAAAGAAACAACCCTCCATATCCTTTTCATCCGCTGAAGCTGAGTAGAGATCAATGAGACGGGTAGTAACTGAGCTGACTTGGTTAGGTCGTCTACTTTCTGACCTATCTCTGCCTCCTTCCTTACCAATTTCTCTCCATTAAGAGAGCCAAGCCACACTTCATATTACTAAAAATACTGTCTTTCATGAGAGGACGAAACATGTTCACTTAGATTGTCACTTTGTCCGACAACAGTACCTCAATGGTTTGGTTTCTCTTTCTTTTCTTCTATCTTCATCCCACGTAGCAGATTTGTTAACTAAGCCTCTACTTGGTACTTCTCATCATCTCCTACTGCACAAGTTGGGTGTTCGTTCCTCCCCCTCCAACTTGAGGGGGAAGGGGGGGAAGGTGTTGGATTTGTTAGAGACTCATTGGAGAAGAAGCTCAACACACATCACTCATCAGAAAAGAAGCTCGACACAGATTAAAAGGATCGTTTTTCATTCTTCTTCAGATAATACAAAATAATAGCTTTACTTCTTTCGTTATTTATTTTTACTGCCATGTAAATAGTAGTTGTGGAATTTAAGGTAGCAAATAATTAGGAGATAGTTGAGATATTTGTTACCTTTTCCAATAAGACACCCACGTAAGTTTTACTTCCTTGTAAATAGAGGTAGTTTGTTATTTATGGTATTTAGTAAACATGATAGTTGGACACTTTATTATTTTATTTTTGCTATATAATCTGTATTGTACAAAGGTATATCGACATACAAAAACGTTCAACATAATTTCTTTTTTCATACTCTATTGTCTTTCATCGTGTAAAATAAAAAGTACTCATATAGTATGGGATAGAGAGAGTATGTTTGTCGCTTAGCTAGTACGGTTTGTTTTGTGTCTTTTTCTAGAATAAAATAAAGGTAATTAACCTTTTCCATAAATGATAGTAGTTGGATATAACCTAACAATGTCGCTGTCGAGCAACCATAACCATAAATCACAAAACGCAATTCATAATAATTGCTATCTCAATTTCAATTTATATGGCACAAAAATGAACCAAATTTTTCTTGATCAAAATTATTTTACATGTATTTTAAAATTATTAATTATTTTAATATATAGTACGTCTTATGCAATTTTTAATAAAATTTTTAAATATTTAAATTTTATTTCTAAATATTAAAAATTTATATGTTCAGAACTCCAAATTCACGTCAAAATTTAAAAATTTGAATCACAAAAAAAGTTCAATTATGTCATATATATTTAGACGGAGTATCAGGATATGTCTCCCCTCCACATCTTCCCATTATTTTCTCAAGAGTGCATATTTAGGTGAATGACATGTGTCCCATTTAAATTTTAAAAATCCAAATTACATCAGGCTAACAAGTATCTTAGTTATACCAAAAGTCCAATTTCGGTAAGAAAAAAATATTTTAGATTTATAAATTTTGATGTTTTAATTTATATTAAATCTGTTCACCTAACTATGATCAAGATATATGTTAGGTTAACCTAGTATAGGGATATTTGGGTCGTGATGAGTACAAATGCTGGCCATATAAATCATATATATTATATACTATTTACGAGATTCCTCAATACTATGGGTTCAATATGTGTTTTTTTTGTCTCAATTTATATAGTATTGATAAAAAAATTGTATGTTAGTAAAACTTTTAAGTTGTTAATCATTGTAACATATAGAACATTTTATCTCATTTTTAAATAATATATGTTTCATACTTTTTTTTCAATTTGTGTCACAGATATAAAATTTTAAAAGTCAATCAAAATTTAGTTATCTCTTAAATATTTTAAGTTATTAATTATTGTGATTTATAGTATGTTTTACATAAATTTCAAATAATGTATGTTACTTTCTCTATCCTAATTTATGTGGCACAAATAAAATCTTAAAAACCATTTAAATTATTTACATGTCTTTTAAATTTTTAAGTTGGTAATTTTTGTGATTCATAGCATCATTTCGAATAGTTTATTTACTTCCTTCGTCCCAATTTAAATTGCTGACTATTATAATTTATAGCACTTTTTACATAAAATTTTAAATTGTTAATTACTATGATTTATAATACTTTTTACATTATTTTTTTTAATATATAGCATATTTCAAAAATATTTTAAAATAAATTAAAATAAAAAATTACAAAAATGAATAAAAGTAGAACGTCAACAATCAGTTGTCTGTTTCTAACCGCTCAAGCAAGCAGCACAATTAGAATCTTTGATTTTGATCTGCAAGCAGTACGATCAAAAGCTTCTCACACGTGTGTATATGTGTGTACATATGTGTATGTGTGTGTATGTGTATGTGTGTACATATGCATGCGTATGCATGTCACAGAGATGAGGATATTGAAATGGATGTGTGTTCATACCAGGAGTGATAAGATTAGAAATGAGACCATTCGGGAGAAACTAGAGGTGGCCCCTTTGGTTGATAATAAGATGAGGGAAGCTAGACTGTAATGGTTCCGATATGTGCAGAGAAGAAGTACCGATGCTCCTGTTAGGAGGTGCGAGAGGCTGGTTTTGGAGCTACACGGAGGGGTAGAGGTAGACCGAAAAAGTATTGGGAGCAAGTGATCAGACAAGATATGACGAAATTTGATCTCACCGAGGACATGACCTTAGATAGAAAGAAATGGAGGTCGTGAATTAGAGTAGCAGCCTAATGGGCTGGTAGGGTTAGGTGGATGTTTGGCCTTAGGGTTTAGTAGGGTAGCAGGAATAGTCGTGTTTATATCAGATTTGTCATTATCCATCGTATGTGTGTAAAGTTTTTCATATTTATATATTATTATGTGTTCTTCGTTATTAGTCGCCCTTTCTATTCCCTTTCCTTTTCTTTTTGTCATATCTAGTTTATTCTGCTTATGGGTTGTTAAGATGAGGGGTCCCAAGAAACAACCTCTCTACTTATATGAGGAAGTAGTAAGGTTTGCGACATTCTACCCTCCCCAGACTCCACTTTTGGGGTTCCACTGAGTATGTTGTTGTTGTTGGACAATCATAATTACATGGTTCTTAATATTGGGCAGTATAATTTAATGTGTTTTAATGTTAAGGCAATTTTATATTATTTTGGGGGGAAAAGGGGAGGAAATTTTCTTTAACGTTGTTTTGTACATATTTGTGCGATCAATTAAAAAGAAGTACAATTACATGAACATAGCCTAAAACTTAAAAGTCATAAATTTTTAACTCAAATCATAATTTGATATACAATATTATACACCTAGTATACAACAATATACAAAACTCTCATATTTTGTTTTTACAAAAATATCATAAAACTTGATATATAATTAATATATAATATTTTATAAAATTATAAGTGGTATTATATGCTCATAATATACAATAATATATTATATATTATACAAACAAATGAACTCATCTTCTCCATTAAATCCAAACACCAGATTCATACAAAAAAAATTCAAAAATAATATCAAATCACCTAAAATTTCATATTTAAATTCTTCAATCTATAATCTATTTTTTGTATCAATATCCATTTAAAATGAAACTTATTTATTAAAAATCAATTTTTGAATTTTGAAACGTCGAACTACAACAATGATTGCCTGTAGATTGGGAACTTCCAGATCTTAAATTTTATAGAGATTCAGAAACTGAATCCTTAGGTTCTCCACTAAACTAAAGAAGGGTAAGCATCAATGAATTTGAGATGGAACTTGAAAGTACACCATTGATATTGTTGTTGGTTGTTGAGTAGATAAATATTTTCAATATCCAAATCAAATTGTTAGTGTCACATAAAATGAAATAAAAAAAATATTAAAATGGAGGATAATACCAGATTTCTTTAGGATAAAGCAAGAAATGGGTGTTTCTGAGTTGTTGGGTTAATTGATGAAAATTAAATAGGGAGTTTGCGATGTCAAAGTAGCAACACATCAACATGCTTGTTTTGGCAATTAAGAACATCTTGGACATTTTTTTAATAATTTTTTTCATTTTAATTGATTTGTCTTTTTTTATATCTATTTAAAATTATATTAAAAAATATTATAAATTATGATAATTAACAACTTTAGACGATTAAAAGACATTAAAAATTTGGCTAACTTATGAAATACTATTGGTGCCACATAAGTTGAAATAATGGATATATATTTTTTTACGTAAAAAGTACTATAAATCACAATAATTAATAATTTAAAATATTTAAGAATCATATAAGAAATTTAAATAATTTTTAAAATTTCATCCGTGGAACGTAATATGAGAAAGAAAAAGTAACCGGTGTTTGAATCCGTAGTGGGCTCTTGTATCTAGTCCCCTATATATAGAAGTGGCAAGAGAAGCAGCTGACAATTGTGCTGCTAGCTTGCTTTTTAAGGGTTATCTTTTATGTTTTGATTTATTGTTTTATTTTTTTAATTTATTATATATTTAAAAGTTATAGAGAAAAGGATTAAAAATATCTCTGAACTATTTGAAATAAAGTAAATATACCTCTTCGATATGTTTTGGCTCAAAAATATCCCTCAATAAATTTTTTGGCTCAAAAATGTCTCTCAGTTAAATTTTTGGCTTAAAAATACCCCTATCTCTAACGGAAACCAAAAAGGATTAAAAATACCCCCGAACTATTAAAAATGGAGCAAAAGTACCTCTTGGTTAGATTTTTGTTAAAAATACCCCTCCCTTAAAATTTCATTGAAAAAGAAAAGTATTGTCACGACACAAGCCTAGGCCCTAAACATGACCTGTGAATGGGAAACCCGAAGGAACCCCAAACAAGCCTCATAGCATGTCATTACACATCCTTGGTCGCGGAAACAACTAAAATGACAAATAGAGATAAGCATAAACAAGGGGAAGTGGGACTAAGGGAGCGAGAGAGAAAGGGAGAGTAATACTTAAAATATCATAGATGAGTCAAAACTCAAGCATAATACACAACTTGTCCAACAACACCTCTAAACATAGATACTTAGCGGGGGTCAAGACAAACAACCGGGCTCACCCTTATGATCAAAGTAGCAATAAAGAAGAGAGTATCAATACATAGCATAAGAAATATGGGCCAACGTCTCCGGAATGGAGGACTCACCAACTAGCTTGAGAGACAATCGAACTAGCCACGTGAAGGAGGAGGATGGCCAAATGGAGCTCCGGTTCCTACATGGTAACATCATGTAGGCGTAGAGTATGCGTTAGTACATCTGAATGTACTAAGTATGTAGGATGCAATGCAATAAGAGATAGACAACATAGTCAAAATGCATGATAATAATCAATAGATAGCATAATAGCAATATGACATCTATGAAGGATGCTTGAAGTAAAATACGTATATATAGAAATATTACATAGATAAGAAGAGACCATCATTATAGACCAAACAACTAGTACTTGGAATCCAAGCTTAGCACCCCTTTGTTAGTAATCGAGGTACCAACCCCTCAACAAGATTAATGGACTTAATATCCTCCATATATCAAAGTGGTCAAGGTACCAACCCTTCAATAAGGCTAATGGACTTAACACCCTCCATCAAAGTGGTCAAGGTACCAACCGCTCAACAAGGTTAATGGACTTAACAGCCTCCATCATAGTGGTCAAGGTACCAACCCCTCAACAAGGTTAATGGACTTAACACCCTCCATCAAAGTGGTCAAGGTACCAATCCCTCGACATGATTATAGTCAACATCTAACACTATAGAAGCTTATCATGAAATTAACACATATACAACCTTCATCATCATAAAGTCATATATCTCATATGTCAAGCTTTAGGCCTTCAATAACTCAAAAATCATAAACCAGACATTTTATCAAACACTTGGTGGGTGTGTAGTGTTAGTGTAAAACCATACAATTTAAGAGTAAAATTATGCTATAAAATTCAGTGTAAAACCATCAATAGATACTTGTAACACCCTCAAGCAATATACATCTAAACCCTTCATCAAATTTCACAATATATCTTATATTCATAGCCCAAAATATAGTAAAACAGTCATAATTTCATAAATGTCAATATAGTGTGCAGTGAATTTCATCATAAATAAGACTCATGAGTAAATCAACTTTAAATCATGCAATTTTAGGTAACAGGAAGCTTGGGCATCATGGGTGAAAGGAAATCATGAAGAAACCCACATACCTTAGTTTTTAGAGAATCCTTGAAGAAGATTGGAGATGGAGACTTGAGGCCTAAGAGGAAACCCTTAGATCCGGATGAGTTTTGAGACTTAAATTTAGGAGATGAAATATTGTCTAAGTGTTTGGAGAGTATTTGGAAATGTCTTGGAAGATATAAGGATGAAAAAAAGGGTAAGTATAAGTATCACGCATGGGAACGCTTAGGCCCAAGACCCAAAAGTCTTGGACCGAATAGAAAAATTGGACAGCAAAATAGACGTGCCGCAAATGCGGATTAACACTATTTTTCGTGAAACATTGAAATTTCAAAATTTGCTACGGTTATTCTAAAATCGGGGTTAGACCTATTTCTCACTCAATTTGCCCCCCGATCAAGAATATGAAGTCGGATTTTCTAAATAATGTACGAATTTTGAGATATATGAAAGTTGTGATTTTGGGCGTTTTCGAGGCACATTTTCAATTCACTTTTTGGGGTCATTTCAATATCTCCTCCTTGGGAACATCCGTCCCTGAATGTCAAGGAAATGTACAAGAGAAGAGTACTCATAAAGAGTTCAACCCCAACAAGAATGCAATAATACACTTAAAAACACCATTTTCAAAATCTCAACCTAAGTGTAAAATCTCCATGAACCCTTTCAATGTAAACATGAATGCATGCAATGACTTAGGGGCTAGAACATGAGATATGAAATCACAAAAAGGAGTTTGACATGTTATCATAATCTTTAATAAAATGAAAGAGGTATAGATATCACTTTTTCATGTCCACTCCAGCTCCTCGAAAGACACTCTCGACTTGACGATCCTTCTAATGGACCTTGATGAACACTACATCCTCACAAATTAGCCCTTACTCACATCCACCCCACTTCTCTATCGACCTCCTCATAAGTCAACACATCCTCCACAACGTCCACAACCTCAAAAGTCCTATAACACTTGAATCACCAACACGCTCCTCAACCTGGAAGCATGAAAAATCGGACAACCCATAACTATAACACTAGGAATTTCCAATCTTTAAGCAGCCTTACCAATCCTCCTCTACACTCTATAAGGACGCACAATCCTAAACTCATTTGTCAACCTTAATCACACATATCCCACTTGGAACCATAAAGCACCATCTCCCCTTTGGGAGACAACCTCCACCTTATCCTCTTTCACCCAAAATCTCAAACTCTAATAACGCGAAATCATGACTTAGCTTAAACTAGACTTCTCCAACCAAAGAAAATATGGTACCATCAAGAATGCACCATGCACAACTTCTTCCAACCTAACTCGCAATCTAGCCAAACGATGGACCCCTCAAGTCACCTCTTTGCCACCATCATCAACACATGTTAGTCTACTTAGAGCACTAACTACAACATTAGCCTTACCAGAAAAATAATGCATACTCATATTATAATCCCTAAGGAGTTCTAACCACCTTCTTGTTATCCTCAACTCACACCTACCATATTTATCAACAACCTCTAATCTATCAAGACTTGCATCACTACCACCAAAAGGGTTCACAAACTCTAAATAAATTAATGTTCTACCACTAGAGGCCACCACAAATATGTCAAGTTAGGGGTTTTGAAACGACCCCAAAAGTGCCAAAATATGTGCCTTGGAATGCCCAAAATTTTAATTCCATATAACTCAAAATTCATTCGTTATTTAAAAATTTTGATTTCATATTTGTGATCAGGGGTCAAAATCAGGTGAAAAAGGGTATAACTTTCGATTTAAGAGCGAAAGATTAGCAATTATAAATTTTTAAGTGATGATTTCCAGAGAGCAATCGCGCCCCTGGCGCGACGCGCCGAGGGCGCGCTCATGTGTAATTCCTTCTCTGCATCCTCTTCGTGACGCGAACAGGTATATTTTCCCTGGTAATGTTTCTCTTGTGCGGTCCAAATATTCTAAGTCTTGGGCCCAAGTTTTTCCAAACGTGTTTCTATCTATACTTAGCCAAATTTCACCCTTATATCATCCAAAATATTTCCCAATACTCCCCAAAATACTTAAGAATATTTTTACTCTAAAATTCAAGTCTCAAAACCCTCATCTGGAACTAAGAATTTTCTTCAAGCTTCAAGTCTCCATCTTCAATCTTCACCAAGAACTTCTCTAAAGCTAAGGTATGTGGTGTTGAACCATTGGGTCCTCCCACCCATGGTGCCTAAGCCTCCTTTTCACTAATATTGCATGATTTAAAGTTGATTGAACATGTTGGTCTTACACATTAAGAAATTTTCTGCACAATGATTTTAGTTCATGAAAGTATTGTTGTTTTAGCATGTTTTGATTTTCAAATCTTGGATCTAATGTTGGATTTGATGAGGGTTTTGATGTGAATGTCTTAGGGGTTTTGCAAGGTGTTGATTGATTGTTTTACTACATATTTTCTTGCATGATTTCATCTCAACATTGCATGGTCTTTTACCCATGTTTCACACTCCCAGTGTTTCATAAAATATCCGGTTAGGGTTTCTTGAGGAAATGAAGGTCCAAAGCATGAGATATGATATGAATGATGTTATAATGATGAAATGAGCTTATGTATATGATTATTCCTATATGAAGTTTTGTAGTAGAGCATATGATAAATCTTATATAAAGTGTTACATTAGACCATACCCGAACCGGAGGGACAAGAGCCCGGGTAACCATGTTGGGGGTTTATACCTATCAACCATGCGAGGGTTTATACTTCGTCACCATGTTGATAAGGTGTGATTATCATCAACCATGTGAGAGGTTTATACCACACAACTACCAAGGGGTTTATACCTTGAATAGCTAGCTTGGTCTTTTCTACACATATGAGATCCGATATGAGCATGAGCTACTTAAGCATGTTTTACTTACGGATTGAACGTACATGTCATATTGCTATACTATGCCTATTGTCTAATGTATGCATGTTGAGTATGATGTCTATCTATCGTTGTATTGCATTTCACATACTTGGTACATTCAAACGTACTAATGCAAACTCTTACCTATATGATATCACCATGTAGGGACCAGTGCTCAAGTTGATCATCCTCCTCCTCCACGTGGCTAGATTGATTCTACTCAAAGCTAGTTGGTGAGTCCTCCACTTCGAGGACCTTAGTCTATGTTTCTATTATCTATGTATTGAGACACTTTCTTATGTTTTATTTTGACTATGAGGGTAAGCCCGATTATTTTGTCTTGGCCCCCTCGCTATCTATGTATTTAGAGGTGTGTTTTGGACAAGTTATGTATCTATGCTATGAGCTATGACTACTTGGCCCTTATTGATGTTGTTTTGCAAGCTATCCCTTTGCCCCTTAATCTTATTTTATGTCTTTTACATGCTTCTGCGACCAATAATGTGTAATGATAAGTTGAGAAGCTTGACCAGGGTTCCTTCGGGTTTTCCATTCGTCGTGTCATGTCTAGGTCCTAGGCTTGAGTCATTAAAAACTTGGTATCAGAGTAATAGGTTGATAGATGCTCGGAGTACAACATACCACGTCGATTAGAGTCCTAGTCATGGTTGTGAAGCGCTCCATGACTATGAATTGGAGGCTTTGAGGCACTTTAAGAAATGTTTCCCTTCTTCATGTTCTATGTCATGCTATAGAGTTGTAGTGAGTTTTTCCCCCTAACGATTGTTCTTTGCTATGCTAGATCATGCCAAATACTAGAGGAAGACGGGCCCAAACTCTCGAGGATTAACCTACCAATGCTTTTACTATGGTTGCCCAAGTGATGGCCAACCAAGTCCAACAAGGGGCCCAAGCCCCTCATGCTACTACCCTAGGAGCTAGGGTAAGAGACTTTATGAGGATGAGTCCTCCGATTTTCCATGGGTCAAAGGTGGATGAAGATCGACAAGAGTTCATTGATGAGGTCTACAAAATCTTGAATATCATAAATGTTGGGCCAGATGAAAAGGCGGAGTTGGCAGCATACCAACTCAAAGGGTTAGCCCAAATTTGGTATGAATAGAAGGGTGAGAAGGGGCTTAGTAATGTGGTTCTTTTGGAGGAGTTCAAATTGGCCTTCCTTAATTGGTTATTCCCTTTTGTGCTTAGGGAAGCAAAGTTGGTGGAGTTTATGAACTTGAAATAAGGTGCCATGAGTGTGAGGGATTATACTCTGATGTGCTGTCAAAATACAACACATTTGGTGACTGAAACAAGGGATTTTGTGAGTCTTAAAGTGACTTTTTAGTGTTTTGATGTGTTTTTTTGTTAATCTTGCGGAAAAGTTTGGTTGGCATGATTTCGAAGAAAAGTTACAAATTCTGGTGAAGCATAGGCTTGATGAGTACACCTACGAGTCGCAGCTCAAGCTACGAGTCGCAGGGTGGTGTCGTAGCAAGAATCGGAGACTGAAATTTAGAAATCTGCTAAGTGGAGTTCACCTCTACGAGGCCATCATACAAGTCGTAAGTGATACTACGACTTATATAGGTAGACTCATAGCAAGAATCAGAGAGCCAAGATGTTGGACCAAAAACTAAAACCAAGACTACGAGACCAACATATGAGTCGTAGTTCAAGCAACGACTCGTACCTATGAGTTGTACCAGTTTAATCCAAGATGCCAAGAACCTGATTCGAAACCCTGACTACGACTCGTAGGTCATCGTACTTGTGTAACTTACCAACTGCAGTTGTCTTTTCTGTGTAAATTGTAGGATTGTTTTATAAATACTATATATAGTTTAAGTTAGGTTTTGAGAGAAGAGTTCAACCAATAGATATTGAGAATAACATTTTGAATTTTTTCTTAGTTTTTTAGAGTAGTTTATTATTCTCTCTTGGAAACCCATTTTAGGGATTGCAAATCTTGCCTTGTACTCATTGTTGATCAATCAAGCTTGTGATATTGCAACTTGTGGTGCCTAGTTTCTTCATTGTTATTGGTAAAACTCTCAACTATGTCTAATATATGCATTCTTGTATGTTTTGTCTTAGCCATGAGTACCTAAGTACTCACAACATAGGGTTGTGAGAACCATGGGTAATTGATATTGAGATGAACTAGGTTTCTTGCATTTTTATGACGGGGTTTTGCACGTATTATTTAATTCCCTTAATTATTATTATTGTTTAGTGGTGGCCAACACCAAACTCTGCCTACTATCACGATCTTGACCAAGGTAGTGACGAATAGGAAAAGGGAAGTAGATGAAAAAATTCAATTGATATGTTTTCGTTTAATCAACCGAGCCTGACCAAGGCGAGGTTGACTGGGATAATAGGTAACGGTTAGTTGGCACGCCATGGTTGCCGACCAACCGCCATGGTGAAATTTGACCTTTACCTTCATAAGAGGGCTGGAAGAACCTAAGTTACCATCCTGCATGCAAATCATTGATTATAGTTATGTTATCTAGGCTAATCAAGTCGATGAACCATGGGGAATACCATTCCGAAGTTCCCCAAAATTAAGTGTTTCCTCGCATTATAGTTAGTGGTAGTTTTATTTTATTTTTGAAACCCAACCCCCAATCCCCTATTTAGAGATTTTAGTCATAAATACTAGAAATGATTGGTGGTGAAATCTTGTAATAATGCCCTGTATTTCCTGTGGATTTGATCCTAACCTCGATTAGGTTAATTGCTGACAATGATCACTTTCTTATTAGAGCATGAACATCATCAGAAATTATGGCATCCTTGCCAGGGAATACGGCTAGGTTATGATTTGATTTCACCATAAGTTAGTTTTAGTGCTGATTTGTAGAGTCTCTTGTACTTTACTTTTATTTTTGTTTTTGTTGTTTGATTTTATTTGCAGGTACACTATGTTGTATGCCCAAAAAAAGGAGCCAAGGCAATCCCTTAGCTCCACTCAATTTTGAGATCCATTGAATACCAAGAAGAATGACTCAAGTGAATGAAGATATCGAGGTTGAGGAGGATATACATGCGAACGAGGATATGAGAAGAGAGGAGAATCCACCAGAAAGAGGTAACAGGCCACAACTCAGGAACTTCAATGAAAATGCTTATGGATGGAATCAATATAAATTGAACCCTCTAGCTATGGATGTTACCGGTGCTATAGTATTGCCCCCTTTACCAGTAGATACTAAGTTCACGATATCAAGTGGATTGCACCAAATGCTCCAAAGCCGCAGACTATTCACAAGGCTATTTGCAAGAGTCTCATGGGGATACAAAATCTTTCTCTTGATGCTATGGGTTTGAGAGTGTTTCCACTATCATTGACTGGAAATGCAGCTGTATGGTTATCCGAGCTTCCTCCTGGTACTATCATATGTTGGGCAGAACTTCATAGAGTATTTCTTGAAAGATATTTCCCAAGATCTGAGAAGTTGAAGCTCAAGGACCAAATCAACAATTTTTAGCAATTGTCGGGTGATTCTATTAGCACAACATGGGAGAGGTTTACTAAATACTTTAGGATGGTCCCTGATCATAAGATTGTTGACGATGCCTTGGTTGAAATTTTCTATCAGGCACTTGATGATAATAGTCAAGCTTGTGTCGATACGATTATGGGAGGCATGTTCCTAGACCAACCTTTTGCATTAATAGCCACAAGAATGGAGCAAGTGGTTAAAACAAATCGAACATGGGGACAACAAGAGTGAGGTGTGATGAAACCCTCTTGTGCGGTTAACACTAATAATGAGCAAGCAAAGTTAAACAAAGAGATCATGGAGCAACTTGCTCAGCTTCACACAAGTATGGACTTGGTTTTAAGGCAAAATCAATAAAGTGCCAAGGCAGTCACTCACCAACCTCCGCAGGTTCCTACCTATGATGATCTATTCTTTGATGAGGATGCATGTTGTGTAAGAAACCAGGGGCGTCTGGAACAACCCCTAAGGGTGTAATTAGGATTATTGGAGGCAAGGTTTCAGAAATCAAGGTCGGAACTTCATCCGTGATGGGATGTATAGAGATAGCCGGGGTGGATACTATGAGAGAGAGAGTGCCAGATGCGGAATGGGGGAGAAGAGAGGGCTACAAGAATGGTTCTTATGTGCTACCACACAACTGAGATGTCGGAGCAAACAATTCCAGGATTGAAGAAATAGAGTCTCACTTGGTGGCTATTAAGCAACTAGAGCAGCAATTCGGACAAGTTTCTTCACAATTGAATCAACGCCAAAAGGGCACCCTGCTAAGCAATATGATTCAAAACCCTATGAACGAAGGGCATTACATGGTAGTGATGACTCGGAGTGGCAAAAGTGATGTGCACCCCCCTATGCCAAAGGTGGAAAATGGGAACCGCAAGAAGAGAATGAATGGGGGAACCCAGGCATGCAATACAAAAGAGCAACCCAAGAAGTATAAAACCTTCCCGAGACCCCCTCCACCTTTTCCTCAAAGGCTTGGGAAGAGAAAGGAGGAAGGTAACTTTGAACAATTCTTGATGATGCTTAAGAAGTTGTCAGTCGATGTTCCCTTAATGGAAGCCCCTGAGTGGATGCCGGGACATGCCAAATGGATGAAAGACCTAGTCAAAAAGATGCTAAAAGTGAGCCAAGACCTCTCAAAAATATTCAATGTTGTAGTGTCATCAATACAAAGTCATTAGTGCAAAAGCTCGAAGACCTGGGTGCATTCAACATACTATACACTGTGGGAGAACTAGCATTTGCTAAAGCATTATGTGATTTGGGTGCTAGCATTAATTTAACGCCCCTTGCCATATTCAGAAAGCTCAGTTTGAGGAGCCTTGTTCCTACAAAGATGCGGTTGTTGATGGCACACCAAACAGTCAAGAAGCTTGCGGGGATTTTGTATGATATGTTAGTAAAGGTAGACAAATTTATATTTTTCGTAGATTTTGTTATACTTGACTGTGACATTGATTTTGCAATTTCAATCATTTTGAGAAGACTTTTCTTAGCCACAAGTCGAGCATTAGTAGATATTGAGAAGAGTCTACTCACTTTCATGTTTGGTGAAGAGGTAGTGGTATTTCAAGTGGGCAACAGGATAGAAAGAGTTTTGACTTTCGGGTCATCTGAATGATCTCAATAGATGAGGATTATGAAGTAGAAATCCTGGCAGAGTTGAGGCTTGGGGTTGATCCTTTGGCAGCCATGTTGATGAACTTCGATGGTGACAACATTCCTAATTATGAGGAAACAGTAAATGCTCTTGGGATGTCATTTGGGCCGAGGAGAAAAGCAAAGTTGGAGTTGGACTTATGTAACAGGGAGACGCCACCTGCAAAGCCCTCTGTAGAAGTTCTACTAGAGTTAGAGTTAAAGGCATTACCATCGCATCTAAAATATGCATACTTGGGAGAGAATAGTACATTACCTATCATCATTATAGCGGATCTGAGTGAAGCCCAAACAGAAGCTCTAGTCTCAGTTCTCAAGCAATACAAGAGAGCTATTGGGTTGACAATTGTAGACATCATTGGCATACCCCCTGGGATATGCATTCATAAGATTCATCTAGTCAAGGATTACAAACCAAGTATTAAGCATCAAAGGTCGTTGAACCCCCCAATGCAAGAGGTTGTGAGGAAAGAAATCATCAAATGGTTAGATGCAGGAGTAATTTACCCAATTGCTGACAGTGAATGGGTGAGTCCAGTGCAGTGTGTTCTAAAGAAGGGAGGTATCACAGTGGTGCCTAATTCAAAGAACAAGTTAATCTTCATAAGACCAGTCACCGGATGGAGAGTATACATGGATTATAGAAAATTAAATGCTTCTACAGAGAAGGATCATTTCCCTATGCCTTTTATGAGCATCAAACTGGCAGGGAATGGATGGTATTGTTTCCTTGACGGGTTTTTCGGTTATAACCAAATTGTTATTGTGCCTGAGGATCAAGAGAACACTACATTCACATGCGCCTATGGTACCTTTGCATTTAAGAGAATGCCCTTTGGACTTTGTAACGCTCCAACCACATTTCAAAGATGCATGATGTCTATCTTCGCGAACATGGTGGAAAGTACTATTGAGGTGTTCATGGATGACTTCAGTATCATCGGCCAATCATTTGAAAAATGCCTTTTACATTTGCGTGATGTATTGCAGAGGTGTGTCGAGAGTCACTTGGTGCTAAATTGGGAGAAATACCATTTTATGGTCAAAGAAGGCATCGTACTTGGTCACAAAATTTCGGGCAAGGAAATTGAGGTAGATAAAGCAAAAATTGAGGTGATAGAGAAATTGCCACTGCCAATTTTGGTAAAAGGTATCAAAAGTTTTCTAGGCCACTCTTGGTTTTACTGCTGTTTCAGAAATGATTTCTCCAAGATCTCGCAACCCTTGTGTAAGTTGCTAGAAAAAGATGCGAAGTTTGTGTTTGTTGATGCATGTATGCATGCCTTCGAAGAATTGAAAAGAAAGCTGATCACACTACCCATTATTGTCACTCTAGATTAGTCACAACCATTTGAACTAATGTGTGATGCGAGTGGAGTTGCACTTGTTATGGTGTTAGATCAACGAAGAGAGAGAGAGTCCTACATATGATCTATTATGCTAGCAAAGCACTGAATGTGGCCCAGAAGAATTACACTGCGGCCGAAGAAGAATTTCTTGCATTTGAAAAATTCCCCTCATACTTGTTAGGAGCTAAAGTGATTGTTCATACAGACCATGCGGTGCTCCAATATCTGATGGCAAAGAAGGATGCAAAGCCAAAATTGATTATATGGGTACTTTTTTTGCAGGAATTCAATTTTGACGTGATTGATAGAAAAGGTTCAAAAAATTAGTTTGTCGATCACCTTTCTAGGTTGGAAGATGAGGCTATGATGAAGTTTGATGATGGGCTGGACATAAATGACTTATTCCCTGATTAAAGAGTTCTGGTAGGGTCACATGATCTTATACCTAGGTTTGCAAATTATGCTAACTATTTGGTGAGTGATATAGTGCCTCCTGATTTAAACACCCATCAATGTCGCAAGTTTATACATGATGTAAAGAAATTCTTCTGGGATGATCCATATTTGTTTCACATTTGTATGTACGGGTTCATCCGTAGATGTGTTCCGGAGGAAGAGATGATGAGCATTCTTGAAGCATGTCACTCTTCAGTAGTGGGTGATCATCATAGTGGAGCTTGAACTGCTTATAAAGTGTTGCAATGTGGCTATTATTGGCCCTATACATATCAAGACGTCCATGATTATGTTAAGTCTTGTGACCGTAGTCAAAGGGAGGGTAGAGTTTCGCGAAGGCACGAACTTCCTCTAAACCCTATTTTGGTCATAAAACTATTTGATGTTTTATGGGACCTTTTGTCATCTCTCACGGTAATAAATACATCTTGGTTGCAGTTGATTATGTCTCCAAGTGGGTAGATTCTATAGCGTTACCAAACAATGAGGGTAAGAGTGTTACCGGGCTTCTCAGAAAAAAAGATTTTTTCCGGGTTTAGTACATCACGAGCTATTATCAGTGATGGAGGCTCTCATTTTTGCAACAAACTATTCAAAGCTCTCCTTGAAAGATATGGTGTGAAGTACCGAGTGAAAACCCCATACATTCCCCAAAATAGTAGACTAGTGGAAGTATCAAATAAGGAAATAAAGCAAATCTTATCCAAAATGGTAAATATGAATCGCACCGATTGGTTAAGGAAGTTAGATATGCTTTATGGGCCTACTAGAAAGCTTTCAAGACTCCCATTGGAATGTCCCCTTATCAATTTGTGTTTGGTAAGGCCTGTCACCTGCCGGTCAAACTTGAGCACAAGGCACTATGGGTATTGAAGAAGTTGAATCTGCATTGGCATGAAGCTACGACTTCTAGGTTGATGCAGTTGAATGACCTTGATGAGTTTAAATTGCGTGCATATGAGAGCTCCTCTTTGTACAAGCAACAGATGAAAGTTTAGAATGATCGCAGTATTGAAGATTGCCAATTTGCTCAGGGAGACATGGTACTGCTCTACAACTCCTGCTTGAGGTGGTTTCCTGGAAAACTCAGATCTAAGTGGATGGGGCCTTTAGAGTAATATGTGTCTTTAGTCATGGAGTCATCGAGCTAGAAAGCAAGGATGGCAAAACTTTCAAAGTTAATGGAAAAAGGGTCAAACGGTATATGGGTGATATGGAAGAAATGAAAATAGTGGAAGATTGGGACCTTGAAGAGGCATGAACACAAAAGCTTCCTGTCATGCCATGACAATAAGTCAAGCTCTTCCTGGGAGGCAACCCAAGGCATGCCCCTTGCACCTTTTCTTTGTATTTTTACTTTGAAGTGTAGTGTGGGAAGTTATAAATTAAGGTGAAGTCTGAGTAGCCTCAAGTCCATAACTTTCCCTATTTTTAATCCCAAGATTTTCTTGTCGTGCTTCTTTTTCCTTATGGATATTTACTTTTCTGTTGAACCGGCATATTGAGGTAGTATAGATAAAGTGTAAATTCATAGTAGTGTTATCTATTGGCATATACATAATTTTTAGATTTGTTTTTAAATGTTTTGATGAAAAAATTAGGTACCCTCAAAATTTTTGAGGTTGTGATTATTGATGTATTCATACAATTTTAAGTATTTGGCAATGTTTCTTCTGATATTGTGAAGGTAAGCTGAGACTGAAAGCATGACCCGTGAGTCTACACTTGATTGTAGATGCAATTTTCATGCGTGTTGTGAGCTTATTTTGCTGCATTCATGCATCTTGTATGGACCCAGAACTTCTCTTGTTACTCTAAAGTAGGTTTGGTGATGTGGTGGTTATGGAAAGGATCTTAGGCCTTTGTTCTTTGAGTGAACCCACTTTTAGCCTAAATGATCCACCAGATGAGTGAGTGAATCCCTTGTTCAAAACTTTTGAGCTAATCATATATTCATTCTTTCTTGATACCTTGCTAGCTTAACCCTATTTGATGAAATGCCTTGATATTGGCCTTGGTCTATCCTTGAACATGTGAACCTTGATTAAGGCCAGAGGCCTAAATTAAGGGTGGCTACATTGGTGGCTCTGGTTTGAGGCATAGATATTGTGCACCTCACCTCAGGCTAAAAGCCTAAGTTGAGGGTGGTCCTTATTATGGTAAAGTAACAACAATAAGGTGGTTAGTTGGAAAATCAAGAAAGAAATAAAAAGGGCATGAACCAAGTGAAGAAAGAGAAAAGAAAAGTGCCTTGAATTGAGAAAAAGTAGCAAAAATAAGTTTGAAATTGAGGTACAGCTGAAAAAAAGAAAGAAAGCACTCGAGAAAAGTCCGAAACAGGAGAATAAGGGTGGAGTGATTAAAAAGTGCTGGATTATGAAAGCCAAAAAGTGTTGGAAAATATGGTTCAAAAATAGCTTTTAGTCACTATTTGCCGAAAATACCACACCAAAGCACCCTGAGCCGATGTTACAAGCCTATAAGTCCTAAAGTAATCTAACTCCACTTTATCACCAAGCCAGAAGATGAGTATAGAGGCAAGCCTATGATGTTAGTTAGTATGCATTGAATTTCAATTGTGAGAGCGAGAATGCATCCTGAGTCCCTGAATTCTAAATGCTTTTTAGTGAGTATGAGGGACCTCTTTCCAGTGAGGACAATTGCACTACTTGATTAGCATATGACTATACCAACGACTTTGGATGGTTGATGCTTCTTAGCTTGTCACAATTGGATTGCCTGGTATCTCATTATGTTCTTGTTTGCTCGATGACTTTGCAACCTTATTTTCAAAATAGAAGTTGGGTACCTAAATCAGAGGAGTTGATATATATGCCATTAGTATAGCCACTATGTATTTCTCTTTGTCTGCGTAGATTGAGTCGTAGCTTGAGAACAAACAATAATTCTAAGTTGAGGGTATTGATGTGCTATCAAAATACAACACATTTAGTACCTGAAACAAGAGCTTTTGTGAGTCTTAAAGCGACTTTTTGTTGATGTGTTTTTGTGTTAATGTTGCAGAAAAGTTAGGTTTGCAT
>JAABOM020000012.1:7472395-7491119 GCA_011800125.2 Solanum clarkiae
AATGCAATTTGAATTAAGCTTGGAATATATTGATAGTCGGGGGGAGGGGGGGAGGGGGGTGAATTGAAACTTATTCGATAGTTGGCTGAATGTAGTGTGTAGTCGACTAAGAAAGCAACTTAAAAAATAAAGCAGAAAGTAAGAAGACACAGTGATGTTGCTGGTTCAGATCATCAATGTGGTGCCTAGTCTAGTCCCCTTCGGTTAATAGGGTTCCTTTAAAGTTCAAGTAAAAGGGTGTTTACAATCTATCCTTTTTATCTCAGTCTTATACGCAGATCAGAATATTTTCGACTCCTCTCAAGAAAGCCTAGTCTAGAAAACCTCACTCTATTTCTCTCTTTCTTTACAATTGTTTCACTTGGGATTACAATGTTTTGTAGAGTAGAATAGTAGAGTTTTCAGTCTAGATTATTTTCACTCAAAAGTATAAAACTCTAAGTCTAAGAATGAGGGCTAATATAGTAGGCTATCAACGAACTAGTCATTGGGGGGGATTTACATAACCCAAGGGAATTCTTCCAATCAAGGATGTCAGCGGAATCCTTGATTGGGGATATATCCAACTGGATTTGGATGCCTTTCCTTCTTCGATTCTTCAATCATGTCTTGATTTGATTGTCTTTCCTTTTCGCAGCAATTTACTAGGATCTTCTTGACTAGATTGGATTCCTAATTCCTTCATCTTTGGGGTAGTTCCTCAATCAACTCTACAATCAGACCTTGACAGATTCTCTTTCCATTGTTGCATTATTCTTTTAATCTGGCATCCTTTCCTTTTTACAAACTTTCGTCTTCCTTCCTAAGCTGCTTCAAGAGGATCATTTATCTTCTTTTCTTTTTAAGTTTCATGCACATGAAGTCATCAAAACTCATTAGATGCTAACAATCTCCCCCTTTTTGATGATGGCATAGATTTTTTGCTATATGGATACTTCCCTATATGGTAGTTGATTTACTAAATTCTATGATTGATTTATGCGGTCCCCCTGTCTAGATGACCTCTGATTTTTAAGCCCCCCCATCTATATCATCAAGCAAAGCCACAGAGCGTAGAAACAATAGAGAAATACAGTAGAGCAATTTACAATGCATGCGTAGGCAACACAGACAATCATATGTAATATCAAATAGTTATATCAAAAGATAGCATAAAGGTTTTCTCCCCCTTGACAAAATCAAAAAGGAAAGAGAGGACAAGTAGCAGGGTAAGAGAAAATAAAGTATAGGGGGATAAGAACCCTAATAATTACAGAGCCAAAAAAACATTGTCTGGAATAAGTAGATATTAGTGATGACTGAGAAAGTATTTTGAGGTGTTGAGCACGTTTCTGCAGAAAGAGTCATAGGACTTCTCCTAGTTCTTGGAGAAAGAGGAGAAGGCATTATGAATTCGGATAGCAAATCCACTGTTGGACGAGTTGACTCCTGTGCTGAGGGAGTCAACTTGTTTAATAAGCTTGTTAACAGAGCGAACACCTCCCTTCTTGAGTTCCTCTACCTCCATTTGTAGTTTGCCCTATTCAGTGTTGGAGTCTTTTCTTAGAAGAATTTCGGTTAGATTCTCCTGCACATCTTGCGCAACATTAGTCAGAGAAAAAAGAAAGGCCATTATGTTGTCTACCTCCTTGGTGGGAAGAGCAGCAGAGTTAGTAGAAATTCGAGTCAACTTGGAAGCGTCAACCTTTCCTTTGAGAGAGTCTTTCTTGTGCCATTTGCCATTGATGAGGGTGTATCTCATTCTAGCGAAGGTGCGAGAATCATAAGTGGCAGAAACCTCGGTGGCCTTGAACCCCGATAGATCCACCTGAGACTCATTGAGAATTTGAGAGATAAGTAGGCCATACGGAAGAATGGCAGTGGGCTTAGAGTACTCTGCACTGTCAAGCATGTACTCATTGATCCAGTTAGCCCATTTGATACGGTAACATCTCTGTTGGATATGCTGCTTTGGGACCCTTTCCGTGGAACTAGAGTGGTGGCTATGATGTGAGCGAGAATCTGGTGTTCAAAACAGAGAGATAGAGGCACAAATTCTAGAGAATCAGACTTTTCTTCAGATATGAAGGCTCTGGCTTCCTCTAGGGACACTTCAAAGTCATCAAGCCAGGTACCATTCATAATGGAACATCGCCGAAGAACTCATAGCCGAAGATTTCCTTGAAAAGTTGACTATTGATTACTATGTGGACGCCGAAGACAAGTGTCTCCAGGTCATCACCTCTTCCAGAGCATCGAAGATTTGCATAAAATATGCGGAAAAAATCCTCTTAAAATTCCACTCCACAGAGCCTTAGGAGAAGGAAAGCTTCTGAGCATGCACGAAAGTTCTAACTTTGCAGTGGGAGTTGTTGTTATTCCAGATTCACTACTCGTCCAGGAACAATGGGCCTCTTTTTGAAGGATTCAAACTTAGCTTTAGCAGATGCATCCCAAAACTTGTTGATTTGTTCATCGGTAAGAGGTTTGAGAGGACAGGGTCGAGGTTTTTTAGTGTTTTTACGCTTAAGGGAGGGTTTCTTTTGGGAGGTAGATGAACGAGGAGAAGAATTTGACTTAGAAGAGTCCGAGGTGCGAAAGTCTATTTTGAGAGAAAGTTGTTGTCGGGGCTTTTCTGATGATGCATGGAATGAGTATGAGTCATGGTGACACAGAGAACAGGGAAAGGAAAAAAAGAAGAGAAGACGGATGGAAAGAATTTAGAGGAGACGAGTTATTTAAGGGGGAAAAAGAGTACACGAAAGAGCGAGTGGATGTGACAGGGCGAAGGAAATGAAGGGTTTTTGTGACTGACGAGGAGGCACAGTCAAGGGTAATGATGAATAATAAGTAGAGGGAAAGAGGACAGTCAGAGAAGGAAAAGAAAGTTTAAAAAGGTATGAAAAGGAAGGAAGATCTCATGGACCAAATATAGATATACATAAAAATTAATGCAAGTTTTAATCTAGGAAAATATATGTACATAAAAGAAATATAATAATTTTTTTTGTTAAAAAAATTAATAAGGAAAAGGTATAATATTTAATTTTCCTAGCAGATATGAAAATCTTTCATCATGCAAAGGTTTGGTAAAAATATTTACAGCTTGATTTTCGGTATTGACAAATTCTAGGGTAAAAATACTTTTTTCAACATGATCACGAATAAAATGATGCTTAATATCTATATGTTTAGCTCTCGAATGATGCACAGTAGATTTGGATAGATTTATAGCGCTAGTATTATCACAAAACATTAGAACCTATTTTAGTAATAGATTAAAATCTTCAAGTTGATGCACGATCCACAGTGGTTGAGGGTCATAGTTTCCGATGTCCATATACTCTGATTCAGTAGTGGATAATGCAACTGATGTCTATTGTTTACTTTACTAAGAGATAAGAGATTCTCCTAGTAGTTGGCATGATCCACTAGTGCTTTTTCTGTCTAATTTATCTCCTGCAAAATCAACATATGAATAGCCAGTTAGAAGAAAATCAATAGAGTTAGGATACCATAAGCCCAAATTTATTATTCCAATCAAATAGCGGATAATCCTTTTGACTTCAATCAGATGAGACTCCCTGTCGACTGGAACCTTGTATATTTGCATACGCTAAACATGATATCAGGTTGGCTTGCTGTGAGATAAAGTAGTGAGCCGATCATTCTTTGATATATCTTTTCATCCATCATTTACCATCTTGATCAGCTTCTAGGCAGGTTGATGGGATTATTGGGGTACCGTAGGCCTTTCCTTTATCTATTCTGAAGCGTTTGATCAGGTCATTGACGTATTTACTTTGACAAATGAATATCCCTTGGTCGGTTTGTTTGATTTGAAGTCTGAGAAAAAAAGTGAGCTCACCCATAAGGCTTATCTCGAGCTCTCCTTTCATCAGATTAGCAAATTTTCGCATGGTGAGATGTTAGGACTTTCAAAAATTATATTATTCACATAAATTTAAACAGTGAGAGGATTTGAATTGATTTTATGGACAAATAGGGTAGTGTCGATATTTCCTCGTTTAAAATTATTTTTGATCACCAAAACTACTGAGACGTTCATATTAAGCTTTTGGTGCTTATTTCAGTCCATAAAGAGCCTTTGAACGCTTGAAACATGATTGGTTAATGAGGAGTTTTCAAAACTTGGAGTTTGTTTAATAAAAACTTCTTCTAAGATGAAACTATTTAGGAAAGCGCTTTTGACATCCATTTGAAAAAGTTTAAAGTGATAAAATGAAGCATAGGCAAAAAGTATGCGAATATATTCTAACCTTACTACGGGAGTAAAATTTTCATCGTAGTCAATACCTTCTTGTTAAGAGTAGCCTTGGGCTACTAATCTAGATTTGTTTCTCACGACATTCCTGTTTTCATCCATTTTGTTTCAGCATACCCACTTTGTTTCAATGACTGAACAGTTTTTTGATTTTTCCATAAGAGTCCAGACATCATTGCAATCAAATTGTTCTAACTCTTCCTTCATGGCATTCACCTAGAAATCATCTTTGAGCATTTCATCCACCTTTTTGGGTTCCATCTAAGAGACCAATGCAATCGATGCTTGCTTTCTTAGAGATGCCCTAGTTTGCATTCTGTCAGTGGAATTTCGGATGATGAAGTCATTAGGATAGCTTGTACTGCATCTCCATTCTCTAGGAATCACAATTTGTTCAGGAAGAGCAGACGACTTCTCAAGACTAGGAGTTGACTCCTCAATCAAAGAGGAATTCGATGAGGAACTCTGAATAAATTAACTTGGAGGATCTTTCTTAGGGAGCTGCAAGCTTGGGGAGTCATCGCAAATAACATGTACAAATTTTTCAACACTAAGAGTGCATTTATTAAATACATGAAAGGCACAGCTAGAAGGAGAGTAACCAAAGAATATACCTTCATTGCTTTAAGGGTCAAACTTACAAAGGTTATTCTTACCATTATTGTGGACATTGTACTTGCATCCGAAGGGATGAAAATAGGTGATATTGGGTTTCTTACCTTTCCAGAGATTATAAGGAATTTTTCTTAAAATGGGTCTGATCATGCACATGTTAAGGATGTGACAAGCTGTGCTGACTGCTTCAACCCAAAAATGATCCAGTAATCCTTGATCCAATAGCATAGTTCACGCGGTGTCTTGAAGGGATCGATTTTTTTGTTCCACCACTCCATTTTGTTGTGGAGATCTAGGTGATGAGAAATTTAGAGAAATCCCATTGTTGTTGCATAACTCGTCAAAAAGTTTATTTTCAAATTCTCCTCCATTATCACTATGAATGCTGGTGATGAAATAACCTGCTTCCATTTGAATTTTTTTACAGAAAACTTTAAAATTTGTGAAATCTTCATGCTTATGAGATAAGAAAATAACTTAGCTAAAACGAGAGTAATCATAAAAAATAATAAAAGCATAACGTTTATTGCCAGTACTTGTAGTTTTAGTAGGACCGAAAAAGATCCATGTGCAGAAGTTGTAGAGATTTTCATGTCCTGACATTGTCAGTGGCTTTGAAGGATGATCTAGTTTGTTTTTCAAACTGACATGCATCACAAGGATAGTTTTTTCAAATTTTAACTTTGGAAGTCCAATGACCAGATCGAGTCTTGAGAGTTTTCAATGGCGTGCATGCTTGCGTGACCAAGTTTCCTGTGCCATATCCATGGATCATCTGAAATAGTTGTCAGGCATGTGAGAGTGGAAAGATCTACATTGTTTAGCACATAGATATTTTACACACGATCTCTGACAATAGTGATATTTTTGACAGGTTGCTGATAGTACATTTTACAGCCTTGAAATTTACATATAACTCGACATCACAGAATTGACTAATACTCAGAAGATTATGTTTCAGTCCTTCAACCAGATAGACCTCAATAAGATCACATGATGGACTGATTGTGATTGTTCCTACACCTGTCGCATTATCACCAAACCTTACATATCCTCCATCAAATTTCTTAATATTCTTAAAGTTTTCTTTCTTTCCGGTCATATGTCTTGAGCACCCGCTGCCTATAACCCACATTCCTTTTTTATAAGACTGTTTAGGGGTGCCTTCAATAAGAAACAATCAATTTATTTTAGGTCCCCAAGTTTCATTGGGTCCTTGAATGTTAGCTGCGGAGACCTTTGTTCTCCAAATTTATATTCCTGTTTTAAGAGTGTTTCACCCGAAGGATTTGTTAATAATTTTACCACAATTAAAACAGGTGAGTTTATAAATATCTTTATTTTCAAAATCACTGGTTTTATGTCAATTCTTACGAAAATGAGTGTTTGGTCAAAACAGTTGTTGACTTGATGGTTTTCGGATGCTATTAGTTCGCATCTTAATTTCATAAAGCTCCTCTTGAAGTAAGTCGACTTCAGCTTGACTTCCTTGCAAAAGAATTTCCCAGTTTTTCTTTTCATTTGAAATTTTGTCATATTCACCAATGACTTTTTGAAGTTCGTCAGTAATTACATCAATTGTGTTCTGAAGATGGTAGCAGTTAGGGCATTTAAGGATTCTTACCTCACTGGTTTCTCCGATTGCCATGAAGCATATGTTTGCAGTTTCAGCGATCTTCTTTAGAACCTTTTTCATCGCTCCATGCACCTAGTGATTTTGAGTTGTTGCCTCTATAGGAGTTTTTCCTTCTTAGTTCTCGATAGTTTTGGTGGATGTGCCCTGGCCTTCCGCAGTGGTAGCATTGATCGTCATTTAGCTCATTTTGCCTTGACTCTTGCTACGACCTTTGTCGTAGTTGCCTCAGTATCTGCCTAACTCCTCAAGTGATCAGTGCCATCTCCTCATTATTTGTTTCATCAAGATCTTCTTTTTCAGTGAAGGATTCAACAATGGAGATGACTAATTTTTTCTTGTCGTCTTTTTGATATCGATGAATATGGTATTGCCCATATGCCATGAGATTTCCTTGTAGTTCATCGTATGTCATATTTTTTAGATCACTGTCTTCCAGTATGACTACCTTAGTTTCCCAAGCCTAAGGAAGGCTTCTAATCAGTTTTTTGACTTGTAGCGAATTAGCGTAGACCATTCCCAACGATTTAAGCTCACTGACGATCTTACTAAATCTAGAGAACATAGTTTCAACATCTTTATCATCAACTATTTTGAATAGTTCGTATTCATTAACCAAATTTATTCGGGCTTCCTTGACTTTGCTTTTTTCTTCGTAAGTAACCTCGAGCTTGTCCCACATTTCCTTTACAGTTTCGCACATCGAGATTTTGTCATATTCAGAATCACTTACAGCATAGTAGAGGAGACTAATGGCTCTGGCATTTGTTTGAAGGACCTCTTGCTAATCTTTGGGGATTTCAAAGGATTTCAAATTCACAGGCTTTTCAACAGATGCACCAGGGATGGGTTTCGGACCCTTTTTGATACCAGCCAAGCTTGATAGTCAGTAGATTGGATGAAGATTCTGAATCTCTCTTCCCAGTGAGAGTAGTACTGGACGTTAAAGTATGGAGTACGGTTTTATGAGTGACCGTCTTGGAATATAGCACTAGGAATCTGATAGTTAGCCATTTTGATTTTTTGTCACAAGTTGTTAGACTTTCGAGCTGAGATCTTGCTCTGATACCAATTGATAGTCAAGAGGGGAGGGGGGTGAATTAAAACTTATTATATAGTTGGATGAGTTTAGTGAGTAGTCGACTAAGAAAGCAACTTAAAAAATTAAAGCAGAAAGTAAGAAGACATAGCAATGTATACTGGTTCGGATCACCAATTTGGTGCCTAGTCTAGTCCCCTTGGGTCAGCAAGATTTCTTTAAGGTTCAAGTGAAAGGAAGTTTACAATCTATCCTTTTTCTCTCTGTTTGATATGCAGATCAAAATAATTTTCAACCCCTATCAAGAAAAGCTAGTCTAGAAAACCTCACTCTTTTTCTCTCTTTCTTTACAATTGTTTCACTCAAGATTACAATGCTTTTGTAGAGTAGAATAGTAGAGTTTTCAGTCTAGATTGTTTTCTCTCAAAAGTGCAAAACTCTAAGTCTAAGAAAGAGGGCTAATATAATAGGCTATCAACGAACTAGTCTTTAGGGGATTTACATGACCCAAGGGAATTCTTCCAATCAAGGACCTCAGTGAAATCCTTGATTAGGGATGCGTCCAACTGGATTTGGATGCCTTTCCTTCTTCAATTCTTCAATCATATCTTGATTTGATTGTCTTTCCTATTTGTAACAATCTACCAAAATTTTCTTGACTGGATTGGATTGGATTCCTGATTCTTTCATCTTTGGGGGTAGTTCCTCAATCAACTCTGCAATCAGACCTTGATAGATTCTCTTTCCATTGTTGCATTATTCTTTCAATCTGACATCCTTTCTTTTTTCCAAACTTTTGGCTTCCTTCCTGAGCTGCTTCAAGAGGACCATTTATCTTCTTTCCTTTTTGATTTTCCTACAATGAAGTCATCAAAACTCATTAGATGCTAACATATATTTCCCTCTATATTTTAAGCATCAATATGATAATGAATCCTTAATTTTCTATGACACATTTATCATTCCATTTAAATTATAGATATATGCTCATTGCAAGAAGTAGAATAAAGGAGGAGCAAGAAAGGGAGGAGCAAGAAAGAGGAGGAGAAGATCAAGAAGCAACAGAATAAGTACAAGACCTATGAGGAGAATTTCAGCAAGTATTTTCTAATTAACTGTTATAATATTAGGAGGTGGTATTTTTTTTAAATCTCCTTTTTCAAAGAAAATATCGACTTTCTTTTAAAATTACAAAACAGTAAAAAGCATCATTGGGTTTAAATTATCTTCTTTGTGGTAGGATAGATTTTATCACTAGAATATTGATGCTTATTGGTCAAAGTTTATGGTGTTTTTATTTTATACTAGTTATATTTTCTCTTATCTACAATAACAACAACATACCCAGTAAAATTCCACAAGTGAGGTATGGAGAGGGTAGAATATACGCAGACCTTACCACTACCATAGAAGTAGAGAGGCTATTTCCTGTGAACCCTTATCTCACAACCCGTAAGCAGAAAGAACTAAATAGACAAAAGGAATAGAAATATGTAAATCGGATAAAACTAACACATAATACGTCAGATAATGCGAATACATGGTAAAAACACCTAACCCTACCATTAGCTTGCTACTCTAATTCGCAACCTCCACTTCTTTCTATCTAAGGTCATGTCCTCAGTGAGATCAAGTTCCATCATATCTTGTCTAATCACCTCCCCCAGTACTTTTCGGTCTACCTCTACCCCTCCGAGTATCTCCCAAAACTAACCTCTCGCACCTCCTAACAAGAGCATCGATACTCCTTCTCTGCATATGTCCAAACCATCGCAGTCTCGTTTCTCTCATTTTTTCGGCCACCGGGGCCACCTCTAGCTTCTCCCGAATGGTCTCATTCCTAACCTTGTCACTCCTGGTGTGACCACATATCCACCTCAGCATCTTCATCTCTACGACATGCATCTTCTGAACATATACCTTTTTAATTGGCCAACACTCCACTCCATACAGCAATGATGGTCTAACTACCACTATGTAAAACTTACCTTTGAGTTTAGATGGTATCTTCTTATCACATAATACTCTAGAGGCAAGCCTCCATTTAGTACATGCTGCCCCAATACGATGTGTGACATCATCATCGATATCGTCACTACTCTGGATGATGGACCCCAGATAATTAAAGTTTTCCCTCTTGGGGATAGGTTAAGTGGCAAGCCTCACATCAAAGTTTGTTTCATCCCTCTCAACACTGAATTTGCACTCCAAGTATTCAGTTTTGCTCCTGCTCAATTTGAATTTTTTGGACTCCAAGGCATGTCTCCAGGCCTCCAACTTATTATTAACTTTAGTCCGAGTCTCATCAATTAGTAATATGTCAGCTGCAAATAACATACACTAAGGTTTCTCCTCCTGGATAGATCGCGTCAGCTCATCCATCACCAAGGCAAGCAAGAAAGATCTCAACACGGATCCTTGGTGGAGTCCCATCTCAATAGGAAAATACTCTGAGTCTCCTCCCACCGTTCTTACCCGAGTTTTGGCTCCATCGTACATGTCCTTAATTGCCCTGATATATGCCACTGGGACACCTTTCACCTCTAGATATCTCCATAAGACATCCCTTGGGACTTTATCATATGCCTTTTCGAGATCAATGAACACCATATAAAGGTCCTTCTTTCTTACCCTATATTTCTCCACTAACCTCCGAATAAGATGGATTGCTTCAGTAGTCGACCGCCCTGGCATGAATCCAAACTGATTCTCCGAGATAGTTACTACTCTTCACACCTTCATCTCCACTGCTCTATCCCAGACCTTCATAGTGTGGCTTAACAACTTGATACCCCTGTAATTCTTACAATTTTGAATATCTCCCTTATTCTTATATAATGGAACCATTGTACTCCTTCTCCATTCATCAAGCATCTTGGCATTCTTCATAATAACATTGAACAGTCTATTCAACCACTCAATGCCATCCTTGACCATGTTCTTCCAGAAGTCTACTAGAATCTCATTGGGCCTGATCACTCTCCCCCTCTTCATCCTGCTAATAGCCCGTCTTACCTCCTTAACTCTGAATCGCCTGCAATACCTAAAATCACGATTATTTTCGTAGTGTGCCAACTCATCCATCTCAATATCTTTATCTCTTTTTTCATTTAAGAGTTTATGAAAATACGTTTGCCACCTTAATTTAATGGAAGTGTCATCCACCTACACCTCGCCCTCCTCTTCCTTGATGCACTTCACTTGGTCCAAGTCGTGAACTTTTCTTTCTATTACTTTAGCGAGCCTATACAATCTCTTGTCCCCGCCTTTAACACTTAACTACTCATAAAGGCGCTCAAATGCCGCTGACTTAGCATTCATCACCGCCATCTTTGCTTCTGACTTGGCCGTCTTATAGATTACCTTAATCTTTTGCTTTTCATCTTTATCCTTACACTCTAACCATTCTATGTAAGCGACCTTCTTACCTTTCATTTTACCCTGGACTTCATCATTCCACCACCAATCGCCTTGACGTCCACCAAAGATCCCTCTCGAAACCCCTAATACCTCAGTAGCTACCTTTCTTATGTAACCAGTAGTCGTGTCCCACATACTGTTCACATTACCTTCACTGCTCCACGCCTCTAAGTTTCTCAACTTTTCTTCCATCTCGCGAGAAAGGGCAGGAGTAAGGCCTCCCCATCTAATCCTAGGTTGGGCATACATAACCTTCTTCTTCTTTTCTCTCTTGATCTCCACATCCATCACTAAAAGCCTATGTTGAGTGGAAACATTTTCACTCGGAATAACCTTGCAATTCTTACATAAGCTTCTATCGCCCTTTCAGAGAAGTAGGTAATCTATCTGAGTCTTAGCTACCATACTACGGAAGGTAATCAAGTGGTTTTCCCTCTTTAGGAAACACGAGTTAGCAATCACTAACTCAAAGGCTTTAGCAAAATCCAAGAGAGACGTCCCACTTCCATTCCTTTCCCCAAAACCAAAGCCTTTATGAACACCTTCAAACCCATTAGTAGTTTCCCCGATATGCCCATTAAAGTCAACGCGAATGAAAATTTTTTCTGTCTCCGGTATGCCTCACACAACCTCATCCAGATCCTCCCAAAAGAGTTTTTTGACTTCCTCATCTAGGCCTAGTTGAGGCGCATAAGCACTAACTACGTTCACCACATGTCTAACAACCATGAGTTTGATAAACATTTTGGATATTTTGGGTATTTTAATGCTCTCTTTTACATATATGTGTAGTCTTTCCAATGGTGGCATCTGTTACTACTTTGGATATTTTAACTCTCTTTTGCATGTACGTGTGCTCTTTCCAATGCTGACACCTGTTACTTTATTCTGAGAATTTTTCTAGAGGACTATTAAAAAATTTATTGGGTCAACTTCAATTGTGGAATTACAATAACGTGTCTACTTAATTTTGCGATAGCTATTAAAGTGCCTACTTAAATTTACTATGTCATTTTCATTAATTATTATTTATTGCAACCAGGCAGCTGAGATGCCCAACTGCCTGTTGCAGCTAGTTGCAGCAGACAGATGACTATACATGTATGCTTAGTGTTATGGTTTGAGAAGCCTAGGGTCGTCATGCCTGTTTCAGCAATAATATTTTTCCGGCATTTTTATTAAGCATTATTTAATTATTTCTTCATCAACTTTAACTAGAAAATTACAATATCAGGTCTACTGAATTTTGTGGCTGAATTTTGTGGTGGCTATTAAAGTATCTGCTTAAATTTACTATGATATTTCAATTAATTATTATGTAGTTATTTCTTCATGTACTTCATCTAAAAAATCACAATAACGTGTCCATGTAACTTTGCGATGACTACTATTGAGCTCGTGCAACGATCTTTGGCAACTAATATATTTATGAGATGTCAGTTTTTAAAAAATATTTTTTTTTGAAAACATAAAAATGACAACTTTTTCCACGATAGTTGGGGAAAAGAAAACCTGGCCTCCTTAGGATGATTTTAGACATTTTTTGTTATTGAAGTATATGTCTTTCCTTAAAAAGGAACCAATGAAAATTGTTGGCCTTTCCCCTTAGGAATATATTCTATATCAAAGATTTTATTATAGAAATACACTATGATATTGACACATTACCAGTCCGGAAGTAAGTTTAACTACTTTCTGAAAGAGGACAACAACAAAAGATTTTAAGGTGTCTTTTTTAGAAAAAATATTTAAATTATAATATCGTTAATGTAAGAGATACCAGTTTCTAATACCTAATGCAGGTAGTGGATAAACGACTTATAATTGAAAATGTGAGTACGATTTGAAGGTTTTTTTTTTTTTTTAATATTTCAAGAAATTATACTCGTTGAAAAAAGTGTCCAAATAGATAGTTGAATTTCAAGTAGTTGAGCTTTTGTTGAACTTCTTATACAGTAGTTAATTAATAAATATATACTTTCCCCATATTACATATTTTCTGTTTTACTTTACTCCTAACAGAATAGTATAATTACACTTTCAATTTTATTGTTTGGTAATGTATAATAATAATATTAAATGGTACTGTATATAAGTAATGCTTGTAATATTAGTTATATTTGTATTAATTATGAACAAATATTTGTTATGTAATTGTTTGATTTGGTGTAAAAATATTTATTTATAAAGATATTTTCTACAAATATGGTGGAAAAGATATAAAACTAGGAACGATTTGAGGGACAATTGGGTCATTAACCATGCAAATGTAGACATTAAATCTTCTTGCATTAGTAATACCTAAAAATCCATGGTATTAGTAATATACACCTTAATACACAATAAAATGTATAAAAGATGCAAACATTATTCATACATTGCATGAAAAAGTGTAATAAAGTATTACTAATACATTGAGTCAATACATGCATTGTTTTTGCTAATACACTCAACCAATTGACCCCTCAATGATAACCTTTTATTACCATACAAACATTATGACATTTGATATCATAAATTTTGAAAGTTCATCTATAGCCACATATTTTCTACGTTTCATTTTACTTGGCTCTTGTTAACTTTACAACCCCTAAACAAAACTTTAGTTAAAGGTCTATTTTACTAAACTAACCTTACTAAGGGTGTTTCGAAACTTTAAATTCGAGTACTGACCTTTAAATTGAGACAACCATTTTAGCTAGTATAGGGTAAATTAATATGAAATTGAGTAAATTATATGACACATTTCAAAACTATAAATTTCAGAAGTATTCAAATTTTTTAAAAAAATTAAGAACTAACTAAGCATAATATATAAACGTGTCATTTAACTTAATTTCAACATACATCTATGCTCTCTGACTTTTGATTGTATACAAGTAGACATTTAAATTCGTAGAAAGCCTCACAAGTAGACACACTCATCTCTGATTATATACAACTAGGCATTTAAATTCGTAGAAAGCCTGACAAGTAGACACACTCATGTCAAGACATGTACAGTTGGCATGAATACATTCAAACTGATGTATTATGTGATATATAATGTGTGCGTGGTTATTAAACTTGATGAAAAATTAAATGTTGGTTATATAAACCAAGAATTGCCCAACACAAATGACAACTAAAGTCAAATTAAACCATAAGGTTATATACTAGATAATTTAATTAATGGTATACATGCGGTGTGTCAGAAAGTGTTGATGTAACTAACTTTTCCCTTAGACATGTAACAATCCAATTGGTTATGGACTAAAAATAATGTTGGATTTTGGACTAAAAGTCTTCCTCACAAACCTCACGTTAGCGTCTTAAAGGGTCAAATACTGATGAGACACAAAATCCCATATTGGTGGTTAATGGGATGTGTGGTCTCCTTATAAGGCTTAGGCAATCCTCCTCCCTTTGAGCTAGCTTTTGGGGTGTAAGTTAGGCGTAAGACCTACTTAAACAAATACGTTAGGACTGACCACTAGTACCAAGTCTATAAATTCCACATCATATCATCCTCCAATTAAATAGGAAACAAGCTCAAAATGAGTTTCTTAGCAAAAAATCTCCCACTTTTTTTCACAATCTTCTTCTTGATGTTCAACTCTTCCATTGCTATATATAATATCAAAAACTATGGAGCAAAATCGAATGGCAAAATAGATTCATCCAGAGCCTTTATGAGTGCTTGGGCTGCAGCATGTTCATCTACTAGCCCAGCCACAATTTACGTACCAAAAGGAAGTTATTTGCTTAAGAATGCATATTTCCATGGCGAAACATGCAAGAACACAGCGATCACCTTACGTATCGATGGTACTATACTAGCTCCATCGGATTATAATGTCAATCGTAACGAAGAAAATTGGATCAAATTTGAGAGAGTTAACGGAGTTTCCATCTATGGAGGAACCTTAGATGGACAAGCTACTAGTCTATGGGCTTGCAAAACGTCTGGCAACAATTGTCCTCAAGGAACAATGGTACGTACCACCAAAACGAGTATATTTTATTCGTGAAAAAATAATTTTAAGAATATTTATTTGCATTTGTTTGTTAGGGACTTACTTTTTCCAACTCAAGCAACATAAATATCAGTGGATTAACATCAAAAAATAGCCAAATGTTCCACATGTTGGTGGATAGTTGTGAGAATGTGAAGCTACAAGGAGTAAAAATATCAGCTCCAGGAAACAGTCCGAACACCGATGGAATTCACGTTCAGTATTCGTCTAGAGTTACCATTATGAACTCACGTATTGGCACCGGAGATGATTGTATCTCAATTGGCCCTGGAACCTCCAAATTATGGATCGAAAACATAGCATGTGGTCCTGGACATGGAATAAGGTTTCTTTTTAAAAAAGAATGACAGTTTTTCTTTTTTTTTTTTTTGGGCAATGCTTTAATGTCAGATTAAAGTGCATTTTGTTACATCTGACATAACGTCAAATTAGACCATTCTTTTTGAAGCTAAAGTTAGACTATTTCTGTTTCGTAAGGATGTTTGTTTATTTTCTTCACCTAATTAGCTTGTCTTATAGTATTATAATAATTAGCATCGGTGCAGTATTGGCAGTTTAGGGTGGGATGTACAAGAACCTGGAGTAGAAGATATTACAGTTAAAACTGTGACATTCACAGGAACACAAAATGGATTGAGAGTAAAAACATGGGCAAGATCAAGCAATGGATTTGTCAGAAATGTTCTTTTCCAGAATATAGTTATGACTAACGTTCAAAACCCTATCATCATTGACCAAAATTATTGTCCTAACAATCAAAATTGTCCTCATCAGGTAACTCATTAATTCAGCCAAAATTAATAGAGGACTTCTCCCAGAAAACTAATACGTATGTTCTTTTTATTTTCTATTTAGGGGTCGGGTGTAAAAATCAGTGACATAAAGTATCGAGACGTACGTGGTACATCAGCGACACAAGTTGCAGTCAAATTTGATTGTAGCAAAAAATATCCATGCAGTGGGATATCATTAGAAGATGTAAATCTTAGCTATAAAGATCAACCAGCTGTAGCTTCATGTGCTAATGCTGGAGGAAGAGCTTCTGGTTTTCAAAAACCCACTAGTTGCTTATAGGTTAGTTAATCAGAAAATATAGATTAAACCAATGATTTGGTATTTTTCTTATAAGAAACGTACACACCATGTTATACATTTTAATACAAAATGTAAGTTAACAAGTGCAGTTATATTTTTAACTACAAGTTGTGCTTGCTTGGAAAAATGTATGGATATGCAAATCAATTTAGATTTGTAAAAATGTATTACTCCTTTCAACTATAATACTTTTTCCAACAAAAAGTGATAATGAAACTTTGCATTTTCTTTTAACCACCTTGGACAATTTAAAAATGGGTGAAAATCATTTACACAAACTTTATTTTGAGAATCGACTTTTTCACTTGACTTTAAAAAATAATCATTCTCCTTCCTTTCTCCTAATTGACTTTTTTAAATGTCTATTTCTACCCTTATATTATCAACCTTTATTTTTGTTGAATTATGGATGTCTATTTTCCTTCCTATGTGGATAAACTAAGCATAAGTTGAATCAACCTACTTTTGTCCATAGGCCCAATACTATGGGGCATATATAGAGAGAGAGACCTTTTTAGGTCATATTTCATAATCCACAAAAGAGTTTTTAGCAGCCAAAAATAGAGAGAGTGCGTAGATTTTCGGCCAAAATTTTCAGCCGCAGTTGTCAACTTCAAATTGTGATTCCTACTCCGTTTCTTGTCCGGTTGAATTAATTTTTGAATAACTTGTTTCCCTCATCTCAATCTTTGATTAGGAACTGACAGAGTTGGATTTGATGGTTTGTAGCTTTTGTTTTTCATCCGTGAACAATCGTTGTATTTTGGTGTTTTTTTCTCTTTTTTCTTCTCTAGTTTTGGTGCAATCTTGTTGTATTGTTGCTCATTATTTGACACTTGTTTTTTAGTCGATTCTGAAGAACGATATTTATAACTCTTGGTGATTATAGTGGAGTTTTGGTCCCTTAATTTTTTACTCTTCACATCAAAGGATTTTTCACACAAATTTGGTGTCTCTTCTTATTGATTTTATTCTTGCTTGTCATATTTGTTTGTTGATTTATGTGTTGTCTTATTAGCTGTGCTTGGGTTTTCTCTTTTTTTAAAAAAAAAAAAAAATTCTTTTGGTTTAAAGTGATAGGGAAAGTTTAGACTAGGGTAATCTTCCACCACTACCTTGGCTCTTTTCCAATATATTGGTATTATAGTGTTGGTTGTTATTGATTTTCGACTTGAATGATGGAGACAAATATGAAAAATGGTGTATTTGAATAGTAGCAATTATCATACTTGGAAAGGCAATATGAATGATCTTCTGTTTGTCAAGAAAATACATTCGTCTAAGTTTGTGTCTAATAAATCTCAGTCCCTGACGGATGAGGATTAAGAATTTGAGCACCTATAGGTTTGCGGTTATGTCAGATAATGGGTTGAAGATAATGTTAAAAATAATATTATGAATGTGACACTTGCTAGAAGTTTGTGGAACAAGCTCAAGATACCTTATGCTTCAAAGATTAGTAATAACAAGTTATTTCTGCTTAAGCAATTGATGAATATCATGTATAAAGAAGCCAGTCCTATTTCTGATCATATAAATGATTTTCAAGGTATCCTTGACTAGTTCTCCAAAACTGGTGTAAAATTTAATGAATAAATCAGGGACTTTGACTTCTTAATACTTTGCCAGACTCTTGAGAGACTTTTTGAGTTTCTTTGACTAATTCTATTCTCAATGGTGTTGTAACTATATAGGATATATGCTAAGAGTGTTGTCTTAAATGAAGAGATGAGAAAAAGATCTCAAATTTCATCTTTTTCATATTCACACTCTGATGTTTTTGTTACTGAAGATAGGAGGAGAAGCAAGTTCAGAGGTAAGAATGACAGAGATAAAAGTAGAGACAAGTCAAAGTCTAAATACAAGAATGTTGTATGTGACTATCGCCACAAGAATTAACATATCAGAAAATATTGTTGCATGTATAAAAGAGATATGAAACAACAAGAAAAAAGAAGGTGATAATGAAAATAGTGTTGGTATTGTTACTAATGATGATCTTCGTATTTCTGATGGTAGAAAATGTCACTAATCTTTTTTATGATTAGTCTAGCTAGTTTTTGGATCTTGATGATACTTTTTAGAACTTTTGACCAAATTAAGCTATTGTTTAAACCAACTCACCAAAATAATACATTTTTTAAAAAGTTTACAAAACTAGTATAAACGTATTTGACAGTAACATTTTAGGCTAATGGGTAAATTGACGGTGTTAATGAATAAACATTACTGTGAGTAACGTTTTAAGAATAAAACGTATTTACAACAATATTACCCCAATGCCTCAAAGGTTTCCGCCCATTGCGGGGTAAAGGGGGGTTGGATGTATGCAGCCTGACTCATATGTTTAAAAACATAGCGCGACTGTTTTCGGAAGAATAAAACGTATTTGTGAGTAACATATTATAAAACGTTACTCATAAGTACGTTTTAGTCATAATATGTTACCCATAGTAATGTTTTAAGAGTAAAATATATTTCTGGGTTATGTTTTATAATACGTTTTTCACAACTACGTTCTATTCTTAAAACGATACTCAAAGTAACGTTTATTAAGAATCTAATCACGGGAATATATCTATATTCCCTTCTATGAGGGTGATTTTTAGAAAATAACCCAAGAGAAGATAAATTTATAGATA
>JAABOM020000012.1:7531669-7549411 GCA_011800125.2 Solanum clarkiae
CGAGTGTATTCTTTCAACCTTTTTGCCCTTAATCGTATTTTTCTAACACACATCTGTATGTACACATCTTGTGAAGCATGTTTTAGTTCCATAACAGCCTTACAACAGCCCACAAAGCACAATACATAACAACTCTACACAACTTACAAATGGACAGCATAACGTTACCTCCCTTCGCTATATTTCGACGTTGATAATTCTAAACTTGTTCCAAATCTAATCTAACTGTTCCAACAACATTTATAAATACAAATAGTCCTAAAATAGTCCTAGAACAACACCCAAGAAGTCATGAAGGACGTGAGCCAATAGTCTTCCATCCACCAACTCACAAGTTCTAATCAATATTAAACTTAAGATAACACAATAAAACTTGTTTAGTAAATGAAACCAAAATCAGGGCAGCAATCTTAGGGTAATATCTATAAATCAATCCATGTCAAGAACATCAACTTCTCTTCATAATACAAAAAGGCAAGTGTGCAGCAACTTTCTAAACACATGTTGTCCAAATTTTCCAGCACAAACATACTAGCATATATTATTGTTTTTCATGAAGAAACTATACTAAATACACAACTATAATTATTTAGCTTTGACTTTAGTGTTGAGAGACTCCTTAAGAACCCTAAAATCCTCTTTTGGTTACTTTACAAAGTCAAGGAAAGTTGAGAGAAAACTTAGAGAGCAATCTAATTTTTGTTTTGGTCACGTTGAAAATGACTTTGAGAGCTGTTTTGAGCCCTTTATAAAGGGTGTCTTGGCCGACTTACTCTTAACCTTTTGAACACATTTTACCACATATTAATAAGATGTTTATCCAGTAGCTTGTCCCTTACACTTGGGCCTAAATGGGTCTCTAAATTGATGGGCTTGGGCTGCCTATTTTCCAACTTTCTCTTCACGTAGTTTGAGCCCAATTAGCCAAGTGAATTATGGTGTACATGGGCCTTTTTATTATTCATCTTGGGCTGAAAATATAGTCTATTTTTTATGCTAAAACATGTGCCAAAGTTACACCCTTAACACGGACTTTATTTATAATCGGACTTGGACAAATTCGATGTCGGGCCTTGCCTCTATTTAGTTAGCAAATTTAAGCTGAGCAAGTAGGTGACTCACCTGCTAACTTCTTTAGTCCTACAAGCACCTAAATTTTCTTACTTCATTTAAGGTCGTGATCTCCTCAATCCGACACAAAACATGTATGCACTCGACCCTCATAAGTGTTAGACGCATATATAGCCCATTAACACGAGATTCAAGAACTTTTATAAAGTAACGCTAATTTGACCAAACCATATCATGTTTCACTTGTATAGTACTAGTATTGTAAGGTGTGGGGTGTTACATCAGGCACGCCATAAAAAAATCATGGACTAACACACGAAGAAGAGAAAAAAATCGCCCAATTCTTATTAAGTGACTTCTCAATGCTGAAAAACACTCAAAGTATCAGGTCGAGGCTATTGAAATTCTTTCCTGAGTCATTATGGATGGTTTTATAAAGGTTTCATAAAAAATTGACCGAAAGTCATCCAACCCAAAAAATTCATAAGCTAATGACACACACAAAAAGTGGAGAAAATTGTCTAATTCCTTTTAAGTAGCTCCTAAATGCTAATAAAATGCCTCATAGATTAGGCAGAGGTTATTAGAACTCTTTCTTAGGTCATTATAGATAGTTCTATAAAGGTTTTGCAAAAATATGGATTGAAACTCATATCAACACAAAACTTTATGGGCTAACACACACAAAAATGGAGAAAATCATCCAGTTCCTGTTGAGTCAACTTAAAATGCTAAAAAATGCCCCTTAAATCAAGTCAAGACTATTGAAATTCTTCCTCTAGTCATTATGGACAGTTTTATAAAGGTTTTAAGGAAAACATGATTGAGAATCATACCACCATAAAATCCATGGGCTAACAAACATGAAAATTAGAGAAAATCATCTAATTTTTGTTGAGTGGCCCCTAAATGCTAAAATATATCATAGATTAGACCAAAGCTATTGAAATTCTTTCTTGAGTCCTTACAGATAGTTCTATAATGATTTCAACAAAAAATGATCGAAAACTATTTTGTCAAAGAATTTCATGGACTTACATAATTAAAAACAAAATAGAGAAATTCACTTAATTTCTATTAGGTGGCCTCCAAGATGCAATATAAATTAGGTAGATCGGGTTGAGAATATTAGAATTCTGCCTCAAGTCATTATAGATATTTTGTAAAAGTTTTGCAAAAACGTTGACTAGAAGATATGTCACCATAAAAATCCATAGGCTAACACACACAAAAGACAAATAAAAATATTTATTTCCTATTGATAGCCCCTAATTGCTAAAAGAATACCATGCGGATCAAGTCGAGGCTATTAAAAAATTTTCAAGTCATTTCAGACGATTCTGTAAAATTTTGCAAAAAAATTGCCTCATAGCCATACCAACAAAGAAATTTATGGGCTAACACACACAAAAAATAAAAAAATTATTAATTTTTTATTGAATGGCCCCTAGATGCTAAGAGATGCCCCGCAAATCAGGCTAAGACAATTGAAATTCTTTCCCAAGTCATTACGAATAGCTTTGCAAAGGTTCTTCGTAAACCATGCCACAAAAAATGTTCATTGGTTAGCACATATGAAAGATGGAGAAAATTACCGAATTCTTATTTAGCGGTACCTAAAAGTTTAAAAGTGCCCTCAAGTTAGGAAGCGGCTGTTGAAATTCTTTCCCCAGTCATCACGAATAGTTTTATAAAGATTTCATAAAAAAATATCCAAAATTCATACCACCAAAAAGATCAATCAAATAAGATACATGAAAATAAATAAAAATACCTAATTAGCCCCTATAGTCTGGAAAATGCCTCGCAGATATGACTGAGATTATGAGATTTTTCTTTATGTTATTATAGATTATTTACAAAAGGTTTCACCAAAAAATTGATCAGAAGTCATACCACTAAAAAAATCATAAGCTAACACATACCAAAAATAAAGAAAATTGTCCTCTAAATGCTAAAAAGGTGACCTGCAAATCAGGTCGAGATCATTGGAACACTTCTCTATGTCATTATAGACAATTTTGTAAAGGTTTTGTGAAAAAATTAACTAGAAGCCATGCCACAAAAAAATTTATAGGCCAACACACATAAAACACGAAGCAAATTACCTAATTCTTATTGAATGATCCCTAAATGCTAAAAACCAACTTATGGATTAGGATAAGACTATTGGAATCCTTTCCGAATCATTACTATTGGTTCTATAAAGATCTTTTGAAAAAATTTACTGAAAGTCATATCACAAAAAAATTCCTGGCTAATTATAACACCCGATAAAATTACTAAAATAACCCTAGATGAGAGATATACGTATAACGCGTCTTCCCAAACTCTGATAGAAAATCCAAGGCTGGAAATGCGATTAGTATGAAAAATTGTATGAAAAAATGATCTTGGTTGATTTTTAGAGCAACCGGATCAAAAGGTAATTTTTTTGATGCAAAAACACATTCCAGTAAGAGTGCACTATAGGTCTGCGTCGCGGACTTGACGTGAATTTACACTTAGATGTGATTCCAATATTTTCTATGGGATTAGAAAACTTGATCAAATAAAAATTAGCGAAAAACCCTTATAACAAACCAAGTCCACGATGCGGACTTAGTGGAGCAAAGAATTTTTTTTAAAAATTTTTCGTAAGGGGCATTCCAAACTTTTTTCAACTCCTACTAAACTTGAAGCACAATCAATATAGGTGTTTTTTCTTCTAAAAAGTGTTTCTAAACCCATTCCTAATGTCCCTTATGTTAAACTTGAGTTAGAGTTCTTGAGAAAAGAAGAAAAAGAAGCTAGGGTTCCAGAGGTCGGGGCTAAATCCATGTGAAGATTAGTGTCGTCCTTTATTCTAGGTATGTAAGCTAAACTAAAGCTCGAGATTATTCTTCCATGTGCCCCCACTGATGGTAATAGAAAGGTTATGAGTATAACGAGTCTCCAAATATTATCTTGAATGTTTTCTTATAAATTATATATATACTACGTACTTTCATATGTTGATGATCATCATAAACCTGATCTTACTATATAACTACTTTTATGACTCATTTTAAAAAACCCTACATGTTATTTTCATAAAAGATTGCAAGAATGAGTTTCGGAGATGAGTGTAGAGCCTTGATAGTATGAATGTGCATGTAAAAAAAATTATGACTGCGATCTTGATATGAGAGTGTTGATGATGATGTTGATGAATTGATGTTCCTGGAGTCTTAAAGATCATGAAATTAATACTAAGATAATGATCCTAATTTAAGAGTTGATGCTTGACGAATTAAATTGAGTTAACCATGTCCAATGAAACTAGTGAGATGAGTAATCCAAATGATTGATGTCTTATGAGCATGTTAAATGTTGGGAAGAGTACTGAGCACTGAATTGAGTAAGAGTAGATAACAACTCAAACTTAATAACTACGTGGCTAGTGTAGGAGAAGATTGAATCATAAAACTGGATGTTTCCCTTGTCCCAAAAGAGGACTTGATGTTCTTTATGACGCTAATCCACCGATGTGATGTCCTTTACCCAGTCAAGGTACTAGATAGATGTGACAATGACATCACTTTATTGTATCTTCACTGGCTCATAGGTGATGGTTATTTGTTAGAGAAAATCCCAGATAGGTCCCACACTGATAATACTCTGAGTTGAGTTAATTGGATTTTAGATTGATATTGATGAGTAATTTGTCTACTCTTTATTTTTGCTTTAGATAGACATTTGACATTTTGATTGAGTATCTTATGAGTTGATATTATTCCATGTTATTTTTCCAATACTGTTTCATTCAGCAATTCTACATACTCGTACATTCCACGTACGGACGTCCATTTGGGCCTGCATCTTTTTATGATATAGAGATAAGTACTCGAGATCCTCAACAGGCACTCCGTTAAAGGTCTATTCTTCGTACTGTTGATTGGCGAGTCCTCCTCTGTATTCGGATGATACCATTTTATATTTCTTAGGCTTTGAGTTAGGTTCATTTTGAGTTGTGGTAGCCATGGTCTGTCATGGTACCTTTCTAGACTGTAGAGATGGGGGGCCTCATAGACTAGAAGATGATGATTTGATATTGAGGTCTTTCTTCCTTGAATTGAGTTTTTCTTTAAATCTACTGTTATGTCACAAATGTTGAGATTTACCTTGTTGGCCTATAACCTTTATTCAGTGAGTTAGAAGTAAACTGAGCTACCCACTATCATGTTTTCCTTATTCTAATATTTTCCGCTGAACTAAATGATTTCATGAATGTCACAAGGCTAAGTGGTCCACTTTGGGACTAGCAGTAGTCGCTGAGTGTCGGCCACATCTAGGATACCCTCCCGGGGTATGATAAACTTGGTATCAGAGCATAGAGTTGAAGTGTCCAAGGGAATCTATGACGTTATGTCTAGTAGAGTTTTGTTTGTGGGTGTGTTGTGCACCATACTTTATAAGCAAGAGGCCAAAGGACATTAGGAATTGTTACACTTCTTCTATGCTTTGAGCTTATGCGATAGAGTTTAATCCATTAAAACATCCATATGATTCGTGTGTTACGTATTTGCAGATCATGCCTCCTAAGCGTAGTGGTACGCAACGAGATGCCTCAACCTCTAACACTAATTAGGAATACCCCACCAGAGGTCCCTACTCAGACAGGGACGAGAGGATAGGGTCGACCCGCTAGAAATACTGGGTTCCACAAGTGCCTACTACTCAGCCAACCCCCACATTAAAGGCAAACTTTAGGGAAGCCATTACTATGCTTACCCAGCTAGTGCCCTCTTAGAATAGTAGTTGAGGTCCATAGGCTCCTAGTTGTAGCTCCCAGGAGCCCACTCCGCAACCAAGCTTAGAGATTTCTTGAGTATGAATCGGCCAATCTACACAGGGTCAAAGGTTGAGGAAGACCCACTGAATTTCATTGATGAGATGTGGAAGGTACTAAAGGCTATGTATGTGACTGAGGATATTGAAGGAGTTGAACTTGCCTCCTATCAGCTTAAGGACGTGGCGAACATCTGATATAACCAATGGGAAGATGGTCGAAGTGAGGATGTTGAGCCTGCTGAGTGGAGTGAGTTTGAAAGTGCTTTCCTCGATCATTTCCTTCCCCAAGAGTTGAGGGAGGCTAATATTGAATAGTTCATGATCCTAAAGAAAGAGGGATTGAGTGTCGCAGAGTACAGTCTCAAGTTCATTCAGTTGTCCAGATATGCCCCAGAGATGGTCCAGGATATGAGAGCAAGGATGAGGAAATTCGTGTCTAGGTTGAGTAGACATGTGATGAAGGAGTACAAGGCAGCATACTGATCCCAAATATGGATATCTCCAGAATTATGATTTTATACACAGCAAACTGAGAAGGAAAAGAAGAAAGACAGACAAGAGCATTTGAGCAAGAAAGATAAATCAATAGGGCATAAACCTAGCCAGCATAAATAGAATAAGGGAGATAAGTCCTACTTCTAGAAGAGGACTTCTAGTTATGTACCATCCTCAGCGAGTGCACCCATCCAACATAATAGGTACGATCAGAAATCTTGTGGTCATCAGAATTTCATGGCTCAAGGTTCTCACTCCCAAGCTAGGGTGACTCAAGGTTCAAGGGGAAAGCCACCCTAGGGCAAGTGTGGCAAACTCCACCTAAGTGAGTGCCGTGAGGAGATGAATGCTTGTTATAAATATGGACAGGTTGGTCACTTCTAGAATGAGTGTCCTATGAGAAGGCGGGCTGATGGAAGTAACAAAGCACAGTCCTTTATAGCACCCCTGACCAACAGCTGTCAGAGGGGTACCACTGCGGGTACAAGCAGTGGAAAAAACCATCTATATGCGATGGGTAATCAACAGGATCAGGAAATTGTATTAGATATTGTTATCGGTATGCTTCGAGTCTTTACTTTTGATTGTTATGCATTACATGATTCAGGTGCCACTCTATCTTTTGTGACTCCCTACATGGCTAGCAGATTTGGGATTATTTTTGGAATGTTTACTTGAACCCTTTGCTGTTTCCACTTCTACTAGTAAGTTTGTCCTAGCTGAGAGGGTCTATAGGAATTGTGTAATATCCGTCTATCATAGGGATACTCTGGCTAACTTAATAGAGTTAGAGATGGTTGACTTTAACGTGATTCTTGTCGTGGATTATCTTTATGCCTCTATTGATTGTAGGACCAAATTGTTAAATTCAAATTTCTAAATGAACCGGTCCTAGAGTTGAAGGGAAATTCTGCTGCACCAAGGGAAAACTTATCTCCTACCTTAGGGATAAAAAGCTAATTTTCAAAGGTTGGATCTATCACCTCGTACGAGTTAAGTCTGACGATTTTGAGCCTTCTACTTTAGAGTTAGTCCCGATTGTAAATGAGTTTGTGGAAGTGTTTCCTAAGGATCTGTCTGGAGAGACGTCTCTCCTGATAGGGAGATTGACTTTAGGATTGATGTTTTTCCCGATACCTAGCCTATCTTAGTTCCACCTTATAGGATGGCTCCCGCTGAGTTAAAAGAGTTGAAAGAGCAATTAAGGGGTTTGTTAGAGAAAGGCTTTATCAGGCCAAGTGTTTCTCCTTGGGATGCTCTTGTCCTATTCGTGTGAAAGAAAGATGGATCTCTTAGAATGTGCATTGATTATGAATTGATGTTATTCCATGTTATTCTGCCTATATCTATTTCATTTAGCCATTATACATAATCATACATTCTACATACTGACGTCCATTTGGGATTGCATCTTTTCATGACGCAGAAATAGGTACTCGAGATCCTCAATAGGCGCTCGAAGGTCAATTCTCACTACTGTTGATTGGTGAGTCCTCTCCTGCATTCAGAGGATACCATTTCATATTTCTTATGCTTTGAGTTAGTTTCATTTTGAGTTATGGTAGTCATGGTCGATCATGGTACCTCTCTAGACTATAGAGGTAGAGGCTTCATGGACTAGTAGATGATGACTTGATGTTGAGGTTTTTCTTTCCTTGAATTAAGTTTTTTTTAAATCTACTATTATGTCACAGATGTTGAGATTGGCCTTGTTGGCCTATGACCCTTACTCGGTGAGTTTAAAGTAAATTGAGTTGTGCACTATCATGTTTTCTTTATTCTAATGTCCTGTGATGAATTACATGATTGCATGACTGTCATAAGGCCAAATGGTTCTCTTTTGAACAAGCAATAGTCTCTGACTAGCCACGTCTATGGTGCCCTCCCGGGGCATGACACGAACACATATGAAAATGAAAAAAATTGCCTAATTTCATTTGAGTGATCCTTAATATACTAAAAAGTGCCCCGTGAATTAGATCGAAGCTATTAGAATTCTTTTCTAAATAATTATGAATGGTTTCGTTAATATTTTGAAAAAAAATTGATCAACAGTCATGCTACTAATAAAATTTATGTGCTAACACACACAAAAGTAAAATCATCTAATCCATGTTAAATGAACTATAAACGCTAAAAACATTCTCCTACAGATAAGGCTAAGGCTATTGAAATTCCTTCTCGGGTCATTATAGATAGTTCTATAAAGGTTTTAGCAGAAAAAACTAAATGAAAGTCATAGCACAAACATCCATAGACTTGCACATATGAAAGAGTCACACCAATAAATGATAATTTTCAAGATAAATCATGTATTGGAGAAGTAATAGAAGATAACCATAAAGAAACAATCCTTGAAATCAAGAAATTTAACTAAAAAGGACATTTGGGCTCCATTGGTGGAAGAATCCATGGATGAAAGACCCACATACCTTGGAACCTTGAAATTGATGAAGAAAACCTGAGGAATCACCTTTAGACTTGAACTTCGATGGAGGCTCTTGAAAACCTAGGAATTGAATGAGGGATTTTGGGGAGGTTTTGGGAGAGTTTAAGAGTGATTTAGGGCTAAAATGACTAAAATTTTGACGATGCCCGTCTATAAGGGTGTTGGATTATGTCCCAATTGCCCTTACTTGAATTAGAAAAAACTTGCAAAAACTTTTGTTCATGGGGAGGAACAACGTGTGATGTGGACTTTCTCCAGTACTGTACAAGTTTGTGCAAAGTTCAATTTTTCTTTATTTTGGCCTAAGATTGAGTTTAGACCACTTTTGTACTAACTAGAACCCAATCTGCGACGCGAATTTGTCTTCTACTTTTCTTATTAAGAAAAAATCAACTGAAAAATTATCTTTCAATATAGCTGACGTAAAATTAGAAGGTGACCCTTTTCCTAGAAAATGTTATCTCCTTAAAGAGAATACGAAGTCGGATTTATTGAAAAACACATGAATTTTATGGTATTAAAGAAATACACCATAAAGATATTCCAAGTCGTGTGGGAGGTGTTACACCTATCTTATTTGTAAATTTGCTTTTTGGTAATCCAAACAGTTCCTCAAAGTCTGTCACGCCCCGGGAGGGTACCCTGGGCGTGGCCGGCACTTAGAGACTATTACTAGTCCTTAAGCGAACCGCTTGGCCTCACCAGTTCATTCAATCAATAAACTTAAAACATTCAGTGGAAGACTAAAGATAATAATGGGCACATCTCATCTAGTCTCATAAATATATTAATTAAATAAAGGGCTAGTAGAAAGAAACTGGTTCAACAAGTCTCAACATCAACATGTGACTCTAGTTCATGAAGCTTCTACCACTATCAAGTGATACCAATGATAGACCAATTGTTACCTCAAAATAAAGTAAGCTAATCAAATCAAACTCTATAAGCAAGATGAAATAGACGTAATGGATCATCCGAAGAAAGAAAGGCTTATCAATCAGCTAACTGCTCAGATCCTCAATGATTCGCCTATTGACGATCTCTAATCCTTGTATCTGCATCATAAAATAATACAGTGGTGAGTGGTGTCAGTACGTGGAATATACAATAAGTAAAATAGCTGAATAAAATAGTAACATGTAGAATAATATAGAACAACATCAACTCAGAATAGTAACCAATCAACATGTCAAATGTCTATCTAAAGCAGGAATAAAAAGGTAGACAAGTGACCCATCAAACCAATCAAACCTAATCAATCAAATCAGGCTCAACTCAAAGGAACTCAATTCAAATCATCTGAATCAGAGTACTCAATGTGGGAACTTTCTGGGAGGTTCTATTATCCAACAACAATCACTTATGAGTTAGTATTTGTACAATAAGCCGCCATTGTTTCCATTATCGTTCCGTACTTACCAGGTAGAGAACGAATTGAATCCACCAGGGGAAGTGTAATTAACAAGTCCTCTATTGTTTCACGAACTCTCTTAAGAGGGAACCATAATGTAATGTGATCGTTTTAATCCTCACCTACGCTTGGCTACGTAGTTTGATGATCGCGAGTTGGATTAGCTATTACTCTTTTGGTGCTCAATACTCCTCCCAAGACTGGATGCTCATAAGACAATCAATCCAATCAGTCCAATCAAATCAACTCAATCAACTCATCTCAAATCAGCCTCATGGAGGCAGTCATCATTCAATCAGTCTCATAAAGACTCCAATCATCTCATCAATTCAACTTTCAATCAATAGCTCAAGGCTTAGATCAATCATTAGGGAACAATCGAATAGACAAATCGTTAGAGTTTATTTGGGAATACTCATTGACCATCAAGTACTATCAACCTATCATCATCCTCATATCACCATCACAATCACAATCAACATTCTAAATCAAGGCTCTAGACTCAATCTTTATGTTCTTTCATGCATGATTTCAAAAGTTAGCACATAGGGTTTACACAATATCTCAGGTAAAGTATTTAATTTAAGAAAACAAGTTTATGATGATCATCAACATAAGAAAATACATGTAAATAATATAATTTTCAAGAAATTAATCAAGATAATACTTTATGAAATATGTATGGAGACTTATGCACGTATGGAGACTTATGCACTTTCAACTCTTCTATGACGATCTATAGGGCACATGGGAGAATAGTCTCATGCTTTCATTAGCCTTACATACCTAGGATAAAGCTATCAATAATAAAACTTCAAGAATTCTCCCTTGAACTCTTCAATCTCAAGCTCTTCTTCTCTTCTCTCAAGCCCTAGTCTTTTGAAGTACTTAGAAATGACTTAGAATGAGGTTTTAAACTCTTTTTATGCTTAAAACGACCTATTTTGATTGTGTGTTAAGTTTAGGAGGGGTTGGAAAATGTAGAGAAAGCGCGTCACGAATTAAAGAAAAATTTCAATCCAGAAATACCCAGTCCTCGACATGAACTAGGCGCGCTACAGTGTATTTTTTTCAAAAAAAAATTTCGAACGAGTTTTTCAATCCCCATAGAAATTCTTTTTTAAAAAAATAAGTGTTCACCGGCGATAGGGGCGCAACGCACCTCTGCACGTACAACATTGTTTAGTGTTTTCGGACCAAAAAATTATATTTCGATCCCGTTGCTTTAAAAATCGCCCGAGACTTTTTTCCCACTTAATATTTTACGCTGATTGTATATCCGATCTCAAATTTGCAAACACAGTATGGGAAGACCCGTTATGTGCTCATCTCTCTTCTAGGGGTATTTTGATAATTTTATCGGGTGTTACATCATCTCTATCTTGGGATCATTTATCCTCGAATGATGAGTAAAGTGGATATGAAGGTACAAAGACTCACATCGACACTCACCTCACCCAATCAATCTTTCGACTCCTCATCAATCTCAACCCTCTCTATTCAAACACAAGAATGGACATATCAAATCAGGAATAGATCAATCAATTTAGGTCAAGGGTAAGGAGTTTACCTTCAACATTCTCATCATTGGGATGAATAGGTGCAAATATTGGGCTTTCATCTCTTCCTCAGTTTCCTATGTGACTTCTTCAACGAATTGATTTCTCCACAGGGCTTTGACTGAGGCGATCTCTTTGGTTCTTAACTTGCGAAACTGATGATCAAAGATTTGGACCATAATCTCTTCGTATGACAAGCTATCCTTCACTCCAATACTCTCAACAGGGATTACCATAGTAGGATCTCCCAAGCACTTCTTCAACATCAAAACATAAAACATTGGATGAATACCGTCTAACTCAGAAGACAACTCTAGCTCATAAGCAACCTTCCCAATCCTCTTCATAATCTGATAAGGTCCAATATAATGAGGACTAAATTTTCCCTTCTTCCCAAATCTCGTGACACCCTTCATAGGTGACACCTTCAAGTACACCTAATCATTTACCTTAAACTATAAGTCTCTTCTCCTCACATCGATGTAGGATTTCTAGTGACTTTGTGTAGTCTTTAACCTCTCTTCAATGACCTTAATCTTCTCCATTGATTGATGGACAAGATCAGGCCCAATCAACTCCGCTTCACTAACCTCAAACCACCTAATTAGTGATCTACACCTCCTCCCATACAAGGCTTCATAGGGAGCCATTTGAATGCTTGCATGATAACTATTGTTATATTTAATTCAATCAATGGTAGGTGATCATCCCAATTCTTTGAAACCAAGAAGATAGGCTCTCAATATATCCTCTACCATTTGGATCGTGCGCTCTGCCTAACTATCTATATATGATGAAAAGCTATGCTCCGGTTCACTTTGGTACCCAATCCCTTCTACAACGATCTCCAAAATTGGGAGGTAAATTGAGCTCCTTTGTCCGAGATGATGGACAAGGGAACTCCATGCAACCTCACAATCTTTTCGAAGTCAACTTGGCATACTCCTCCACAGTGTTAGTTGTCTTAACTGCTGAGAAGTAGACCGATTTGGTCATCCTATCCACAATCACCCATATCAAGTCATGTTGCTTTCGAGACCTTGGTGGACCAGTAATGAAGTCCACGTTAATCATCTCCCACTTTAACTTAGGAATCTCGAAGTTCTGAGCTAACCCACATGGCCTTTGATGCTACATTCACTTACTGACAATTTAGGCACTTCAAAATGAACTCAGCAATACCCCTCTTCATTCCACTCCACTAGTAGACTTCTGTCAAATCGTGGTACATTTTGGTAAAGCCAGGATGAATAGAATGTCTAGCACTACAGGCTTTAGCCATGACTCTATCTCGAATGCCATTAATATCTGGAACGCACAATCTACTCTGGTATCTCAACACTTTATCTCTCCCTTTGGAAAAGACCATCACTTTTTGTTTGTGGACATCCTCCTTCAATTGAAGTATGATAGGATCTCGATCTTGCTTTATTTCACGTCTAGCACTAAGGATGAAGCAGACCCGTTTTGAACATTAACCCTTCCCTCATTATTATCCTTAAGTTGAACTCCCAATCGAGCTAATCAATGCATTTCCTTAGCTAACTCCTTCTTTCCTTCCTCAACATGGATTGTGCTACCCATTAACAACCTTCTAAGAGCATCAGTAACAATGTTAACTTTACCTGGGTGGTACAGAATGCTCATATCATAGTCTTTGCGCAACTCTAAACATCTCCTTTGTCGTCGGTTGAGCTCTTTCTGACTGACGACATATTGCAAGCTTTTGTGGTCAGTGAACACATCCACATGCACTGCATATAGGTAGTGGCATAAGAGTTTGAGTGCAAACACCACCGCTTCCAACTCAAGATCATGTGTCGGATAGTTATTATCATGAATCTTAAGTTGCCTGGAAGCATAAACTATCACTTTCCCCCTCTGCATTAACATACATCCCAATCAAACTCTCGAAGCATCACAATAGATCACAAAGTCCTCTACCCCATTAGGAAAGATTAAACTGGTGTAGTAGTCAGTCTCACCTTCAATTCTTAGAAACTTTTCTCGTATTTATCGGACCACTGAAACTTAACCTTTTTTGAGTCAATTTAGTCAATGGTGCAGATAGGGAAGAAAATCCATCAACAAACCTGCGGTAGTAGCATGCCAACCCCAAAAAAACTTCTTATGTCTGTTGGAGAGGTCAGTATAGGTTAGCTCTTAACCGCGTCAATTTTTTGGGCATCCACTCGAATACCATCGTCGGAGACAACATGGCCTAGGAAAGCCACCGACTTAAGCTAGAACTCACATTTTGAGAATTTTGCATATAACACATGATCCTTAAGTGTTTGGAGGAAAATTCTGAGGTGATTTGCATGCTCCTCCTCATCTCTATAATGCACCAAAATGTCGTCGATGAATACAATCACAAACATATCAAGATATTGTCTAAACACCCTATTCATCAAATTCATGATGGCTGCAGGTGCATTCGTCAACCCAAAGGACATGTCCAAGGACTCAAAATAGCCATATCTAGTCTTAAAGGCTATCTTTGGAATTTCCCTCACTTTTAATTGATAGTAACCAGATCTGAGGTCTATCTTGGAGAAATAAAAGGTACCTTGAAGTTGGTCAAATAGATCATATATCTTTGAGAGAGGATATTCATTCTTTATCATGACCTTGTTCAGATTCCTATAGTCAATACACATTCTGATACCAAGTTTGTCACTCCCCGGAGGGTACCCTGGGCGTGGCTGGCACACAGAGAGTATTGCTAGTCTTCAAGTGAACTGCTTGGCCTCATCACATTCATTCAGTCAATAAACTCAAGATAATTAGAGGAAGACTAAAGATAAAAATGGACATGTCTCATCTAGACTCTAAATATATTAATTAAAAATAAAAGGCTAGTAGAAAGAAACTAGCTCAACCAGTCTCAGTATCAACATTTAACTCTAGTCTATGAAGCCTCTATCACTATAAAGTAGTGTCAATGATAGACCCATAGCTACCTCAAAAAAATAAGCTAATTAAATCTAACACTATAAGCAAAATAAAATAAATGTAATGGATTCTCCAAAGTAAGGGAGGCTCACCAATCAGCTAGCTGCTCAAATCCTCAACGATTCTCTTATTGACAACCTCTAATCCCTGTACTTGTATCATAAATAATACATCATTGAGTGGCGTCAGTACGTGAAATTTCGGTATGTAAAATAGTTGAATGAAACAGAAACAGGCAGCATAATATGGAACAACATCAACTCAGAAAAGTAGCCAATCAACATGTCAAATCTCTATCTGAAGCAACAATAAAGAGTACACAAGTGACCCATCAAACCAATCAAACCTCATAAATCAAATCAGATACATCTCAAAGGAACTCAACTCAACTCATATCATCTCGACTCTGAGTACTCAATGTGGGAACTTTCTGAGAGTTTATCATATCCAACCATAATCATTTATGAGCCGGTGATTGTTGCCATAATCGTACCGTACATGCCAGGTAGAGAACGAATCGACTTCACTAGAAATATTGCAATCAACAAGTCCTCTTTTATTTCAGGGACTCTCTCAAGAGGGAACCACAATGTAATGTGATGGTTCTAATCCTCACCTATGCTTGACCACGTAGTTTGACGAGTGCAAGTTGGATTAACTCTTACTCTTTCGGTGTTCGATACTCCTCCTAAGATTCTATGCTCATAAGACAATTAATCCAATCAAATCATCTCAATAAACTCATCTCAAATCTGCCTCATGGAGGCAGTCATTATTCAATCAGTCTCATAGAGACTCTAATCATCTCATCAATTCAAATCTCAATATACAGTTCAAGGATTAGATCAATCATTAGGGGACAATCGAATAATACAAATTATTAGAATTCATTCGCGCACTCTCATGGACCATCAAGTACTACCAACCTATCATCATCCTCATATCTCCATCACAATCACAATCGACATTCTCAAGCAAGCTCTAGACTCAATCCCTATGTTTGTTCATGCATGCTATCAAAAATTAACATATAGGGTTTATCCAATATCTCATGTAAAGTATTTAACTCAAGAATAAGTTTATGATGATCATCAACATATGAAAATACATGTAAGTAATATAGTTTTCAAGAAATATTTCAAGATAATACTTCAAGAACCATGTATGGAGACTCATGCACTTTCAACTCTTCTATGACCATCTATGGGGCACATGGGAGAACAATCTCATGCTTTCGTTTAGCCTTACATACCTGGGGGGAAAGTATCAACAATCAACCTTCAAGAATTCTCCCCTTGAACTCTTCAATCTCAAGCTCTTCTTCTCTCAAGTCCTAGTCTTTTCAAGTACTTAAAAGGGCTTAAGATGGGGTTTAAAATCCTTTGTACACTCAAAATGACTTATTTTGATCGTGTATTGAGTTTAGGGGGTTGAAAAATGTCTAGAATACCCCTTATGAATTAAAAAAGAAATTTAGTCTAAAAATACTCAGTCCGCGACGCGGTTTGGGCCCGCTATAGTGTATTTTTTTCAAAAAAATATTTCCAATGAGTTTTCCAATCCCTGTCGAAAAAATTGAAAGAAAAATAAGTGTACATCCGCAATAGGGGCACGACGCGCCTTCGTCGCGCATCAACACTATTTTGCATTTTCGTACCGAAAAATTATCTTTTGATCCGGTTGCTCTAAAAATCTACCAACACCATTTTCCCACTCAATATTTCAAGTTGATCGCATATTCGGTCTCGAATTTGCAAATGGAGCATGAGAAGACGCATTATGCACATCTTTCCTATATATATTTTGGTAATTTTACTAGGTGTTACAAAGTATTCACGGAGAAATTGACTCGGAGCTCCGACACCTAAAAGTCTGTGGAGCTACTAGAATTCCATAAAGTTCTCATGGAGAACTTGATCCGAAGACCCAATACCTATAAAATTCATAGGCTAATACTCATAAAAAATGAAAAAAAAAATCTAATTTTTGCTGCATGACTCTAAAATCTCCCCCCCCCAATGCCATAAGAAGCAGACTGAGGTTCCTAAAAGTATAATTATTCTTTTAATATATTAAAAATGATAATTAAAAATAATAAAATATTTTTAAAATGATGAACAAATAAGAGTGAAGGGAATTCTTATTAATATCAGTGGAATGGTGAGCCTACCTAAAGTATATTCTTTTAGATTTATTTTATTTTTTATGATTACTAAAAAAAGTGTAAAAACACATGTAAACTATTTCTCTTTTTGAGTTTCATATCTAAATTATTTGGAGTGTGAGGTTGATACTTAAACTATCACTTATTAGTTTAAAACACATACCTCAATGGTGTGTGTAATATGCCCTCTCTTTTATTAAAGAGAACCTTGCCATCTGGATAAAATATACCACCTTAAGAAAAATTAAATTAGTGTTAGTTAAAAATTAAAAATTAAAGTATATTACTGCTCTTCCAAAAAATATACTTTTTAAAAATAAATTTAAAATTGTTTTTCTCGCCTACTCCACCCCCATCTCCCAACCAATCCCCACCTTTTTTTAAAAAAAAAATCATTTATAATTTTTTCTTAAAATAAAATCAAACTTCAACCCTCCTCCACTCCTTCCTTAAAAATATTGATATTATTTTTAATTTTTAAATAAATAAAATTCTATCCCATCATCATCCATCCCTCCACTTCTAATTTATTTTTATCTTTTTTATGTTTTTTAATTTTTTTATAGATATATACACATTTTTAGAAAACACATCTGTTTTCTACTTATGGACCGCATATAACAGAAAAAATGCCTTATAAAAAAAAACTTGCAATAAGTAAAAAGTAATTTTCTAAAAATGAGAAAAAATGAAAGCGAAGGATTAGGTGGGTAGGGTAGAATTAGTTTTTCTAAAGAAATTAAGATAGTATCTAAATTATTATTGTAAGATGGGGAAGGGGGAAGGGGGGGGGGAAGAGGGGAGATGATGTAAAAAGAAATTTAAA
>JAABOM020000012.1:7566437-7583785 GCA_011800125.2 Solanum clarkiae
TATATACACGTACTGTTTGGCATCTTTGTCTAGAGGTCTGTGGATACTAGTGGGTAATGGGTATATGAGAGACACTTAAGTACATGGTTTGTTGTATGTTTTTGGTACTTGAGCAGGTGGAGAGACCGCATTATGTATGTATGACATGATTATTAGGCGGCAGGACCACAGCGGAGACCTTGTCGGCCCGTATTTATGTTTATGTATAAAGGGATATATATATTTGTATTGTTGTCTGGGAAGCTGCTGGATTTATTTCTTGCAAGTGAGGTTAGTTAATAAACAGAGGAAACTTTGCCAAAATTCTAGCAGGTTTCCAGGTCGGATAGATTGGGAATTTCAGGTTAGTATGTGTCAAGGTGTCCCTATCGGGCTCTGATCACGATCCTAGGTTGCGCTGTGATAAAAATCTTCATCTGATCTAATCATACATAAGGAACTTTTGCTCCTTGTTTTTCACTAGTGGTGGGACCCATTAATTTTATAGGTTTGCAAATTTTGGGTTCATATTCTACTTTGGGAATAGTATCTGAGAAGTCTACCCCTTTTTTTAATTTTCTATCTATCTCTTCTAATGATGTGTCATCTTCCTCCATAGTTATAGAAAAGGACGGTCTAGAAAATGACATTCTTCTACTTGAAGATGTGTGACTAAAGGATTGGGATCTCTCAAATTTTAAATCTATTGATCCATCTAGAAATTGAATTAGTTGTTCAATATTTGAATTTTCTTGCTCAATTTCTGGCACTATTATGGAGTCGAAATGCCAATTATCTCTTGTTAGTACGTCATCCCATTTTATCATTTTTGGGACAAAAATATTATTATGACTATGATTTGCTTCCATGAGCATAGTAACTCCTTTATTACTTACCATTTTAGCCTTCGGGGCTAAGGTAGTTTTCATTAATATGTAATATACTCTATATATTATACCTATTTCTCTTCTATTAACTTTACTATTCATATTTTTGGTTTTAACATTTAATGTTAAAGTGTCCATCACATTTTGATCGTTAATATCTATAAAATAATTAGGATAACAATTAAAATATATCAGGCCATTAGCCAAATTACTTTGTAGTATTGCTTATAATAAATTATCAAAATTTAATAGTCAATTATCTCTTAGGAGAAGACATATGGGTACATTTAAACACAATCTGTACAAAGGTTTAACTGCTACCTGGACAAGTACTATATGAAGAAATTTATAATTTTTCTTGTATCTATTAATATCCTCAGCTGCTAATAATATAATAGTTTCAATATTTTTATTAATGGCAACCGTAGATTCTGATGATGTTTTAATATTATAATTTTTAATAAATCAAAGTGTCCTGTTTTATAAACTCTTTTAAAACTCTCTTTTGAAATATTCCAATTTTGTAAGTCACTTTCAATTTTTGCTATCTTACTAGAGGTAGCAGAAATATTGACACTATTTATTACATTTTGCTTAGTACAAGAGTCCATTAAAATTGTGGAGATAACAATGATTGAAGAATTAGTATTTTATCTATTTGAGTACTTTGAATAGATAAATTAAGGGTAACGATATATAATTTGTGATATAACTTGATTAAGTTATCAGTAATTAATTTGTTTGTTACTCCTTTAGAATAGTTATCTAAAGTTTCTGAAGGTAGTAATTGTTGGTAATAATTAAGGTTCTTTTAAAATTTTTTTTCTTTGCACTTTATATTTCTTTTGGTATTTTAAACAAATCCACTTTCGTTCATTATGATTTTTAATTTGTTCATTGAATGGATGGGTAAGCACAAAGTCTTTTCCTATCTTAATATCTTAATGGGTTGTTGGATTGTGTGATGTGATATTATTACTTATTTTATGGTTTGCAGGAGTTGAAGACCTATAATTTTACTACAATATGGAGTGTCTTGCGAAGAGATAAACACTATCCATAGGTCAATTGTGTATTCTAGATTACTCATTAATAATAAATTCTTAGTGTAGTATTTACCGACAATTTTCGACTAATTTTCTATAATTTTATTCCTCTAAGCTTGGCGATGGGAACTCCCTACAGGTATGATCCTATGACACACACAGTCTAGCCTACTCCAATGGTAAAGTATGGGCTTGCCAACGTCTAAACTGCAATTAACCGGTTACCTTACTTCAAGGAATAAAACTAAGAACACGAGTAGAAAAAGAATGGTACCTACTCAACTAAGAACTTATCGTCCCGAGAGCAACCCAGCGTCGACTGCGGGCCTAAGGACAGCGCGGGGACTTAGCTGCTCCTACCCATATCTTTCTCGGATTACTTGGCTCTGATACCAGCTTGGAAGACGGATCAGCTTTCAGGATGGACAACTATGGAAAATTTGGCAGAGTGACGGGAATGAACAAGTACATACAAATTCTCAAAATAAAATTTATAAGATTAAAGTAAAATAACAAGGACAAATTAAAACAGCATAACAAAATTAAAACTTTAAAACATTAAATCAAAATAACAGTAGAAGAAATATACTCACAAAAGCTTCTTTATTTATTTATTGAGGCAAGTGAGAGACCATGAAAATGGAAGGTTGGGAAAGTTGGGAGAGAGACTACATAAGATTTATAAGGGGCAAGTATTTGCATGCCCTTTACTGATACAAGTTGAAAGCCTTAAATAGGCATCGAAAAATGCTGACTAATTCCTAACATGCATTACTGACGTTACAAGTATGCTAGCACTAATAAACACTATCTGTTTTACATGTAACTATAATCATTACACGTAGCTGAATTTATTATATGTGTTGATATTTGTTACACGTAGCTGGAAAATCATCTCCATAACTGGCATGTTTATATTTTCTCTTGCAGGGTCCATCTTTTAATTAAAGAAGATATTTTCTTCTCTGCTCTGTTCACTGGCCTGCAATGATGAGATATCTAATAATTCCATTATTTTTGCAGAACTAGGATCTTTATCCAAACTTGACAAAGATTCTTCAAGCCTCCTTTTAATTCTTCTGTTGAAATATCAGATTTCTTCCGTGAAGCTGACTTTTCTTCATGCTCCTTTGGCGCCCATCCTTTAATTCTTATAGTTTTACTCAGATATTTGATCCTTTAAAATTCATGAATATCAAAGGACCAATTAATAATATAAGAGATTCTTTTTGCAAAATAGAATTTACATAATTTTATATTTTCAGCTAGTGTAGAAATATTTTGTTCTACTTGAAACTTTTCAAACTGCACCAGAAATTGAGGTGACAATACCTTTTTAGTAACTCCAAATTGGCTCCACCATTCGTAAAATCATTGGGGAATTACTGCATTTTTCATTTCCTCAGGATATTTGATAAACCACGTATGAGTATTTGGTCTTACATACATAAAGTCGTACCAGACTGCCTTATAATCATACCAATTATAAGTTTAAGGTCGATGAACTTTTGATAAGGGAATGAGTGTATGTAGATGATCTACAAACCATTCAAAAGAGCTCAACATTCTTTAGTTGTAAACCTTGAAAACTGAATACTGCCTGGATCATTTATATCTGCTAATTTGTGCTCAATTTTGATGGAATTGGTATCTGTTAATATTAACTCATAATACCTTTGGGTTTTCAGTGGATCTTCTGTCTCCACATAATTTCGATTAGTGTAGCATGGCTTTAATAATTCGGGTAATCCAAATGCTTCATATTCTCTATCGAGAGCCATGCCTGGTAATACCTACAAAACTTTAAGTAGAAATTCCTTTTTATCTACTGAAATGTCATGTTCTTTATTTTTTCCCTGGGTATTTGGGATCACTGCTTGGGAATATTTGTTTAGAAATTGAATTCTTAACATCCTTTTGTAAAACATCTTTAGCTGCTTTGCAGTCTACTGTTAATAAAAATTCTTTGTAGACTAAATCATCCTGAAATTTAGTAATACATAGTACTATGGCTAAAATTTTATTTTTTATAGTATTATATTTTTTTTAAGTATTATTCCAATTTCCTGAGGTAAATCTTACTGGTTGTTCACCAGAGTCATTGGAAATCTTCTGTTTAAGTATACCTCCGTATCCTATTTCTGACACATCTATTTCTATGATAATGAGCGTGTCTGGATGCGGTGTTCCTAGGCATGGAAGATTCTGGACCACTGATTTAACTTTTTGGATGGCATTGGTATGTTCTGGTCCCCATGGAACATGATTCTTTTTAAGACGTTGATAAAGAAGCTTACAAATCTGACTAATGCTAGAAATGAAATCCGCAACATAATTGAGACTTCCTAAGAATCTTTGGAGTCGCATTTTATCTATTAATTCATTTAGAAATTCAGACGAGAACTCTATGGATCTACAAATGGGTATACAAGTTCCTTGATATAGATCATGACCAAAAAATCTAATAGAGGTCTGAAATAATTTTATCTTTTTAATGCTGGGTATGTTGTTGTTGTTGTAATGCTGACCGCTAGTTCATTTTTCTTAACAACCTTTAAGAAGGTTTGAAGATGTTTAAAGTGTTGATCAATATTTTCAGAATATATTAACACATCATCTATATAAACTATAGAGATGTGACTATGCGGATTAAATATATTATTCATGATGTTTTGAAACTCCGATGGAGCATTTTTAAGTCCAACGGGCATTACATTCCATTCATATTGTCCAAACGAGACATTGAAGGTTGTTTTATATTTATCTTTTTCGGCAATTTGGATTTGCTAAAATCCTGATTCATGTCAAACTTACTATAATATTAGCTTTATGGATTCTTTTAAGAAGATCTCTTTTATTAGGTATGTGAAGTTAGTGTCTGTGATTTTTAATTCTTTATTAATTATGTGAACAAGGTCATCTGTAATTTCAGGTTGATCCTGAAGTTTTGGAAATTGATCTTTTGAAATTTTTGGTATGTCATGACCCTGACCTAGGGCCTAAATGTGACACGACTATGGGAACTTGAGAATCCCCAAACAAGCCTCAAGATACCAAAACTCACATCATCGTTTTGGAAGCGTAATCAACAATCAACACATAGTTCTAAGTGATGGGAAAGTAGGACTCACGCTATGGGGCATCTTGGGGAAGGGTTAACATGAGTTCACATAACACATAACACATAAATACTAAGGGGCGGGTACGTAGGACTCTCGGTATAGGGAAATTTGGGATTTAGGATCTCTCCATCAACATAAGGTCAAGTCACATATCAATACTCAAAGATAACCAAATACATAGCATAGACTTAATCATAACTCATAACATATATAGTAAAGAGGTTTACAAGGTGTCCAAGACATACCCCGGCCTCACCCTCAAGTACAAATAAATGAAAGATATAGCATAGATAGATGGATGGTGGTTCGTCCTTGAAGGATAGGACTCACCACTATAAGCAAAATTGGAATCCTACCTAAGCGTTGAATGGTGGATGATCAGGGTCACCGGTCCCTACATGGTAAAATCATGTAGGCAAGAGTATGCGTTACTGCATTTGAATGTACTAAGTATGCGGGGTGCAATGCATGTAACGTATCAAAACCTTCATATCAAAGTAAGATGACAAGGACGCATAATATAGAAAGAATTAATATCAAGGAAAGTAATATAACAAGATTCTATGAAGTTCATGATGCATGAAATGCAAATGGTGCTCATATATAATGGGATGTGACCTTAACCGACACGAGTAAGACCAAGCGATCTATTACTTGGAATCTCAATAAAATTCCCTCATCGGTAAAGAGGTGGTCTACTTGCCAAGGGTAGACCATACTTCACCTTACGGGACAACTCCCATTTCACATGAAGTAACCTTCCTTGCGGGACAACTCCCATTTCTGATAGGATTTTCACAAATCACAAATCAAATCAAAGTAGTTCTTCTCCTTACGGGACAACTCCCATTTCGGAGGCATCTTTTCTTATGGGACAACTCCCATTTCTGAAAGGAAACCTATGCTCGACACATAGTTCAAGTAAAGGGAGTAAACCCTCCATCCATCGATGCTAAGTTGTCATCCCACAAGAATACATATATATACATACTTTCAAACAACATAAATCATTTTTGAAACCATTTCAATGCATTCTTAGGCCAAAACATAATTTCATAGTCTACATACTCATGCATAGGAATAGCCCATTCATATACAAAATGGTGCAAGCACCCAAAATGTTAAAGGATCCAAAATCAAAGACATATAAGTGATCACAATATTGTCATAACCAACATTTTATCAAAATCATACCGTAAAACAAAACTGGGCTTAACACATAACATAATTTCTCAAAATAATTCATGTACATGAATGCATATGCTATAAACAATGAGAGAATGACATGGGTAATTAAAACTAAATCTAAAATCAACATTTATACTATGAAATTGAAGTGAAATCATAATTTAATCCATAGGGTAATCACCCATGCATAAATAATTCTTAAAGGGGACATGTATACTTAAAATTTCATAAACCCCAAAGTAAATCCTCATATAATAGTTTAAATCATATTAAAATTATCAAATAAATACTACCCATACATCAATAGAATTTTAGGAATCATAATATTCAAAACTCCAAATTAAAGTAAGCAAAATTCATGTAGGTTTTCTTGAAAATAATTTTTGGTCTCCTAGATTGGAAGGAATCGAGGATCAACCCATATACCTAAGACTTTGAGTTTCTTGAAATCAAGTTGAGAAAGAATGAAAGCTTGGAAGTGGGTCTTGGAATCTAAGCTTGTTCTTGAGTTTCCTTGAATTTGTATTGAGGTCTTGATGGAGGCTCTTGAGAGAATTGAAAGTGTATTTGAGATGAGAGTAATGAGTTTTGATCCTTTGGAATAGGGTTAGGTATTTTGGTGAGGTTAAGATGGCGTTGGAAGTCTAAAAAGATCATTGGAATAATTAAGATTTATGAAAATGTCATTATTGAACGGATGGAAAATTTGACAAAGTGTCATCTCACTGGAGACTTGACTGGCTCTGTGGAGTGCCCGTGGAACAAGACTTAGCCTCCAAATTCGAATTGGAACACTCTTTGGAAAGTTGGTGTCGTCATCACTTTGATGAACCACTTCACGGGCCGTGTGGTGCTTCACGGTCCATGTAGTGGTACGTTGCACCACACTTGGACAAGAAAATGTTTCCAGTCCACTCCATGCCCAGTGGCATGAGCCGTCAGACCCCACACGGCCCGTCAAAGGGCTCATGGCACCACACTTAGCCAAAATTCTTCCCATACCCATCAAGCCTCACTTGAATATACCCCACGACCCTCCACACGGTCAATGGCAAGCGACACGGCCCATGCCAGTGGCCATGTCACCTTCCATAGGGCAAAACGAGCCTTTTCCAACACCAAGCCATCCAAACGGCCTGTCACACACCTCACTGGTCGTCAAGCTGTTCGTGTGACATCACTCTACGAGAGGGTCTCATGAAAATGATCATAACTCCTTCATCCAACATCAGAATGAGGTGAAACCAAGTGCATTGCAAAGCTAACTCAAAGGGCTTCCCATTCCTTAGGCCAAAGATGTCCTTTTCCAGCACCAAGCCACCCAAACGGTTCATCAAATGTCACACTGCCTGTCAAACTGTCTGTGTGACATCATTACATAGGAGGGTCTCATAAAAACTGTCAGAACTCCTTGACCCGACCTCAGAATGAGGTGAAATTAAGTTTTTTGGAAATCTAACTCAAAGGGATTTCACTTGACATGTTGTAGGCCACCCAGTTCTAAGTGTGCTAAAAGTCATGCTCCTTTAAAGTTGACCCTTCTACTGATACTTGTATTGAACTTAGCCAATGAAAATCCTTTTGAACATGGCTTGATGTAGGGGGCCCATGAAAGACTTAAATGACATACATATGCTTGGAAATTCTGGGTCCTTACATCATCTTCCCCTTGGGAACATTCGTCCCCGAATGTGCGATAACAAGGCTTGAATTAGAACATGAAACTTCCAAACTCAAGGTACAATGCATAATTCATCATCCGAAAATCATAAATTCATTAAATCCCAAATCAAAATGTATTCAAATCTTTTAAAATATCATAAAATGAATTATTTTCGTGCACATGTATGCATGTCATGTCATGAGACTCAAGAGAGAAAGAATTAGGACCATTGAGAATGGGAATAGCATAATATCATAGGCTTGAGTAGATTGGAAAGGATAGAGGTATCGTCTCATCATACTCTATCCCACTTCCCACATAGCACTCTCCACAAGTTGATTCCTCCAACGCACCTAACCAAATCTGCATCCTTGTTATAAGGCCGCCTCAGTTATCTATCCAAGATTTCCACCAAAATTTCCTCATAAGTCAAGTTCTCCACAAGCTCAACACCTTCCTAAGCAGCCATAGCACTAATATCACCAACCAACTCCCTCAACTTAGACACATACCAAATGAATAGAACTCAAATCCGAAGGCAAATCCAATATTTTAGGCACATTCCCAAACCGCTCAATAATCTCACAAGGACCTACATAATGAGAACTTAACTTGCCCTCCTTCTATCCCCCGGATAAATCTTTTGAGGACCTTGAACCACCTCAGCCTTTCTTGATCAATTTCACTCTTTCCATAGTTCCCAACACTAAATTCGGGCCTATAGGCGTCATTTTATGTCACTCAAACTACCCCACATCCAGAACACATAGTCGACCTTGATACCAAAGTACACCATCTCCCCCTTGGGAAAAAACCCCTATATTCTCCTAGGAAACCAATCCACCCCAAGAGTCACATCAAGGTCAAATATCTCAAGTTCCACAAGATCACACAATAAGACTTTGTGCAACACCAAAAATAGGACAACCATGATAACTCTATGTGCAACAACATTTTCACTCACGGGAGAAATAATTGAGAAAAGGGTCCCTCAAGACCTCGGGACTCAAACCGAACATAACAGCCAATTGAGGAATCACAAAAGACATATTCCAACCCATCCAAGAAAAATATAAGCATCGAATTTAAAGACTTTCAATGTACCAGTAGTAATATTTGGGGTCTCCTCCACCTCTCGACGAGCATAAAGAGCATAGAACCTATTGTTCCTTGGAGAACCTCTTTGAGAAGCTCTTGGTAGGTGTGGAGCACCCCAAGCCAACTAACCCTACCCCTATTGAGAAACTCTAAGACAATCGGCAATATTATGACCCTTGTCACCATATCCATAGAAAACAGCCGGACTCTTCTGACAATCACCCATGCGATACTGCCTACACTTAGGACACGGAGGATACCTTGGTCTACCACCAATTGGTGCCTTAGGAAGAGGCACCTTAGCATTAGCAACCCGAGCACCCAAATCTTGGCCCTGTTGAAAGTGACCAAAACCACCACCCCAAGAGCCGGAGAACCCACCATCAAAACAGGCCCTCTTAGCATCATGAACTCTCCTCTCCTTGAGTTTCTCCCCTTTGATTTGTTCGGCATAAATCATAAGTCTAGAGATATTCATACCCCAATTAAGCATGGCTATACATCATTCACTACTAAAGATAGGCTCATCTATATGCCGTTTTGGGACTTGACCCTCATAAGTTGGGGCTACTCTGGCGGGTCTACCACGAGGCATCTTCTGTAATAGAATAAGGGTACCATCAAGATCAACAAGCTAAACTAACTATTCACAGCATGACATAAGACATGAAAAGGTGAGACAATTCTTAGAACGTCGTCATAGCCTCCCACTCATAGGTGTGGTGCACTTCATAGCCATGATTAGGACTCGACTTGATGCAGTTTGTTGGACTCCGAGGATCATTACAAACCTAGGGTTTTATACCATCTTTGTCATGACCTATACCTAGGGCCTAGATGTGACACAGTGTACGGGAACCCCAGAGTCCCTAAACAAGCCTCAAGATACCAAAACTCGCATCATCGGTTCAGAAGCGTAATCAACAATCAACACATAGTTCTAAGGGATAGAAAAGTAGGACTCACACTATGGGGTCATAATGGGGAAAGGTTAACATGAGTTCACATAACACATAACACGTAAATACTAAGGGGCGGGTACGTAAGAATCACGCTATGGGGAAATTGGGGACTTAGGACCTTTCCATCAACATAAGGTCAAGTCACATATCAATACTCAAAGATAACCAAATACATGGCATGGACTTAATCATAACTCACAATATATATCGTAAAAAGGTTTACAAGGTGTCCAACAATATCTCTACATAGATGGGTTGGGGCCAAGACATACCCCGGGCTCATCCTCAAGTAAAAAAAAAACGAAAGAGGTAGCACAGACAGATGGATGGTGGTTTGTCCTTGAAGGATAGGACTCACCACTATAAGAAAAATTTGAATCCTAGCTAAGAGTCGAATGGTGGATGATTAGGGTCCTCGGTCCCTACATACTAAAATCATGTAACCAAGAGTATGCATTAGTACGTTTGAATGTACGAAGTTGCAAGGTGCAATGCATGTAACATACCAAAACCTTCATATCAAGGTTAGATGACAAGGGCGCATAACGTAGAAAGAATTAATATCAAGGAAAGTAATATAACAAGATGCTATGAAGTTCATGATGCATGAAATGCAAATGATGCTCATATATAATGGGGATGTGACCTTAACCGACATGAGTAAGACCAAGCGAGCGATTACTTGGAATCCCGATTAAATCCCCTCATCGATAAATAGGTGGTCTACATGCCAAGGATAGACCATACTTCACCTCAAGGGGCAACTCCCATTTCGCATGAAGTAACCTTCCTTATGGGACAACTCCTATTTCGGATATGATTTTCACAAATCACAAATCAAATCAAAGTATTTCTTCTCCTTATGGGACAACTCCCATTTCGGAGGCATCTTTCCTTACAGGACAACTCCCATTCCGAAAGGAAACCTATGCTAGGCACATAGTTTAAGGAAAGAGAGAAAACCCTCCATCCATCGATGCTAAGTCATTATCCCACAACAATACAAATACTTGTATATATATACACATATATACATACTTTCAAACGACGTAAATCATTTCTGAAATCATTTCAATGCATTCTGAGGATTAAAGTCCAAAACATAATTTCATAGTCTGTATACTCATACGTATGAATAGCCCATTCATATACAAAATGGTGCAAGTGCCCAAAATGCTCAAAGATCCAAAATCAAAGACATATAAGTGATCACAATATTGTCATAATTAATATTTTATCAAAATCATACCATAAAAAAATTGCGCTTAACACATAACATAATTTCTCAAAATAATCTATGTACATAAATGCATATGCTATGAACAATGAGAGAATGATATGGGTAATTAAGACTAAATCTAAAATCAACATGTATACTATGAAATTAAAGTGAAATCATAATTAAATCCATAGGGCAATCACCCATGCATAAATAATTCTTAAATGGGACATGCATACTTAAAATTTCATAAACCCCAAAGTAAATCCTCATATAATGGTTTAAATCACATTAAAATCATCAAATAAACACTGCCCATGCATCAATAGAATTTTAGGAATCAGAATATTCAAAACTCCAAACTAAAATAAGCAAAATCCATGTAGGTTTTCTTGCAAATAATTTTGGGTCTCCTTGATTGGAAGGAATCAAGGATCAACCCACATACCTAAGACTTTGAGTTTCTTGAAATCGAGTTGAGAAAGAGTAGAGACTTCGAAGTGGATCTTGGAATCTAAGTTTGTTCTTGAGTCCTTGAATTTATATTGGAGTCTTGATGGAGGCTCCCGAGAGAACTAAAAGTGTATTTCAGATGAGAATAATGAGCTTTGATCCTTTGGAATAGGGTTCAGGTCTTTTGGTGAGGTTACGATGGCATCGTAAGTCTAAAAAGGTCATTGGAGTAATTAAGATTTACAAAAATTTCATTAGTGAACAGACGGAAAATTTGACAAAGTGTCGTCTCACTCGAGACTTGACTGGCCATGTGGAGTGCTCATGGAACAAGACTTAGCCTCCAAATTCGAATTGGAATACTCGGGAGAAAGTTACGTCATCGTCACTTTGACAGACCATTTCACGGGCCGTTTGGTGCTTCACGGTCCGTGTAGTGGTACATTGCACCACACTTGGACAAGAAAATGTTTCCAGGCCACCCCACACCCAGTTGCACAAGCCATCAAATCCCACACGGCCCGTTAAAGGGCTCGTGGCACCTTACATAGCCAAAATTCTTCCCATGCCTATGAAGCCTCCCTTGAACACACCCCCATGACCCTCCACATGGTCAGTGGCAAGGCACACAGCCCATGCCACTGGTTGTGTCACCTTCCTTAGGACAAAAATGGCCTTTTCCAACCCAAAGCCATCCAAACGGCCCGTCACACACCTCACTGGTCATCAAGCTTTCCGTGTGACATCACTGCACGGGAGGGTCTCACGAAAACGATCATAACTCCTTCATCCGAGATTGGAATAAGGTGAAACCAAGTGTGTTGTGAAGCTAACTCAAAGGGCTTACCACTACTTAGGCCAACAATGTCCTTTTCTTGCCCCAAGCTACCAAAGCGGTTTGTATAATGTCACACTGCCCATCAAATTGTCCGTGTGACATCACTACACAGGAGGGTCTCATGAAAATGGTCAGAACTCCTTGATTCGACCTCGGAATAAGGTTAAATTAAGTTTCTTGGAAAGCTAACTCAAAGGGCTTTCATTTGACATATTGTGGGCCACCCAACTCCAAGTGTGCTAAAAGTTATGCTCCTTTAAAGTTGACCCTTCTACCTGTACTTGTGTTGAACTTAGCCAATGAAAATCTTTTTGAACATGGCTTGACGTAGGGGGCCCATGATGGCCTTAAACGACATACATAAGCTTGGAAATTCAGGTCCTTACATGGTAACTTAAATATTGGATGGGTTTCTAATTTGTTATTTTTATCACTGTAAGAGGGACATGGTTTATCCTTAATAACAGACTTATTATCAGCTTCAAGGATATGATTAGAAACTACATATAGTAGTTGATTTGTATAATTATTTTGTTGTAATATTTTATTTATTTCTTTATTCATAGGATCACCTTTAGTGTCTACTATATCCATTTTAATAGGTGAAGCAGTGACTATTCTACTACTGTCTATGGGTAGATTAATTTCTTCTAAAGGAGGTATTTTGGATTCCTGTTGGTCATCTAATTTACCTATATATTCAAACTATTTAAAGAATTCTATATTACATCTCAGTCTTTTCATATCTTTACACCAGTTTTCTCTAAAATTAATTCTTCCCTCTAAGGAATATTTTTATATATACCACTGTCTTTTTATTGAATTTTCTTGACTAACCTACAATTTATCTAAATATCTAAAATTTGGATCAAAATCATCGTCCGATATAATTATTCCAACATAACATCTAAAGGGTGCAGACAAAGTAGTACCTTTACTAAATTTTCTATTATTGTTGGTAGTGTCATTTTTTGGTCTTGAAAGAATGAAACCATTATTTAAGATTTTTGTAGTATCTTTAATTATAATATTGTTATTATTTATTACTTTACTATTTTTAGAAGTGTTGGATTGTGTGTTCTTTTCATTTATTGATATTGTGTTATTTATAGGATAGTTTAGATTATGTAGACTTTTGGGGAATGTAGACATATCCTTATTATTTTTTATTTCTTTATCTTTAGCATCTTTTAAATTATGTAAATCTTTTAAAAGTGTAAATATAGCTTTATTATCTTTTCTAATGTCTTGTAAGTTTGTAGAAGATAAAGACATGACTTTAATATACTATGGAGAGATAAACACTATCCGTAGAGCAATTGTCTATTCTAGATTACTCTTTAATAATAAATTCTTAGTGTTATATTCACCGGTAATTTTCTACTAATTTTCTACAATTTTATTCCTCTAAACTTGGCGACAGGAACACCCTCCAGGTCCGTCCCTATGGCACACACAATTTAGGCTACTCCAACGAAAAATTATGGGTTTTTCAATGCCTAAACTACGATTAACTGGTTACCTTAGTTGGAATAAAACTAAGAACATGAGTAGAAAAAGAACGGTACCTACTCAACTAAGAACTTATCATCCCGAGAGCAACCCAGCATTGACCACGGGTTTAAGAACAGCACGAGGACTTAGCCGCTCCTACTCATACCCTTCACAGCCTACTTGGCTCTGATACCAGCTTGAAGGACGGATCGAGTTCCGGGACGGACAACTATAGAATATTAGGCAGAGTAACAGGGAGGAGCAAGGACATACAAATTCTCAAAATAAAATGTATAAGCTTAAAGTAAAATTAACAAGAATAAATTAAAGCAGTATAACAAAATTAAAACTTTAAAACATTAACTCAAAATAATAATAGAGGAAATATACTCACAAAACCTTCTTTATTTATTTATTGAGGGAAGTGAGAGAACATGGAAATGAAAGGTTGGGAAAGTTGGGAGAGAGAGTACGTAAGATTTCTAAGGGACAAGTATTTGCATGCCCTTTACTGACACAAATAAGAGCCTTAAGTAGGCCTTGATACAAAGATGGCTAATTTCTAACATCTATTTCCTATTTTACAAGTGTGCCTACACCAATACACACCTTTTGTTTTACACATAACTAAAATCATTACACTTGTTGATAATTATTGCATGTAGCTGAAGTTATAATGCATAGCCAATATCTGATTGTTGAACTCATAGCTAATTGTTTGAACATGTTTCACATATATCTTCTTTCTTGAAAATGGGTTTTGTTGAACTTTGTTCCTTTGTCCTTTTGTGCCTTTATGGAATTCTGTGTAGATTCTCGTGGGCCACCTTTTGTTGAATTTAGTAAAGAGTGCTGGCTTTTACTTTTAATTAAGGAGGTATGCTTATGTTATCCCCTATGGATTTAACATATGTCCATTGTTGGGCTCCTATTATGATGTCGTATCTAATAATTATATTATCTCTGTATCAATATCAAAATCTGTTAAGGCTGTTTCGAGCCTTCTTTTCAATTTTTCTTTGGAGGGATTGGCTCCTTTTGTGATAAATCTAGAAATAACTTACTATTACAGACTGTTGGTAGCCATCCCTTGACCTTGATAGTACTTCTTAAATACTAGATCCTTTCGAATTCATGGATGTTGAAGGACCAACAAATAATATAAGAAATTCGTTTGGCGATAAAAAATTTACACAATTTAATATTTTCTGCTAAAGTAGAAATATTTTGTTCAGCATGGAATCTGTCAAACAATGCCTAATATGTTGTTGATAATACATGTTTATTTCCTCCAAATTGGCTCCACCACTCGTAAAACCACCGAGGAATTACTGCATCCTTCATTTCTTTGGAATATTTTATAAACCAAGTATGGGTGTTGGGCCTAATGTATATGAAATTGTACCAGGCTGCCTTATAATTATACTAATTAAATGTTTGCGGTCGATGAACTTTTGATAACTGAATAGGGGTGTATAGGTGATCTGCAAACCACTCAAAAGGGCTTAATATCCTTTTAATCATGAATTTTGAGTATCTTATGTGGCCTGAATTATTTTTTTCGAATATATGCTCAAATTCTATTGAATCAGTATCTGTTAAGATGAACTCATAGAACCTCTGGGTTTTGAGGGGGTCTTCTGTTTTCACATAATTCTGATTTGTATAGCAAGGCTTTAATAAGTCCGGGATTTCACAATGTTGATATTTTTTTCCACTGCCATAACTGGTAATATCTGAAGAATTGATAACTCAAACTATTATTTTCCTAAATCATGGTCATCCTTTTCTGTTTCTTGTGAGTATTTTTGTATGGTTTTCATCTCGTAGTTATACCTTGTTTATCTAGAGGTATTTTTATTAAATGAGGAAGAGGAGGCATTTTTAAAACCTGGATGAAGTGGTTATAATTTAAATGAACTAATTATAGGCTCTTTTAATGGTGTAGTTATTTTTGGTAAAGGGAGAGATTCCATCAAGAGGATATTTTTGTTTTTCATTTTATCCCTTTCATAGAAGGGTCTTTTTATTTTTTCCTCAGCCGTAAATTCCGAGAACGCGGACTTTGAAGGCCTTATTCCTGGTATTTCTGATCTCATTATTTCCCTGTAGAATTGTTTTATTAAAATATTTGGGAGAGAATTACTTCCTCCCTTTAGTGGAAAATCAAAGCTAGATAATAGATTTTCACATCCAAAATAATTTTGTTTTAATTGAGTAATTTTATAAAGAACATTTTGATTTGGATAATATTTTAAAAATCTTTTGCGTAGGATATCCTAGGTGGAGTAGGAGACCTAATGGCCTGGGGTTTTGGTTGTGAAAGTGAATTTATCTTAAAGATAATTTTGTCCTTTATAAATTCATTTTCTTCTTTTGATATATTATTTAGATAGGGAAAGATAAGATCTTTTCCTAGTATGGTAATATGAATATCGTCTAATTTTGCGGTATATGGTCTTATCCAGGTAATAAAAGGAATTATTTTTTCATTTATATTTTTTGTTATTACAAAATCATTTATAAAGCTAATTCCATTAGTACAGATATGTACTTTGTGGAGTTTCTAGTGTATTTTAAGATTTTCTCCTGTTGCAGAGAATAATCGTGTAGTACCTACATCGAGATACTTAGTAAGAATTAATCCTTCAATAATACAATTTTGATCTGCACATGTATCAAATAGTGCATTTTTATGTATGGTGTAATTTTTATTTATGACTAAGGTAATGGGTATATGGTAGCTTTGTCACGATCCGAACCCCGGGCCATGACTAGTGCCGATAGGGCACTTGGACTAATCTGAAACCACAAAGATCCCAAAATTTGCTCACAAAATTCTGCCGAAATTTCGGCAGAGTTTCCTCTGTTTTACTGACTAAACCCACCTGCAAGGAAAGCCAGCAGCGACCAGACAGACAAATAGATGTAACTTATAATGTAATCAAACAACAGTACGGGCCTATATGGTCTCCGCTGCGGTCCTGCCGCCTAATAAGCATGTCATACATATATACATATAATACGGCCCCGCCACCTGATAGGTACAAAACACACACTGGACCATGTACAAACACAAACTTCTCAAACTCACTACCCACTGGTATCCACAGACCTCTAAACAGAACCACAGCCACATATGATGGGACAGAGCCCCGTCGTACCCTCGAATATCATAAAGAGCTTGCAAACCAGAAAGTGTACACAAATGAAAGTACCCCCAAAAGTTTGCTCCTGGAATGAAGGAGCGTAATGAAACTGAGCAGATGTCCTAAAATGGAGGCTCTCTCACCTGCACGTCTGAACCTGCGGGCATGAAAACGCAGCCCCCAAAGGAGGGGGTCAGTACGGAATACGTACTGAATATGTAAAGCAGGAACACATAACTGGAAGAACTCA